>CM060347.1:23558764-23573764 GCA_030674155.1 Stramonita haemastoma | reverse complement strand
CTCTCTCTCTTCTCTTCTCTCTCTTTCTCTCTCTCTCTCTCTCCTCTCCCCTCTATCTTTCTCTTCTCTCTCTCTCTCCCTCTCTCCTCTCTCTCTCTTCTCTCTCCCTCCTCTCTCTCTCCCTCTCTCCTCTCTCTCTTTAGCTTTCTCTCTCTCCCTCTCTCTCCCTCTCTTCCTCTCTCTCTCTTTAGCTTTCTCTCTCTTTTCTCTCTCTCTCTCTCCCTCTTCTCTCTCTCTCTCGTTTCCTCTCCTCGTTTCTCCTCTCTCTCTCTTCTCTCTCTCTCTCTCTCTCTCTCTCTCTCTACTCTCTCTCATCTCTCTCTCTCTCTCTCTTCTCTCTCTCTCTCTCTCTCTCAGGTTTCCTCTCTCTTTCTCTCTCTCTGTTCCTTCGGCTAAGAAAGCTGTTCTGGTATTCTGAGTATCTTATACAAGTTTGAAAATAATTCTGTAAAAGTCTTCATGAAACTCTTTGATACACAGTGTAACCTATTATACAATATGGGGCTGAGATCTGGGGAATAGAAAACATTGCGCCAATAGAAAAGTTACATTTATTTGCATTAAAGAGATTTCTTGGTGTAAACTGGCGCACTCCTAATGACATGGTCTATGGAGAACTAGGAAAGTATCCATTGTTTATAAATTCTAAGGTAAAATGCATTCGTTATTGGCTTAAGATAACTCGTATGGAGGATAAACAATTGCCATCTAAAGCTTATAAAATGCTATACCAACTTGGTTGTAAAGGCAAGTATACTTGGGGATCTCAAATACGTACATATTTGTGTCAGTATGGCTTTGGGTTTGTCTGGGACAATCAAGGAGTCAAAAACGTTAACGAATTCATAAAATCTTTTAAGCAGAGACTTGTTGACTGCAGATGGCAGGAATGGAACGCTCACATTCATAGCAGTGATCGATTTTTTTCTGTATGCAACATTTAAAACGTCATTTTGCATTGACACTACACAGGGTAGAAATGAATAGGTATGTTAAGCAAGCATTATCAAAATTTAGATGTGGTGTATCAGATATTGCTGTACATTTGAAACGATATGCAAAAGATGACAGTGATAATTTGGTTTGTAATTTGTGTAAATTGGCAATTCAGGATGAAATGCATGTTGTTTTGGAATGTCCAGTTCTCAGAGACTTAAGAAAAGAATTAATTCTGCCATTATATTGGAATTATCCATCAATGGTCAGGCTAGCTCAGCTTATGGCATCTGAAAATGAGCAAGCTTAAAACTTTGCAATTTTTCTGTACAAATCTTTGAGAAAAGCAATAATAAGCCAATGTAAATTTTGGTGAAGTTAAAAAAAAGTAAGTCAAAATTTGTATGAATAACTCATTTTTTCATCAAGCAATTAACAGTGAATGGCAGTTTACTTCCATTTTTGTATGTTTTTCACCCTTAGAAGGGCTGTGACCTATCTGAAAAATCATCTGAAGTCTGAAGTCTGAAGTCCCTCCTCTTCTTTTCTCTCTCTCTCTCTCTCTCCTCCTCTCTCTCTCTCTCCTCTCCTCTCTCTCTCTCTCTCTCTCTCTCTCTCTCCCTCACTCTCTCTCTCTCTCTCTCTCTCTCTCTCTCTCTTTCTTGTCTTCCTCCTAGATGAGCTGGAAGGACTGTTATCAGGAAGAACTACAGCAGATACCTGCTATCTCTGTCTGTCTGTCTGTCTATCTATCTATCTGTATGTCATCCCTCATCTGGTAACCATGGGACACCCCTGAAGACTTGACAACCAGGTCCATCCATTCTCTCTTGTTCTGCCTTTCTCAGGGTTTGCTGAGTTTAGGCTTGTCCATTTGCTGATGTCTTCCCATCTCTTCCTTGGTCCCAACACACACACACTCTCTCTCTCTCTCTCTACTCTCTCTCTCCTCATCTCTCTCTCTATCATCTTCCTCTCTTCTCCTCTCTCTTCTTCTCTCTCTCTACTCCACTCTATACACACACAGAATATATATAATATATATATATATATATATATATATATATATATATATAATATATATATATATATATATATATAATCATCCATTCCCAATGGCACTTACTGGCCTACTCCTCAAAGACCGGAGAGATTTAGAGTGCACGTGGGATAGTTTGTGTATGTTTGTACTTATGGTCTCTGTTTATAGCTTATCTGAAGGACTTTTAGGATAGTAAGTAGGTATTGAAGGAAGATGCCATCCATCACAGTACGAGTTCAGAAGATAACCTAGGATTGGGGGTTAACCTAGAAGGCAGGGGAGGGATTGGACGTGGGGTGAGTGTCACAGAACCCTCGCTTAAGATTGTAGTGTGTGTTTTGTAATGTCTTTCATCCAGCCTATACCCTTATCTGTCTCATTTTTGTTTACTCAGGTGAAAGACTAGCACCCTGCCCACAAAAGAGAGGACACTATGTCCATGAGGAACAGCCTGTGGCTATCAGGGGCCATCCCTTTCCTATTCTTCACCTCCTTCCCCCGTCCACTGTATACAACGCTATTTTCACTGACCAGGAGCCTTCAGCTTTAGAAGTTCTGTAAGACACAATCTGTTATCTGGCACTCCTTGGTATCTTACGTCCATTTACAATGTTCATGAGTGTGTGTGTGTGTGTGTGTGTGTGTGTGGTGTGTGTGTGTGTGTGTGTGTGTGTGTGTGTGTGTGTGTGTGTGTGTGTTGTGTGTGTGTGTGTTGTGTGTGTGTGTGTGTGTGTGTAGTGCAACATTTGTCATTGCATCATATCTTGATTACATATTCTTTCCCCTTAGCTCACACAGGGTTGGGGTGGGAACCAGAAGTTATATATATTTTTGGGTTGTTTGTTTTACACATGTAATGTCAATAAACGGTGACTTTAACATTGTCTGTGGTGATTTGTGCAACTAATACCTAATCCAGTGACAGTTCACAAAGAGCTGACCACAAGCCTGTCTATCCCTTAACTATCCCTCCTCCCTGTTCATCCCTCATCCTTCATCCCTCCCTGTTCATCACTCCCTCTTCATTCCTACCCCATCATCCCTCCCTCTTCATCCCTCCCCCATCATCCCTCCCTCTTCATCACTCCCCCATCATCCCTCCCTCTTCATCCCTCTTCATCCCTCCCTCTTCATCCCTCCCCCATCATCCCTCCCTGTTCATCCCTCCCTCTTCACTTTCCATCATCATCCCTCCCTCATCATCCCTCCCTCATCATCCATCCCTCATCAGCTCTCCTCATCAATATGGGTGAGTTGATTGTCTTAAAAATAATTATATGTTTTGTGTGCAATGGATAAACAGTTATGTACTTTTCCATATCCGGTCCCTGATTGCACACAGTTTTGTTAATGTTTTCATCCTTTTGTACCAGCAAACAATGGCACACCAGGTTTTAACATGTGCACTAAGTGTTCTGTGAGCGTTTGCACCCTGGACCTCAGCTCAGAGTCTGATCCAAAGGACGTTCAGGTGTTCTGTGTGTGTTTGCACCCTGGACCTCAGCTTATAGTCTGATCCAAAGGACGTTCATGTCTTCTGTGTGTGTTTGCACCCTGGGCCTCAGCTTATAGTCTGATCCAAAGGACGTTCAGGGCAATGGTGTTAATTCTTGAAGAAGGAAACATCCTCTTGAACAGGTGTGTTGGTGGTGGCTTGAATCCAGGCCTTCAGATTGTGAGTGGAACTCTCTAACCACCAGTATAGGGTTAGAGTCTGGAAGAAGAATAGGGGGATGGAAGTGGTGTCTGTGTGTGTGCGCGCGCGCGCACACACGCATACGTGCACGTGTGTGTCTGTGGGTGTGTGTATGTGTGTGTGTATGTGTGTGTCTCGTGTGTATGTGTATTGTTTGTTTGTGTGTGTGTGTGTTGTTTCTGTGTGTGTGTGTGTGTTGTTGTTGTTTGTTTGTGCGTGTGTGTGTGTGTGTGTGTGTGTGTGTGTGTGTGTGTGTGTGTGTGTGTTGTTTGTTTGTGTGTGTGTGTGTGTGTGTGTTACTAAAAAGCGCTGTCTTTTTCCACACCATGGTTCAGACGGACCATTCCAATCTGCTCGTTTCAACCTGTCAGTGTGAAAAGGACAAACTGCTACACAAACGTTGGAAAGGTGTATAACTTGAAAGGTGGCTGTGTGCCCCCAGGCTTCATTGGCACACACAAGGCAAGCTGGCACACACAACATGAGCTGAAGCTTCAAGCTGAGTGTGGATTGGCTGCAGGTTGTAAGCTGACTGCATGAAACAGATTGTGGAAGACCTCCACTCACAATCTGAAGGCCTGGGTTCAAGCCACCACCACCAACACAGAGAGAGAGAGAGAGATGGAGAGAGGAGAGAGAGAGAGAGAGGGGAGGGGAGAGAGAGAGAGAGAGAGAGAGAGAGAGAGAGAGAGAGAGAGAGAGAGAGAGAACACTGAACACTGAACACTGAACACTGAACTGATTTAATGTACATTGGCCATGGACCACAATACATTTCTTGGGCTTGGGATGGAACAAAGGGTTCATTCGTATCATAGGCAAGGCAAATGCACAAAAGGTATAGATTCATGCTGATCAAAAGAAGAAAAACACACATTATTCTAAATCATGATTATGAATCTAACATGAAACAAAACCAAATCACAGAAACATAATTTCTAGGGAAAATTGTGGAAATCATGCATATCAATTACGTAACGAATCATAAAAGTTTTCAAAATACATCCTGAATTAGCATTTTCTTTCCTTTATTGATAGAATGAAAAACATATCTAGACAAACTGTGCCTGTACTCATCATTTGTTCCACTGAACAGATCGTGCAATGGTACGTTGATACATTTACTTAAGAATCTTTCTCTCAAGTCATGGTATACGTAACATTCCCATAAAAAGTGGGCTTCATTTTCAACTTTCGTTTTACAGAAGGGACACATTTTTTCTCAATTATTCTCACTATATCTATATACATTATTATTAAGGGGTAGAACATGAAATCTGGCTTGAGTAATTGCGACTCGAAAGCAGTAGACATCAATAGAGTTTATATACTCCTCTTTTACAAAAATACTTTTAAATGATCTGTAATTTTCATACCTCTCTTTATCTCTTATAGTCCCCTCCCATTCTTGAATGAACATGTCTATTAATCTTTGTTTAAACATACGTAAGAAAAGTTTTGCATCCCCAACACCTTGTTGCATCCAAACTATGTTAAAATCTGTTTCACACAAAATTTCTCTTATTTTGGAAATCCAGCAGTATTTACCATTTCTATCTAACTCTAACAGCATGCAGTAAGCATTATATGGTATTCTATTCTGATCCATTTGCAATAGTTTTAACCAGTATCTAATGGTTCTTGTACATGAGTTGACATAAAGTGGATATCTACCTAAATCTCCATATACCATCTTATTGGGCGTTCTTACAGGTACTCCTAAAAATCTTTTACATGCCATCAAATGAGAGAGAGAGAGAGAGAGAGAGAGAGAGAGAGAGAGAGAGAGAGAGAGAGAGAGAGAGAGAGAGAGAGAGAGAGAGAGAGGAGAAGAGAGAGAGAGAGAGAGAGAGAGAACTGAACACTGAACACTGAACACTGAAAGGATTTATTGTACTTCGCCATTTGGCCACAATACAATTCAAAGGGAAGAAAAAATGAAAAAAATGAAATATAACTTCACATACATGTAGTCTTTGGTAATAGGTAGCCATAATTATATATCTTGGCATGTACCTAAACTGGTCTTTGGCATTTGGCCACAATACAATTCAAAAGGGAAGAAGAGGAAAAAAATGAGAGAGAGAATTACAATGACAAATGACAAATGTGGATTGTGATAGCTTGAAGCCCATTCACAAGGGGACAGTGGGAAGAGGACTGTGCACAAAACACATACTTAACAAAGAAAATAGGATTAATTAATTACAGCCCAGATAGTCATCATGGCATGGCTTCCACATCATGGTAACAACTGTAACAAACGCTAATATTGTAATCTGTGATTAGTGTCTTTTTGAGCAGGGATTTTCATGTTTATTGTCATTGTCATTATTGTCATTACCCCGCTTCAATCATGGCACATCTCTGCAAGGATTTTCCCTTGGGTTCAGCTGTAGCTCTTTTTGTGTTATGCTGTTTTATTTCTCTTTCCACTGACTGTTGATCACCCCTTCCCTTTCATCATTAGTGTATTTCACACTCTCTGTACATTCTGCCTCAGTCACACTGTCTGCACACTCATCAGCTCTCTCTCATGATCATCCACCCCATCCAATACATCACATGCATTCTCCTCCATTTCTCTAACAGAGCTACCATCACACACAGAATCTTTCACTTCGCTCATGTCATTACTATCACATTCCTTCTCTTCATTTCCAATTTCACCATACAATGGACCACTTTCTTGGTTATTGTCAAGTTTGACTGTCATGATTTGTTTGTCTGTATCATATTGTGTTAAGTCAGCCTGCTGAGTGTCATAACAGCTGGTTGAAGATGGAGGGCACCAGGTGAACACATGTGTCACTCTCCACACGATTTACTGCATACACTAGACAGGGCAGGGTAGGGAAAAATAAACCTCACTCTCCACACCATTTATAGCATACACTAGACAGGGCAGGGTAGGGAAAAATAAACCTCACTCTCCACACGATTTACTGCATACACTAGACAGGGCAGGGTAGGGAAAAATAAACCTCACTCTCCACAGATTTACTGCATACACTAGACGGGCAGGGTAGGGAAATAAACTCACTTCAACGATTTACGCATACATAGACTGGGAGGGAGGGAAAAATAACCTCATTCTTGTTTATGCATAACTAGATGGGCGGTAGGAAATAAAAAAACTGTTCTTAACTTTGTCATCATGGCTTGCTCTGTGTGCATCACTTTTGTTGAGGCACACTTGGGAGAAAAAAAATTTGACATTAACTTTGACCTGTGGTGACAGGGAGATGGCCGTCAGCTTTACTTGTCAATCTTTGTATAACTCACTCACTCACTCACTCAGTCCCATGTCCCAAAAGACGTAGGGGGTACATGAGAGAAGACGCAACAGAGATCTTTTTCCATGCTTCACAATCCTGTGTGGCTAGTAGGAGGTGTTGCAGGGGTTGGGCGGTCCAGTCTTTGATGTTGTTATTCCATGATTTCTTTTGGCGGCCTCTTTTTCTCCTGCCCTCGACTGTTCCTTGCAAGATGGTTTTTGCTAGGGTGTTGTGTCTTGTGGTGTGACCAAACCACATCAGCTTTCTCCTCTTTATGGTTTAGAGCAAAGGCTCTTGGGAGCCCACACGCTTTTTGATTTCTTCTTTCACATAGTTATTGGTCTTGTGTTCTTTGTATGATATTTTGAGGAGTCTTCTGTGGTACTTGTTCTCGAATGCTTGGATTCTCCTCTCTAACTCTGCTGTCAGAGTCCATGATTCACAGCCATATAGGAGGATACATATCACGAGGGATTTGTAGAGGTGGTATTTGGTGCAGAAGCTGATGTTGTTGCTTCTGATAATCCTCTTGAGTCTGACTAGAGCAGATGTTGCTGTTGCAATGCGAGCTTTCACTTCATTGTTTGATGTGCCATCTTTTGTTAGGATGGAGCCTAAGTATTTGAATTGGCTCACCTCCTCCAGTATTTCTCCATTCATCTTTATTTCCGTGATGTCATTACTCGCGCTGTTGACCATGATCTTTGATTTCTCTGTACTGGACCTCCAATGCCGTATGCGCTTGCTTGATCTGTTAGACTGTCTGTGAGGATTTGCAGTCCTTGTTTGCTGCTGCCCATGAGGTCAATGTCATCTGCAAATCTGCGGTAGCAAAGGGGTTTTCCACCAATGGAGATGGAAGTGTTGTGGTTTAGCAGTGTCTCTGTCATGATGTTTTTGAGGAAGAGGTTGAAGAGTACAGGTGAGAGAAGGCAGCCCTGGCGGACCCCAACCGTGGTCTTGAAGAACTCGCCCACGTGATTGTTCATGAAAACTGCACTTCTTGTGTTCTCATACAGAGCCTTGATGACTTCAATTAGGCAGTTGTCAATGTTGAAGTGCCTAAGTACTTGCCAGAGGCCATCATGCCATACCCTGTCAAAGGCTTTTTGAAGTCTGTGAAATTGTGGTACAAGTCTTTTCGGTGTTGGAGATGCTTCTCTTATCAGAAGTTTTTCCACTTTGTTTTTCAGTGCCAGGAGTTTTTCCGCTTTGTTTTTCAGTCTGTTCCCAGGAGCTGACATTGGCAGTGACCACGACCTTGTACTTACCACCATCAGGCTGAAACTGAAAGCAAAACAACAGCCAAAAAACCCACGCATAAGATTCGACCTGGAAAAACTCAAAGACCCAACAGTGGTTGAGATCTTCCAAGCCAACATTGGAGGAAAGTTCGCCGCACTCACAGCCATCGACAATGATGTGGACACACTAGCCAACAACATCAAAGAAGTGCTAACGACAGCAGCAGAAGAAACATTAGGCAGAAGCAGAACAAAGAAACAACCCTGGGTGACAAATGAGGTTCTTGACCTCTGCGACAAAAGAAGAGAACTTAAGAAACAAAAGTTCACGAGTCAAGAAGCTAACAACAAGTACATGGATAGCCACAGAGAAGTGAAGAAAAAGATGAGAGAAGCCAAAGAAGCGTGGATAGAAGAACAATGCAACAACATCGAAGCTGGAATGGCCAAGGGAAACAGCAAAACAGCTTACGACACTTTGAAAGCACTAACTAAAACCACACAGCCTAAAGCCTCTGTTATTGAAGACAAAGAAGGAAATCTTTTAAGGGAAAACAATGCCATCCTCCAACGCTGGACAGAATACTGTGAGGGATTGTATAACTACCCACTATGCCCAGATACCAACATAGTTTCTGACAAACCCCCTGAACACCAAGATAAAGACCCACCAATACTAAGGTGTGAAGTAGACACAGCTATTAAACAATTGAAGAAGGGGAAGTCCCCTGGAATGATAACATCCCAGCTGAACTCATAAAAAATGGAGGGAATGAAACAGCAAGGCGATTCACAGAACTTTGTCAGAAGATCCACGACACCAAAGAATGGCCAAAAGAATGGACACAGTCTCTTGTAATACCCTTGCCAAAGAAAGGAAACCTCAAGCAATGCCAGAACTACAGAACCATCAGTCTCATAAGCCATCCTAGCAAAATCATGCTGCAGGTAGTCCTCAACAGACTTAGTATAACTATAGTTTGGTTACCTCTGCCTTCCACTTTGAAAGAGGACAATGTCTGCTCTTGTAGTGCAGTGTTTAGCATACACTCCAACGTCATTGGAAGTCCTGTGACAGGCATTTTGATGTAAAACAGGGGAAAACAGCAACACTTTGCATGCAGCTCACACAAAAGCATCTTGCTGGCAGCCAAGCAAGGGAAAAACTACTCCACAGAGAGAGAATGTATTTTTAGTTATTGTTTTATTTGAAGAATGATGCAATTGTAACCCAGGTTCTCTATCTTCTCAATGGATACATAAAAAGACAGTTTGGTTCAAGTCTTTTTTCCAAAAGAAAAAGGACAAAATCAGAGTGACTGCTGTAAAGATGTATTGATTTTGAAATCTGTAGATATTGTATAGTGGTGAAACAATAGACATTGCCCCCAAATCAAGCTAACTCAAAGTCAGAAACAATTCCACAAGCTCTGTTTGGTGTTTCATGCTCTCTGCTCTTCACACATTTCCAAATACAAACCTGTCAAAAGTAATACAAATTAAAATTACTTGCTTCATAGTGAAAATGTTCCCAACTTAACACACAATCAAACATACACAACAACACTAATGTGAAGTGGACTAAAAACACCCACCATGGGTAACACAGAGCAGTAACTAAATTAATTATGATAACTACATCAGACTTTCTTGCAAACTTCTATTTGGCAACATGAACTTCTGTTCATTAGTGGTTAGACAGAAGAACTTCTTTCCCAAAGTGCTACTTGTTTCTTTTAACATTATATGCATGGCAACCCCATGCACAATTTACCCAACTATGAGACACTTCATTCCAGGTTCTGTGTTGTACAACTACATAACTCAGCAACTTGCAATTAACATTATATGCATGGTAATCCCATGCACAAGTTACCCAACTATGAGACATTTCTCCTCAGGTTCTGTGCTGTACAAGTAATAACTCAGCAACTTGCAACTAACTGCACTGCCTTGTTCTAACCACAACCTGTCTGCCACAACCTTTCTCAATATCTTCACTCTGTTGTTCAAAACAGAGGAGTAAAATATACAAGATGTTTCTGCTTAGGAAACCCACTTGTCCCTTACTGGATCACATGTTTCCATAATCCAAACAAAAATTACAACATATACATCAAAATGATCTGCTGGAAAGCTCCAATAAATCACTTCTTTACTGACAAGACTTATCAACACTAACAGACACAAAACCCACATTAACAATCAACAGCCTAGTATCTGCCATCACCACATGTGTAGCAATGGGTGTTGCCATGTTTGATTAACCTCCAACCTTCATGTCAGATAAATCTACAACTTTTAACATTAAAAGCCACAAACCCAACACTCAGTGTGTAAATTATTTCCATACCATTAAAAGGGGTTGTGGCTGGATCAACCCACAACATAAAACTCACAGCAACAGAGTCAACACTGATGTCAACTGATGTTAACTCCAGCAGAAAAATCCTCTTGAATGAGATTCGAATCTGGATCAGTCATTAGTACAATTGACATCACTGTAACACCAGTATCTCCTGTCCCCCTTGGAGAGAGAGAGAGAGAGAGAGAGAGAGAGAGAGAGAGAGAGAGAGAGAGAGAGAGAGAGAGAGAGAGACAGAGACAGAGAGAGACAGAGACAGAGACAGAGAGAGACAGAGAACACTGAACACTGAAATGATTTATTGTACTTCAGCCTTTGGCCACAATACAATTCAAAGGGAAGGAGAAAAAAGAAAATGAAACAGAACTTCGCGCGCAGTCTTCGGTAATACGCAGTCTTTGGTAATACGCAGTCTTTGGTAATACGCAGTCTTTGGTAATACGCAGTCTTTGGTAATACGTTGCTCCTCCGTAATACGTTGCCACATTAGACACCTTGGCATGAACCTAAACTGCACTCCTGAAAATGCATATTTCAAGATCCCAAGTGCTGACTTAAACAATACAACAGATCTTAGCTCAAAGTTACAGAGTAAAACACAACGCATAGCAAAACTGGAATCAAACTCGATATTACAGTTATACCTGACAATGTCAACACATGCATTCAACATATAAACATAAAATTGAATGTACATCAAAGAGAGAGAAAGAGAGAGAGAGAGAGAGAGAGAGAGAGAGAGAGAGAGAGAGAGAGGAGAGAGAGAGAGAGAGAGAGAGAGAGAGAGAGAACTCAGAGATTTTAGTGTACTTTAGCCTTTGGTCACAATACATCAACATGTTGTAAAATATGAAACGGCAATTTACAACCTTCTTAGTCACGAAAATATTAATCTGCACTTTAAAGCTTACCAAAAGAGCTCAAGGCAAGAACACCTTTTCAAAACATCAAATCAAATAAGTAAATAATTTATCATAAGCAGAAGCATATTGTTTTCCTCATCTTTTGATGACTTTAAAGAATTGCACTTTGCCTTCTGTTTACTGCATGGAAAACAAATCTGGACAAATTGTGTCTGTGATTTCCATTTGTTGCTTTTAAAAGCGCATGTACAGGAACATTTACTGATTCTTTTAGAAATTTATCTCGTAAGTCTTTATAGAGACAACAATCAAAAATAAAATGGTGCTCGTTTTCGGGTTTGTCATTACAAAATGGACAATTTCTATCCTGTGCTACCTCACTGTATCTATTTACGTTATTTTTAAGCGGAAGCACATTCAATCTCAACTGGGTGATGGCGACACGAAAACAATACGTCTCCATATCACATACATATTTTTCTTTTTCGAAAACTGATTTAAATGTTCGATATAAATCATACCTTGTACGGTCTCTGATGGTTCCATCCCATTCCTGGACGAACAAATCAATTAGCCTTTGTTTAAATACACGTAAAAACATTTTTACATCCCCAACGCTATGCTGCATCCACACAATATTAAACCCAGTCTCACATAAAATTTCTCTTTCTTTTGTAGCCCAGCAGTCCTTTCCAGATCTATCTAATTCAAAGAGCATTGCATAAGCCTTATGTGGTAGTCTACTTCTATCCATCTGTAACAGTTTTAGCCAGTATCTCAAGCAATTAATACAAGAATGAATATATAGTGGATATCTTCCCAGCTCACCATAAACCATCTTATTTGGTGCTCTTGCTGGGACTCCTAGAAAACGTTTACATGCCATTAAATGAACCTTTTCTATGTGCTCTAGTCTCTGCAGTCCCCATAATTCTGATGAATACAATAATACTGATCGAATTTTAGTGTCAAAAATTTTGAAAAATACATTCGAGGTCATCTCTTTATACTTCTGAAACACCTTATTTAATTGAAAAACTGCTTTTTTCCCCTTTGCTGCTAAATGTATAGTACCTCTTTTAACACTGATCATAGTTGTAAAGTTAAACCCCAAATAACAGTAATTATTAACAACCTCTAATTTCTCAGAATTGTAGAACCATTTTTCATGCATGCCTAAGTACCCCCCTTTTCTAAATACTATCACTTTTGTCTTTTCGGAATTAACACATAGCCTCAGTTTTTTGCAACATTCATGCAACACATTAAGTTGAGTTTGGAGGCCCATAGGGGTAGTTGAAAGTAAAGCAACATCATCAGCAAATAACAATATGAAAAGCTCCATATAATCTGATAACAGTGCTCCATGTTGTCCCTTTTCTTTAATGTTGTGTGCTAACTGATCAATAAAAATTGAAAACAATGTAGGGCTCATAACGCATCCTTGCCGAACACCAATAGGACATTCAAACATCTCTGAGAGTTCATGGTTTATACATATACATGACAACAATGATTGATACATAGCTTTTAAACAGGCAAAGAATTTTCCTTTTACACCTTGAGCATCTATACATTCTAAAAGTTTGTGATGTCGAACAGAGTCAAAGGCTTTTCTAAAATCTACAAAAGCAACATATAATTTTCTGCCTTTTTTACACAAATATTTCTGAACTGTTGCATATAATGTAAAAATATGATCGACCGTTGAGTGGTTCTTACGAAATCCTGCTTGGGAATCTGAAAGTAAATCATTATCTTCTAGCCATGTGTACAGTCTTTTGTTTAGAATAGTTGTGTAACACTTTGAAATAATGCTAAGTAGGGATATTCCTCTGTAGTTATCAACCATTTCAGGATTTCCTTTTTTATATATTGGGATGATAATGGCTTTTAACCATTCCTGCGGAAAAATACCTTGATCAAAAATAGTATTGAACAGTTTTGTCAAAAATGAATATACTTCTTCCCCACCAGCCTGTAGCATTTCAGCAGAAATAGCATCAATTCCACTTGCTTTACCTTTCTTGAGTTTTCTAATGGCTTGGGTGACTTCTACTTTTGTTATGGGCTGATTTAACTCATGATTATTTTCTTCAGATAAATCAGCTTCAATTACCCTCTGATCTATCTCTTCATTGCAATTTTGGAACAGATTTTTAAAATGGTTAAACCACTCTTCCATACTAATATTGTTACCAATTCTCTTTTTCCCACCGCATCCCATACTTCTCAACTGGTTCCAAAACTGAGAAGAATTATCCATTTCTCTTGCCAAAATTTCTGTTTTTAGTTTTTTGAACTTCTGTCTTTTATCTTTCAGTAAGTGTTTATATCTTTTTCTTGCTTCTACATACAGTAATCTATCTTCATCTGTTCTAGACTTTCTAAAACAGTTAAGCTTTTTCCTACTTTCCTTTTTTGCCATCTTACATTCGTTATCAAACCATTCTGATTTTTTCTTCTTATTTTTATGAAATGTCTTTAACATGCACTGACTAGAAGTTTTCAGACATGCTACAAAAATATCTAAGGCTTGATCTATGTCTATATCCAGACTATGTGTGGCCAGAATCAGTTTGTCTTTGATACCTTTACTTTGCAACATCGCAATAAAATCACTATTGTATTCTTCATTCCATACAATTTTCTCACAAACCAAACTTTCATCTTCAACTACCTCCCAATTTTTATCTGTTGACCTTTTCTTAATCTGTAATTCAAAAACAACTGGAAGATGGTCTGATTCCGTTAAGCTTTCAACAGTAAGGGATACAACATTGACATAGGAAAGCAAGTCATATGATGCAATAAAATAGTCCACTGTACTTGTTCCAGAGGCTGCAATATAAGTACAACTGTCATCAAAGTTTTGTTCACTAAGCCCATTTAAAATAATGCATTCAAACATATTACATATTTCTAGTAATTGCTCACCAAAAAGATTGACCCCACCATCTTGAGATTTTCGTGGGAAGTTGTTGTCATCTGAAACAGTTGTACCTGTGAAATCAGTATCATCATCATTAAAGCTATAATTTCTTGATGCAGTTCTTGCATTTAAGTCACCATTTAGGAGAATATAAAAGTCATCCCTCTTTTCGTATAAATCTATTAGGCATTGTTCTAACATTTCCATACCATATATTCCCTCCTGACTTTTCCAGAAAGGGGAATCATTTGGTGGAATATATGAGCAAACAAGCATAATTTCCCTGCTTGTGGAAAAAAGTTCTTTATCAATTTTGACAATTATAGTATTTTCAACTTCTAAGTGAACTTGTTCCACAAAATTGGCAAAAGATTTCTTAATTAGAACAATGACACCCCTGAGTATCGCCCTTTCCGAGACAGCTTTTTGGCTTTTGATGTGTAGATAATATAATCACTGAAAATAGGAGAATCAAAATCATTTGCAAGAAAAGTTTCTGTCAAACATACAAAATCATAAGAAAAAAGAAAATTTAAAAAGTGGTCATTTTCCAGCTTTGGTAAGAGGCCATTTACATTGTAGTTTAGAAATTTTACTCGATAGCTATTTACACTATTTACAAGTACATCTGGCTGGGTTGCTGA
>CM060347.1:23555854-23558664 GCA_030674155.1 Stramonita haemastoma | reverse complement strand
AGAGAGAGAAGAGACAGACAGACAGACAGACAGAGAGAGAGAGAGAGAGAGAGAGAGAGAGAGAGACAGACAGACAGACAGACAGAGACAGAAGACAGAGACAGAGAGAGAGACAGAGACAGAGACAGAGAAGGAGAGAGAGAAGGGAAGAGAAGAGAGAGAGAGAAGGAGAGGGAGAGGGAGAGGGAGAGGGAGAGAGAGAAGAGAGGTAGAGAGAGAGAGGTGGGAGAAGGGAGAGAGAGAGAGGAGGGAGAGAGAGAGAGGGGAGAGAGGGAGAGAGAGGGAGAGGGCAGAGAGGGGAGAATGTGAGAATCAATCAGTCAATCAATCAATCAATCAGTCAATCAATCAATCAATCAATCAATCAATTAGATTCTTTTATTTCAAAGAAAATGATTAAGCACCCGTGTGCTTTTTTACATCCAGTCCTTGCCCTTGTCAGGGATAACATAACCTACAAAACAATCGCCCCTTAAACAAAAAACAACATGAAGACAATAATGAAATAGCAAAAAGCGCACATACACAGAGAACTGATATAAGCAATCAACAATCAATTGGTGATTCTGAGAAAAAAGTAATGAATAAACAGGTGAGTAGCAGACAAAAAAACATAAGTTCAGAACTGAAAAATATCATCCTACCACCATCTACCAAAAAAAAATAATATAAGCCACATTATTTCAGTAAATGGCATAAGAACTTAACCAATACCTTCATTATAGAAAAAAATGCCATCAATAGCAAATTACATAAAACATATGTCCCAGATTTCAGAAAAAAAGGGCAAAACAAAACAAAATCAAAAACTTCCACATAGCATTAAAAATATGAAAGCAGACTGGATAATGATTTATGCGCACACACACACGCAAAGGCAGGTGCGCTCATGGTCGATGCGTGCACACACACACACACACACACACACACACACACACACACACACACACACACACACACACACACACACACACACACACACATACACACACACACACACACACACAAACAGAGCATACAAAGCACACATACACACACATACACACACACACACACACCAATATGCAACTGATTACATATCATACATTGATAATTCATCAATTTAAAAGATACTTATAGAAAAATATTGATTACTGCAATACTTACGGTAAAAAAATCCCAGCAACAACATCAATAACAACAACAAACCCGAGAATCTGAAGCTAAACTCTGTGTGTATGTGTGTGTTGTGTGTGTGTGTGTGTGTGTGTGTGTGTGTGTGTGTGTGTGTGTGTGTGTGTGGTGTGTGTGTGTGTGTATTTACAGCTGCAGGTGGTGGAGATGGCCATACAACAAGTGGATTGTCAAGACCGTCAGCTGACACGTCACGCACAGGAAGTGACGCAACAGATCCAGGCACGCTGTGACCTGCTGGTGACGTGGGCCAAGCAGTCACGTGACCGGCTGGTGGAAGAAGTGTCGGCGAAGGAAGCCTGCACTGGCGGTCAGCTGCAGGTGCAGAAAGCCTCCAGCACACTGACCCGGGACACTCTCTCCTCACTGCTGTCACGTGCTGCACGTGCTACTGCTGCTGACCCCGATGTGCTGCTGTGGAGGAAGGAGCTGAAGGCGGCACTGCTCTCTGAGGACAAGCTGCTCCTGCACAAGCAGCGGGCCGACAGCCAGGGCCCTTCCTGGCACTGGGGCTATGACGTCACTGAGGCCTGCCTGCTGAACCAGGATGACGTCACAGCGTATATGGGGCGTGTGGTGGAGGGGGCGGATGTTGAGGGGGTGAGGAGAGTGCCTGGGTCACTGAGAGAGCTGAGGGACAGAGTGGAGGGCTGGATGAGGGAGGTGACAGAAAACACCCACACCCTCACCTCCCAGCTGGCTTCCTGCCTTGATGACGTCACCACCCTTCAGAAGAAAGGAGAAGAACAGGAGAAGAAGACTGAGGAACTGAAGAAGAAAGGGGAAGAACAGGAGAAGAAGATTGACGAGCAGGAGAAGAAAGGGGAAGAACAGGAGAAGAAGATTGAAGAGCAGGAGAAGAAGACTAAGGAACTGAAAAAGGAAACTGAAGAACTGAAGAAGAAAGGAGAAGAACGAGGAGAAGGAGACTGGTGACCTGAAGAAGGAGACTGGTGACCTGAAGAAGGAGACTGGTGACCTGAAGAAGGAGACTACATCACTGCAGCAAGTGACGCAGTCTCTCAAGGACAACCTGGGTAACGTATTTCTCTGTGTGTCTGTAGAAATGAAAGCAACACAAATTATACAGAAAAGAAAAAAAATCAAAAAGAAAAACACCCAAATCTCCCTCCCCTCCCAAAAGTGCTACCCAAAAGTCATTAAATCAAGGGTGCATAAAATAATTGTATAGTGACAGTAAAAACAAATTATACTGATAACAAAAAGTTTGAGATTTCAAACCCTGCCCTACACAACACACATAAGTGAGTGAATCCCCAGTGAGTTATTCATTTCATTTGTTCTTTTTGTTTTAAAAAATACAATACACGTATAGGTTACTTTAGTTTATAGTCTCCTCTGAAAGGCTTTCGTGGAAGTGGAGTCAATACTGGTGTTAACATCAGGGAAAAATCCCCTTGAGTGGGCGTTTTGGTTTGGGCTGGAACCTGGGTTTTGAACTCGGGCCAGCAAATCAGGAGTGGAACATACAACACTTTAACCACCAGGCTATTCCATCAGAGAGAGGAGAGAAGAGAGAGAGAGAGAGAGAGAGAGAGAGGAGAGGGAGAGGAGAGAAGAGAGAGGAGAGAGAGAGAGAGGAGGGAGAAGAGAGAGAGAGAGAGAGAGAGAGAGAG
>CM060347.1:23510854-23548354 GCA_030674155.1 Stramonita haemastoma | reverse complement strand
TCAATGTTGTTATATTATTGTTTTATCATTATTGTTATTATTATTATTTCTATAATGATGATGATGATGATGATGATGATGATGATGATGATGATGATAATGCCAGAGAACATTATTGTCGTTGTTGTTGTTGTTGTTATTATTATTATTATTATTATTATTATTATTATTATTATTATTATTATTATTATTATTAGTTATTATTACTATAATATTTATTTGTTTTTATATTATTATTGTTAAGGTAAAACCTTCTATTTTCATTGTTATTATCATTTTGATAGAGAACAGCCTCCTGCCTTTTCCTGCAACATGTAGTAGTACACACACACACACACACACACACACACACACACACACACACACACACACACACACACACACACACACACACACACACACACACACACACACACACCGTGTTTATGACGTGTAAGAAAGTTACGTCATATTGTATGACGTTTCTGTGCAACTCTTTTTTCATCATCATCAGTCCTATAAGTAGTAGTAGTAGTAGTAGTAGTAGTAGTAGTAGTAGTAGTAGTAGTAGTAGTAGTAGTTGTTGTTGTTGTATCGTTAACAACAATGAGAATAATGATAATAATCATCATCAACATAATAAATAGAGGGGACGGGATAGCTCAGTGGTCTGAGCACTCCCTTTCCCACAGCCAATGTTAAACAGCATGGAGCCTAGTTACCAGTTGGATGGGTGACTGTTTTCGTGCCTTGGCTTCAGTACAGTCCCTCAGTTCACCCAGCTGTAAATGGGTACCTGCCCTCTTTAGGGTCAGGGAAGGTAAAGCAGCCAGGGAGAGGGGATTGGAGCCACACTCAACATGCTGGCCCCTAGAGAAGCTGAGGTCTCTGACACCTCGCTCACCTATGACCCCACATGTTATGGGACACCTTTACCCTTTTTTACCTTTTACCATAATAAAGTCATCATCATCATCATCATCATCATCATCATCATCATCATCATCATCATCATCATCATCATCATCATCATCATCATATACATTGTTGTGTTGTGTGTCTTGATGTGTTATGTCGTGATGCCTTTAGTTGTGTTGATCGTTAGAGGAACAGCGGTATTCTTTAGCAATACTGATAATGATTACATTTCTTTTTATGATCAGTTTTCCTTTTATAATTAGTTTTCCTTTTGAGATTAGTTTTCCTTTTGAGATTAGTTTTCATTTTTAAAATACCATATGAAGATGTCTGATTCATGTTCTGCACACACACACACACACACACACACACACACACACACCACAACACACACACACACACACACAACACACACACACACACACACACCACACACACACAAAACTGTCTAAAGATGTCGTTCTAGTACAATATGCTGACGATATATGTATATGGATGAATGTCACTATGAAGTGCACTACAACAAAGAGGATGATAAATTATATCAAAAAAGTATATCAAAAAGAGCTAGATAATTTACATAAATATATTTTTGAAAATGGTCTGACATTGTCGACAGAAAAAACGCACATTATGCTTTTTAACAATGGCAACGATCCAGAGACATTGCCACAGTTTAGGATTGGAGGGGAGGCAATCCAGTATAAAAATACTGTCAAATTTGTAGGCATTCAGCTTACCTCAAAATTAACTTGGAATGCTCATATTGAATACATTCTAACGAAAGCAAGGAAATGCATTAATTTTCTTAAAATGGTTAGTAGACAATCCTGGGGACAAGATATCTTCACTCTAAAATGCTTGTCTATGTCACTTGTACGTTCCAAATTATCATATGGCCAAGAAGTCTTTTTCAGTGCTCCCAATTACTTACTTAAAAAACTCCAAAGTGTAGATTGTAAGGCATACAAACTTGCACTTGGGGTACCATTCCATGCATCTACCATAGGAACTTATAAAGAAATTGGGGAACTTCCCCTAGCTGATTACCGACAACTTTCATGCGCCAAATATGTGTTACGGAGCACTAATAACGAAATTTTGCCTCAAGTGAATTAAAGATTCAAGCAGAAACGAACTTTCCAAAAAGGGCTAAACATATTTCATGTTTAAAGCCTATTGGCACTTACGTATCAGAACTTTTTAAAAAATCTGAACTTAATCAATATAACTTAGAAACACAAAAAGAAGTGCTACCATGTCCATCATGGGAGATGAATAAAGCAGGTTTTGATATAGATTATACTGATGAAAAAAAGAACGAAAATCAAAACGTCATGGTTGCAGATGTCCGGTCCCATATTGAAAATAAGTATTCTGACTACTTAAAAGTTTATACAGATGGATCAGTTTTAGAAAATCATAACACAGGCTCTGCATTTGTCATACCAGCGCTTAAAATAGAAAAATCATATTATCTTGGTAAACATCGTTCAATATTTACAGCTGAACTTATTGCAATTCTTATGGCTCTTAACTATATTCTTGATGTTCCATGCTTCTTCTTTCAGATCTTACTTTGTGTTGACTCGAAGTCGGTACTGTATGCTCTGAAATCCCCAAATTTTAAGAAAGTTTCCACAATTATTTTTGAAATTAACCATGTCATACACCTCCTAAGTTTAAGAGGTATCCCTGTTTCATTTTGTTGGATACCTTCTCATGTTGGAATTTTTTCAAACGAGTGGGCTGACAGAGTTGCAAAAAAGGGGGCAAGACATGAAATGGGATCGATAGAACTGCATGTTCCCTTATCTATACAGGAGAGATACCGTATATTAGAGCAGACATCATGGGGTAAGTTAAAAGAATCTAGTCTATTCAAGGGACGGTCTTTAAAGAGTCGTCTAACTACTGCCCATATTTCTTTTAATATGGCTCCTTTTCAAAAAGATTTAAGTTTTATAACCGTAAGAAGGGTTAGTTCATTATATTTTAGAATGAAATTGAATGCATTCCTTACCAAATTTTGCAAAAATGTCCGATGTCTATGTGGAGATAATATTTCAAACACTCATATCATATTTGAGTGCCCAATTCTAAAACCATTTTTGCCTGCATTTTCTGAGCAGTCTCTGGAAAATGTATTTGAAAATTCAAAGTTAGCCTTTGCCATAGTTGGATGTTTACTGCACAGCCCACTTGAACATTTACTGTAGTTACATTATTATTGTTAATTGTTCCTACTTTGTTGAGTTTAAATTTTGCTACTGGTTTTAAGAGTATTGTTTTTATCTTTTTTAATTTTTATTTTATTTTATAAAAACACCACCATTAATGCTATCTTATAATGTTTTCTCTTTTCACCCCTTCCACTCACTTCCATAACTTCCATTACACTTTCCACTTCTCTTGTCTAATATCACTTAGAGTGAACAGACGTTAAATTGAAGACAACAACAACAACAACAACAACACACACACACACACACACACACACACACACACACACACACACACACACACACACACACCACACACATGCACACATGCACACATGCACACAGACACACACACCTTAAATGCATTTGAACTCACACACACACACACACACACACACACACACACACACACACACACACACACACACACACACACACACACACACACACACACGCACAGACACACACACACACACACATGCGCGCGCACACACACGCACGCACGTATACACGCAGGCACACAGACACAGACACTGATACAGACACAAACACACACACACACACACAAACACACACACACACACACACACACACACACACACACACACACACACACACACACCACACACACACCACTGGTGTCTATGACGTGTATTTAAGCTACGTAATATTGTAATACGTTTCTGTGCAACTTTTTTCCCCTAATGTCGTTTCCCTGAGTCTGCCATCAGTCTCAGCTGCCGCAGAAGGCAAAGACATGGCGAGCGTTTGAGAGAGAGAACAGGCTGCTGACTGTTGTTTGTATACTTCTACTCTGTGTGTGTCTGTGCGTGCGTATATGCGCGCGCGCGCGCGCGCGATGTGTGTGTGTGTGTGATGTGTGTGTGTTGTGTGTGGTGTGTGTGTGTGGTGTATGTGTGTGTGTGTGGTGCGCACGTGCTGTGTGTGTGTGTGTGTGTGTTGTGGTGATGTTGTATGTGTGTGGTGTATAATTTATACTATGTATACTATATATATATATATATAATAATATATACTTTATGAGATGAATGTGATGTGTATGGAATAATGATTGTGATACTATACTACTACTACTAACACACTACATACAATATACATATATATTACTATATATATATATAATGATGATGATGATGATGATATGATGAAGATATATGAATATATAATAAAACAACAAAACAATAACAAAATGACAATAATGATGATAATAATTATACTACTACTACTACTACTACTACTACTACTACTACTACTACTACTACTACTACAAACTACTACTACTACTACTACAACTACTACTACTACTACTACAATAATAATAATAATGATAATAATGATAATGATATATAATAATAATAATAATAATAATAATAATAATAATAATAATATAATAATAATAATAATAATAATAAAGGAGGCTTATATAGCGCAAATTCCCAAAAGTATGGACTCACCGGTGCTGTACAATCAAATCAATTTAAATAGGTTACATATGAACGTGAAAAAATTCATTCAAAATCAACATAGGTCGACATAATTGACCTCCCATGATACAGCCTGATTTGACAGATGGTATTTGAGGATTGTTTGAATTTGTATCCCGTACTTTTCATCAGTGTCTGTAAAGATGCTTTGGATGTGATTTTGATTTCTGATGAACTGTCAATTCTATGGATATCTGTAAAAAATACTTAGAAAATATTGTATTGCATTGTATTGTATTGTATTGTATTGTATTGTATTGTATTGTATTGTATTGTATTGTATAACACTTGAAGTCACGGCAGATTTCTCTGCCCAGGGAGAGCACGTTGCCACAGGAGAAGTGCCACCCATTATTTTCTTCCTTTTCCTGTTTGAAACTGTATTTGTTTCTCCATGTGATTAAACTATGAGGTTTATTGACTGAATACGGGGGATTATCCTGGCATGAGAAATACGGAGAAAACGATATAAAGCAATATTACACATGACGATGTTAATCATTCTTTGAACAATAGTGTAGAGGTGTGGATGGCTTTGAACTGATCAATCATTAATATGATGTTGAGGAGGTGGGGGAGGAGGAAGATGTCGATTACGATTATTATGATCGTTATTATTGTCGTTTAGAGTCCAATTGGTTCATGTGATCGTAGTATCGGTGTTCTGATGGTTTGGTCCTGACAGTGAAAGACTGGTGGCACTCGTGTTGTGGTGAGTTAAACACAAGTCACTGTAATTATTATCATTGTTATTTTTATCCAAAATCAACATAGGTCAACATAATTGTACTCCCATGATACAGTATGATTTGACAGATGGTATTTAAGGATTGTTTGAATTTGATTTAGGATACAGAGAATGCGTGCTGTTTTACTGACCAAGCTTTGTGCAGTACAATACAATACTAATACTAAGCTGTCAGTGTTGTGGTGTGAGGCTATTTCAAGTCATGAATGCTGCTGTGTGCTTTATTCCCATAAACAATGGCTGCTTTCAGCTGTCTGGGTGTGTTGCTGTGTTGGGGTGAGAGAATGCTTATGTCTGTTCAAAGTGCACAGAGGGACTGTGTGTGTTTGAAGTGCAGAGAGGGACTGTGTGTGTTCAAAGTGCACAGAGGGACTGTGTGTGTTCAAAGTGCACAGAGGGACTGTGTGTGTTCAAAGTGCACAGGGGGACTGTGTGTGTTCAAAGTGCATAGAGGGACTGTGTGTGTTCAAAGTGCACAGAGGGACTGTGTGTGTTCAAAGTGCACAGAGGGACTGTGTGTGTTCAAAGTGCACAGAGGGACTGTGTGTGTTCAAAGTGCACAGAGGGACTGTGTGTGTTCAAAGTGCACAGAGGGACTGTGTGTGTTCAAAGTGCACAGAGGGACTGTGTGTGTTCAAAGTGCACAGAGGACTGTGTGTGTTCAAAGTGCACAGAGGGACTGTGTGTGTCAAAGTGCACAGAGGGACTGTGTGTTCAAAGTGCCCAGAGGGACTGTGTGTGTCTGAGCTGGAGTCCCACACTGTCTACACTGGTGGGGAGGGAGGGTGAGAAAGGGAAGGGAGGGAGGAGGTGTGGTGTTGTGGTGTTGGGAAGTAAGGGCCAGGCTGCAGGGGACTTGTGTTTCACTGTAACAAGCCTGTAGTATGGTGGAGGGAGGGAGGTAGAGGGAGGGGGCAGGGACTTGTGTTTCACTGTAACAAGCCTGTAGTGTGGTGGAGGGAGGGGGGGCAGGGGAACAGGAGGCCTGCACTCCCTGTGGCTTCCTGTGCCTTCCCCTCCCTGTCACAGACAGCAGACTGGCAGGTCAGCTGACTTACACTGACCCCCCCCCCCCTCCATCATCCACCCCTTTGACTGGCTAGAAATCACAAGCTCGATCAGTGGTCTAAAGGTAAGCACCTGCCTGGAAAGTCAGAGTATGTGGTGGTTTGAATCCCATTAGGGGCCAAAACTTTTCCCCCATCCAGTAGACCATGAATGGTGGTATGGGTGCTAGTTTTTCAGATGAGGCCATAAAAAGGTCCCGTGTGTTACATATTATTTAGTGCACGTAAAGAAGCCACAGCAACAAGGAGGTTGTCCCTGGCAAAATGTTTTAGAAAAAAGCCACTCTGATAAGGGAAACAGACACAGTTTGCAAAATGGAAAAAAAGAAGAAGAAAAACAATGCGTAGGTGCTGCACTTGTGTCGACACACTCTCCCCAGGGAGGGCAGCTGGGATTCATTCAAATAAGTCTGCTGTGACATAAAGTGGTATAAAACAAAAAATAAAATGAATACAATAAAAAGGAATGGCAGTTATTTGGTGAGTGTGTGTGATACAGGCACTGGAGAAGCTCAACCCTGCAACCTTAGCTGGCCAGCAGCAGTACATCAGGCTGACACTGTACGACACTGCTGCACTGTTGATGTGGGGCTATACTAGTTCTTTGCACACACCTGATGCACTGCTAATGTGAGGCTATACTAGTTCTTTGCACACACCTGATGCACTGCTAATGTGGGGCTATACTAGTTCTTTGCATACACCTGATGCACTGCTGATGTGGGGCTATACTAGTTCTTTGCACACACTGCTGATGTGGGGCTATACTAGTTCTTTGCACACACTGCTGATGTGGGGCTGTACTAGTTCTTTGTACACACCTGATGCACTGCTAATGTGGGGCTATACTAGTTCTTTGCACACACCTGATGCACTGCTAATGTGGGGCTATACTAGTTCTTTGCACACACCTGATGCACTGCTAATGTGGGGCTATACTACCTCTTTGCACACACCTGATGGACAGCAAGCTAAAACTACATCAGTAAAAGAAGACAATCACAAATAACACAGCAAGGGCTTTTTTACATATGAGCAAGGGAGCAAACTGTGTGCAAAAATATTCTGATCTGTCCAAGTTGTTGCCCTTGGGACTAACAACTGGGGAAGTCCCTGACCTTTGAATAAAACATATAATTTGAAATATTTGTATCATATGTTTGAGAGCTTTTAAATGTGTGTGTGTGTGCAGGTCTGTTCAAATTCAAAATATTTAATTATCTCTAAAACAGAGAAATTTCGGTGTGTTACAAGCCATACATAAAAAGTAAACAGTAAAAATAACACACACACACACACACACACACACACACACACACACACACACACACACACACACACACACACACACACACACACACAAACCAAAGTGTTATTACATGTATATATATTTTTTAACTATCAATGAAACCAAATACTTTCTCCATTAAAATATTGAACACAGTTTAGAATGATAAAAGGTAGACCTTCCTAAGCTTCGAAATACCCTTCCTTTTCTGCCTCTGTGTGTGTGTGTGTGTGTGTGTGTGTGTGTGTGTGTGTGTGTGTGTGTGTGTGTGTGTGTGTGTGTGTGTGTGTGTTTAATTTATTTTATTTGTTTATTCGTTTTTTATTGAGGATAATGGAATAATTTATTTATTTATTTATTTATTTATTCTTTTATATCGAGGATAACAGAATAAGCAACATGTGCTTTTTTTCATCCGGTCCCCGTGTGTATGCAGTTTTTGTAAATATTGTCATCTGTTCCCACCGGCACACAATGGCCTACTCTTACGAAAAGCGGAACAGAATTTAAAGCGTGCGCAAGATGTTCTGCGTGCGTTCGCACACGGGGCCTCGGTTTAAAGTCTCATCCGAAGGACTTTTGGGGAGAGTGGAGTCAGCACTGATGTTAATTCCAGGAAGAAAATTTCCTCGACCGGATTCGAACCCGGGTCTTCAAATTGCCAGTGCAATGTTCTGACCACTAGGCTATCCGCCCCCCCCCCCCCCCCGTAAAAAAGCACTCGTGTGCTTTTTAAAAATTTTTTTTTTTACATCAGTCTCCTTGTATATGCAGTTTTAAAAATCTTGTCATGTGTTCCAACGGGCACACAATGGCCTACTCTTCCAAAAAGCGGAATAGGATTTCACATGTGCACAAGATGTTCTGTGTGTATATGTATTCTCGTGCGCGTGCATATGTGTGTTTGCGGACGTGCGTGCGTGCGTGTGTGTGTGTGTGTGTGTGTGTGTGTGTGTGTGTGTGTGTGTGTGTGTGTGTGTGTGTGTGTGCGTGTGTGTGTGTGTGTGTGTGTGCTTAAGTGTACAAGAATAATAGTGCATGTGTGCGTGCGTGCATGCATGTTTCTGTGTGTGTCTGTGTGTGTCTGTGTGTGCGTGTCTGTGTGTCTGTGTGTGTATGTGTGTATGTGTTTATGTGTGTGCATGTGTGTGTTTGTGCGTGTTTGTCTGTTCGTGTGTTGTGAGTGTTTATATGTGTTTGTGCGTGTGCGTGTGCGTGTGCGTGTGCGTGTGTGTGTGTGTGTGTGTGTGTGTGTGTGTGTGTGTGTGTTTTGTGTGTGAGTGTGTGTGTGTGTGTGTGTGTGTGTGTGTGTGTGTGTGTGGTTTGTTTGGTGCATGTGTGTGTGTGCGCGCGTGTTCATGTTTGTGTTGGCGCGTGTGTTTGTGTATGATATGTGTGTGTTTGTGTGGGGATTTGTTTGTATGTGTGTGTTTGTGTGTGTGAATTTGTATATTTGCAAGTGTGTTTGTGTTTCATGTGTGCATGTTTGTGTGTTTTTTGAGTGTTTGTATGTGTGTTTGTGTCCGTTTGTTTGTGTGTCCGTGCATGTGTGTGTTTGTGCATGTGTTTATTTGGTGTGTGTGTGTGCGTTTCTCAGGACCCGCCAAAGTTTCTCAGGACCCGCCATAGACCTTCGTGCCACACTCTATCAAAGGCCTTCTTAAAGTCTATGAAGTTGTGGAACAAGACTCTCTGGTGATGTAGGTGTTTCTCCATCAGAATACGGCAGTTGAATATTTGCTCCACAGTGCTTCTGCCTGCTCTAAATCCTGCTTGCTCTTCAGCTAGGTGTTCTTCAACCTCTTTCTTGAGCCAGTTTAGGATGACTCGTAGCATGATTTTGCTAGGGTGGCTGATGAGGCTGATTGTTCTGTAGTTCTGACATTGGCGGAGGTTTCCCTTTTTAGGAAGAGGGATGATGAGTGATTGGGTCCATTCTCTGGGCCATTATTTTGTCTCCCAGATCTTCTGACAGAGCGAAGTTACTGCTGTGACTACTTCTTCTCCTCCATGCTTGAGGAGCTCTGCTGGAATGTTGTCTGCTCCAGGTGACTTTCCTGCTGGTAGGCTGCGGATGGCTTTTTCCACTTCTTCCCTCATCACTGGGAGTGGTGGGGGTTCCCTCGTTGTACAGTCCCCATGAATCAAACTGTTGTCGGGCTGTATGGGGTAGTTGTACAGGTCTTTGCAGTACTGGGTCCATCTGTTTAGGATGCAGACTTTTCTGTTAGAAGCCTGCTTGAGTTGTCTTCAATGACTGAGGATTTGTTTTGCTGTGACTTTGTGAGCTTCCTCAATGTGTCATAAGCTTGCTGTATGCCACATCCAACAGTGCAGTCCTCCTCAACAGCAAGATAGGCGACTACTTCAAGACCACAGTTGGCGTCTGACAAGGTTGCTTGCTATCCCCAATCTTGTTCAACCTCTTCCTGGAAAACATCATGAGAGATACCCTCCACGACTTCCATTCTACCATCTCTTTAGGAGGAAGAATGATAAACAACCTACGCTTTGCCGACGACATCGATCTGATGGGCGGCAGCAACACCGAGCTACAGGATCTCACAAACAGACTAACAGACAGAGCAAGAGCATACGGCATGGAAGTGAGCACTGAAATGAGCAAAGTCCTGGTCAACAGCACAAATAACATCCACGCTCAAATCTTCATGAATGGAGAACAATTAGAAGAAGTGGATACCTTCAAATACCTTGGTGCCACTCTCACCAAAGATGGCCGCTCTGCAACAGAGATCAAGACCAGACTAGTCATGGCAACATCGGCAATGGCAAAACTCAGCAAGATCTGGAAGAGCAAAGACATCAGTTTCCACACCAAGATGAAAATCTTCAAGCCCCTAATTATATCCATACTGCTCTACGGCTGTGAAAGTTGGACTCTGACAGCTGAAACCACCAAGAGAATTCAAGCATTTGAAACAAAATGCTTCAGACATCTCCTTGGGATCTCGTGGAGGGATCACAAGACCAACGACTTTGTGCTGGGCCAAGTTACACAGCTGGCAGGCCCCCAGGAACCCCTCCTGTCAATACTAAAAAGGAGGAAGATGTCTTGGTTTGGGCATGTCACCCGACACAACACGCTGCCCAAGACGGTTCTACAGGGAACCTTGGAAGGGGAAAGACGCAGAGGAAGGCAACCCAAGAACTGGATGGACAACATCAAGGAGCGCAACGCTGATCCGCAGGGCAGAGGACCGGTCTGGATGGACGAGAACAACGTCATCAACATCCTCATGTCTCCTCTACGACCATTCGGTCAGGAGAATGAAGTGAGGTGAGGTGAGGTGAGGTGAGGTGAGGTGTGGTGAGGTGTGTGTGTGTGCGCGCGCGCGCATTGTGTGTGTGTGTGTGTGTGTGTGTGTGTGTGTGTGTGTGTGTGTGTGTGTGTGTGTGTGTGTGTGTGTGTTTGTGTGTGTGTGTGTGTGTGTCTGTGTCTGTGTGAGGCAAAGATACGAGGTCTCAGTTACATAATTATAGTCCACACATATCACACCTCATAGTGTCTCAACCTGTGTTGGTGTGTGCCAACTTTAAGTGCAGGAAAATAGAATCACCTCTTCAGCCTCACCTCTTTCACCTATCTCATAATCTGTAGACCTGTGGGGCACCACTGAAGATTTTGCAACCAGCTTTTTCCAGCCCTTGTGGTTTTCAGCTTTCTGCAACAAAATGTCTCATTCAAGGCCAGTTCACCCTCTGATGCTAGCTCCTAGATATATTTGAATTGATTGTGATCTGTGTGTGTGTGTGTGTGTGTGTGTGTGTGTGTGTGTGTGTGTGTGTTGTGTGTGTGTGTGTGTGTGTGTGTGTGTGTACGTGTGTACATGTGTATATGTGTGTACATGTGTGTGTATGCGCGCGCGTGTGTGTGTATTATTTGAGTTATCTATTATTTTATTTTCATGATAACGAATAAGCACCCATGTCCTTTTATATCTAATCCCCATGTGTATGCAGTTTTCTACAGTTTGTCATCTGTTCCCACTGGTACACAATGGCGTACTCTTCTGAAAAGCAGAAAGGGTTATTTTTATTTTATTTATTTTTATTTTATTCTTTTCTATCGAGGATAATGGGATAAGGACTCTTGTGCTTTTTTACATCCAGTCCCCGTGTGTATGCAGTTTTGTAATTATTCCAATCTGTTCGAACCGGCACACAATGGCCTACTCTTACGAAAAGCAGAACAGGATTTAACGTGTGCCCAAGATTTTGTGTGTGCGTTTGTACAAGGCCTCGGTTTATAGTCTCATCCAAGGACTTTTGAATGTGTGTGCAAGATTTCCTTTGTTTATAGTCTTAACAGAAAGACTTTTGGGGGAGTGGAGTGAGCACTGATATTAACCCCAGAGGAAAAAGTGTCTGTGTGCCTATTCTTGCTTGCATGCGTGCATATGCGTGCATATGTGTGTTTTGTGTGTGTGTGTGTGTGTGTGTGTGTGTGTGTGTGTGTGTGTGTGTGCATGTGTGTGTGTGTGTGTTTATGTGCGTTCGTGCGCATACTAAGTGTGTGTGTGTGTATGTGTGTGTTGTTGTTGTTGCTGTTGTTATCATTGTGTGAACTTTGACTGCAGGAAGATAAAAGACCCTTCACTATGTCTACATACATTGCCGCCTGTGTGTGTGCTGCTGGGAGCTTTCCTTTCATGGAGATCAGCTGAATGCACTGGGTAGGGGTTGGGTGTTGTGTCAGTGGGGGTGTTGGCTGTTTGCCAGCCACTCTGTGTTCTGCCTTACCTGTTTCTGTCTGTGCTGTACCTCCTCCACCCACCCACCCCTCCTTTTTAAAAAAAAAACTTTTACACCACTTCAAGTCATGGCAGATTTCTTTGCTGGTTGGGCTAGAGCAGCACCACCCATTATTGAAGTAAGGTGCAACAATCTTTAGGCTTTCTGCAGCCTTCATGTAAGTAGTTAAGTTGTAAACAGACAGATGTTGTGCTTTATTTTTTTCTTTTCTTCATGACCTACATAAATAATACAGGATGCCATAGCTCAGTGGTTGGAGCACTTGCTGTTCTAAGTTAAGGGGAAGAAGTGTCCAGCATGCTTCCTCATGGATGGGAGACTGTGCACACACACATGCACACGCACACACACGCAAGCACGACACACACTTTGAGTGAACAGACGTAAAATCGAAGCAACAACAACAACAACGACACACATGCACGCAGGCACGTACACACACACGTACATACATGCACTCAGGCACGCACACACACCTTATCGTCTTATCGTTGAAGAAGAGTCCTATTGACAGTTTACTATAGTGCTTATGAACATGTTAGTAGCTTGTTTACAAGACAGAGACATTGACCTCATGCTCTTTTCTTATTTTTCTAAAAAGTTCTGATTGATTGTTCATGGTTTAATGCTCACTTTTGGTGTTTTTACTTACTTTTTGTTTCTACCATTGGTTAAAAGTTCTACAAGTATCTTTTGTTTGTTTGTTTGTTTGTTTTTTGTTTGTTTTTGGTCTAATATCACTTATGTGAACAGCCATTAAACTGAAGAACAACCACACACACACACACACACACACACACACACACACACACACACACACACACACACACACACACACACACACACACACACACACACACACACACACTCTCTGCTACATGTTTTAAATGTTCTTTACAGCAGGTTATGAAGATAATATGATCAGCCACAGTAGTAGCTATTGGACAATGGGGTAGGGATACATACATACATACATACATACATACATACATACATACATACATACATACACACACACACACACACACACACACACACACACACACACACACACACACACACACAATATATATATATATATATATATATATATATATATATATATATATATATATATGTAGAGGGTGCTACACTGGAATTCTCTAGGTCACCACTCTAATTGCCGTTTGCGTAATTCTGTACCAGAAATCTAGAGTCCAAGACTAATTCCTATTTTCTTTAGTAGCCCTAAAGAGGAGAAGGGCTGACTACTTATTGGCCAGGGAGTGATAAAAGGGGGGATAGAAAGAGGATAGATGAAAAATAGAAGAAATATAGAAGAGAAGGAGAGTAGGTAAAGTGAAATTAATTAATTACCTCAACTCACTCAGCAGCCACACTGAATACACTGTGAATGTGATAAATAAAACCATTCATTCAATGTAACTCTCCAGACCAAGCAAGTTGGGTTTACACATATATTTCACGAACACAACCTTCTTCACTACAACATAAACAATACAAATCACCAAGTGTACTGCAAGTACAATTTAGAAAAAAAATAAAATAAAAAACCAATCTGTCCAGTCCTCAAACACAAAATCAACCAAGATCAGTCTCAGATCAGAATGCAAAGACTAACGAAACAACAATGATAGGGGTGGAGATGAAATGATGAGGTAGTTAATCTTACACATGTTTCATTTACTTTTAGACAGATGATGGTCCATCCTACGAAACTGTGCCAACATTAATAAGAAGCACTCTAATCTTATATTAGATCAATGTCCCCAATGACATTCCAATGTCATTGCACCTGTTTAAGAATTGCTAAATGATTTATCACAAATAAGTCGCAATTCTTAGTGATAAAATTATTACTACATAATTACTATATTATTTTAATAACGTCTCACAACATGTCTCATTTACTTTAGGACAGATGATGATCCATCCTATGAAACTGTGCAAGCATTAATAAAAAAAAAAAAAAGACAAACTTATTTTAAATAAATGTCCCCGATAACATTCCAATGTCATTGCACCTGTTTGGAACTACTAAATGATCTATCACAAACAGGTCACAATTCTTAGTGATAAAAATTATTATAACAACAAGCAGGTCTTCACACCCAAATATCTATAGTGTAAAGCCACACTAGAACATTTCCAGCATTTTACTAACAAGACAATATTCCACCAAAAGTTAAACTTACAACAAAGACCATGACCGTGTTAAAATTTACCACATTTCTCTGTTCAGAGCAATCACACAGCTCACTATAAATTCACAGGCTAAAAGCCTCTTAAATTAGATTAAACATATAGGTTTCCTGAACCTTCCAAAACTATTCTGAATTAAGTTAAAATTGGCTTAAACAGATAGTTTAACCAAAAAACAAAGTTAAAAAAAATAAACGTAGGCCTAAGACTAACCTTAATGGGGAACATCAGACTCAGAGAGCCCTAGTCACACCACTTTCCCTCACTTGCCACAGGCAGGAAATGAGACTTTTTAATTAATTAATTTTTTTTAATAGGAAATGAGACTTGACAGGAAGATGCCAAGAGACATGTTCATGGGGAGATCACTCACAAAACATGGGAACTAACTCTCACTAAACATAGGTTTAGTAACACAAAAAACACAAATACATTTTTTGAGGGGTGTTATATATATATATATATATAACATATAAGTTGATCATGTCATGTGTGTGGATATATATATATATATATGTATATATATATATATATATTATATATATATATATATATATATATATATATATATATATATATATATATCCACACACATGACATGATCAACTTATATGCACATGGAGTTACACACACACACACACACACACACACACACACACACACACACGCGCACATGCATACAGACACACACATAATATATACACACAGAAACACACATATACACACACAAACGCACATGCACGCACACACACACACACACACACACACACACACACACACACACACACACACACACACACATAAACCCACAGAGTAAATCATTTGCCTGTGTCCTGCTCCTTAACACAACTGCCATTAAAAAAAAACAAAAAAAAAACTTGGTAATTGTCATTCTTTTAACTGCCCTTTGTATCTAGAGTAAATTTTGAAGAATTACTATCTCCCTCACGAGTTCGCTGTTTATCTTAGTAGCAGTCCGGTTTGTACCTACCTTTGATACATATATTTTGTATTTGTATTTTGTACCACTTAATGTCAAGGCAGAGTGCCGGCTGCTCTCTCCGGGGCGGGAGAGCGTGTTGCCACATGTGCAGCGCCTACCCATTTTTTTTCTTTTTCCTGCATACAAGTGTATTTGTTTCCCTATCAGAGTGGCTTTTTTCTACAGAATTTTGCCAGGGACAATCCCCTTGTTGCCGTGGGTTCTTTTACATGCGCTAAATAGTGATGTGTAACACACGGGACCTCGGTTTATCCTCTCATCCTCTCATCCGAAAGACGTTATGTTACGTTATGTTAAAATACTGTTACCTTATTCTTGTTAATGTAACTCTCCAGACCAAGCAAGTTGGGTTTACATTTATACTACTTATATTATACTAGTTATGTTATACAAATTCTGTTGAACACACGTCCACAAACACATGCACACACTCATATGCACACACACACAAAACACACACACACACACACACACACACACACACACACACACACACACACACACACGCATGACACACACACACAAGACGTCGAGCCACAGTCGAGTGAAGTCACAGTCGAGTGAAGACGTGTCCTGAGAGCTCTCCAGTGGAAGTTGTTTTCGGAAAGAAATAGAGGTGTTTAGAGGTGTTTAGCTTTAAAAGAAAGTGTACAAATGTGTGTGTAACTGAATAAGTCAATGAAGTGCCATTGGTTTAGTGTAAAAAAAAAAAAAAGGAGTTGATTTCAACTACATTTTAACCATACTCCACAAAAATTTTCTGTGAATGTGTGATTCTCAACTACACCTACAGTGCTGAGGCAACAGCGATGTGGGAACAAAGGGAAGCTGTACAATGGACCCCGAGTAACTGGACCACTTAAGAGTCTAAGACTCAAGTGAAGTGCTCTTGTGAGGTGAGTGGGTGAGACTGTCCATCGCCTTTCCCCGAAGTGAAACACACATAGATCAACGTTGTTGTGGTTTCCGTGGTGACGAACTGTAATCTGAGCAATGCCGCACTCTTTGTGTGTAGGAGATAGCCATTAAAATGGCACAAAGCAGATGACATTGATCATCATCACTGCACTCTTTTTTTGTTTTTTTGTTTTTTTATTTTTCTTTTTTTAATCTTTACTCTTTCACTTTCAATCCCAACCATCAATCAATAAATCATGTGAACTAGTTTGTTAATCTTTGAGTGATGCAATGCTTTAACCATGAGGCCCATGACTCGATCTATGAGTACCCAACGTCTCAGAAAAGAGACTATTCAATACACTAAGGACTCCTGCCAAGTTACCTTTGAAGCCACTCATACTAACTTGCCTTTGTGGCGGTTTGTTCTCCTTGAAAGGTATTGTGGACAATTTCAGCCCCTAAATGTCAATTCAATATTTAAAGAGTTTACAAAGAATAACAGCGAACAAATAAGTTTTACAACAGACTTTACATCAACCTTGCCCAGTGAACTTTGGTGATCCTTCTTTCAAGTTAGTTCTGATGAAGAAAAACTACTGACAATACACATATACCACAGTACTGGGAAAATCCTAGTACAAGGCAATGTATGCCAGCAGTGGGTTGAAGAGGAGTTCGACAACCTAAGAACAATAGTCAATGAGCTGGCAAAACTAAATGTCACCACGGAAACTGTGACTGATGTCCTCTATTCCGTGGCATCCTCAAGCCGTCAGTGTGCTCCACTGGCCATACGAGACAGCGCCCCTGACGACAAACCATGTCAGCCAGACCAGACAACAGAGGGGGATAACAACTCTCCTCCCCTTCTTCAGTTGACACCCTCCCCTTCCACTCCACCCCACTCCATGCCCTCCACACCTCCCACGTCTTCACCCCCCAACCAGGCTACATCACCCCCTGCATCCACTGATGACGTGACCATCCCCTCTCACCCTTCCTCAGACCTCTCAGCGGATCCATCCCACTCCATGCCCTCCACACCCCCCACGTCTTCCCCCCCTGACCAGGCTACATCACCCCCTCCATCTACTGATGACAACGGGACCATCCCCTCCCTCCCTCCCTCCGACCTCTCAGCTGATCCTCTACCCCCTCCCTCAACGGCTGCACATCCACCTGAGGAAGAAACTGCAACACCGCCCCTCTCCCCCACCACCCCTTCTTCCACCGAAGATCAAGGTATAGTTCAGTCCCCCCTCCCCTCCCCCTCCACTTCCACATGTGACCATCAGCCTCATCCCTCTCCCACCTCTACCTCCGACCAACCCACTCCCCACTCCAAAACATCTCCCACAACAACAGTCAACACAACACAAACAAGCAATGCACCATGCAATCTCTCTCAAAAGAGCAACACAGAAATTATAACAATGCTTCACGAACAACTCATTGCAGCCAACATCACTATCTCCAACATGCAGAAAGAAATACACACACTCAAAACACAAATATCACAAATAGGTCAAGAAACAAAACACAACAGCCAGGTCATCTCTGACACTGAAACCAGAGTAAAAAACTCCATGAAAACAATGAAAAGAGATGTTTCACAACAAGTAACAGAACTACAAAACAGCCAAGAATACCAGACAGATCAATTGAAAGAAATCAACTCCAAACTACAATCACTCAAAGACAGTCAACACAACATCAACAATACCACCAAGAAACAGATACAAACACTCAGTGCAACTAAACACACAAAACACTCAAGCAGTCAGACAGACAACAATACTGAACCACTTGCAGAACAACTCACAGAGGTAGAATACAACATAAACACATCCAACAGATATGCTCTCCTCACAGACAAAACCACGACTGACAATTCTTCATACCCCACACTCACACAAAAGCAGACAAGCAACAACACTTCAGCAACTTCACGCAAAAGCACAAGCAAACAGCCTCTACTTACAAACACATCACAGCAGACACGCACACACTCCCGCACCCATCAAAGCCCACACTCCAATTCTCATTCCCAAAAGCACCAAGAAAACACCCCCCATTCCAGCCCCCTGAAAACCCTCCAACAAAAAACAATCCCCGTAGAGTGTAACACCTTGTTGTTAGGTGACTCAGTGCTGAAAGGGGTGGACGAGAAAAAGATGTCAGTGGGGGGCCGGCAAGTCTGCAACCTGTCAGTACCAGGCCTGACAGTACAACACCTGTGTCAGTGGCTGTCAACACGCCGCCCCTCTCCACACATACAGCACGTCACCTTCCACGTGGGGATAAATGACTGTAAAGCAGGATCAGTCACAAAAGCAGATTGGACAAAACTGATCCACCTGCTAAAAGAAATCTTCCCCCATGCTGCTCTACAGGCCTCCTCCATCCTCCCCCCCTTCGGACGACATCCACTGAGAGACAAGGCTTCACGGTCGACGGCTTCTCTTGGGGAAACCTGCCGTCAAGAGAGGGTTGTACTTATCGACAACACCCCCTCCTTTCTCACCAGGACTGGAGCGCCTAAAAAGGCGCTATACGATGATCCCATCCATCCCAGTCCTCAGGGTAACAAAACTCTTGCCCTAAATATCCGTTTCCCCGGAAACCATAGTCAGCCGCCAGCCGTGAGGCCTGTGACAAACTACCGACCCAACATAACGACCAGAGACATGAAAAGCTATGCTGAAGCAGCCAAAGGTGTACATTCACGATCGCTGCCTTCAACAAAACGACGACTTCAGCCCCACCCCACAGTGCGACTAGCGACAATAGGCCTACCACACTAGGTCTATTACTGGACAGAGACTTCCCCATCCCCGAGCCAAGGAACCCCCAGTGTTCAGATGTCACAAGTGTGTTAGGGAGACAACACTCCGTGGCAGCTACACAGCCACTTGTGAAAATACTTTCCGATCTACTCCATTGCTTGACCCAATAGTGGGTGTGGTGTGTGTGGTGTGTGTTGTGTGTGTGTGTGTGTGTGTACCAGTGAGTATGTGTGGAGGGAAGGGGAGGGGGGGAGTGTGTGTATGTGGTGTTTGAGTGTATGTGTAAGTGAACATGTATATGCATGTTTCACCACGTGTGTGTGTGTGTTTGTGTGTATGTAAGCATGCGTGAGTGTGTGTGTATGTATGTGCGTGCGTGCGCGCGTGAGTGCGTGCGTGCGTGTGTGTGTGTGTGCGTGCGTATGTGTGCGTGTTTGTGTGTCTGTGGATATGCCGGTGAGCTTGTGGGTGCTTGCCTGGTATGTAAGCATGCGTGCTTGCTTGTGCGTATGCACTGCGTGTGTACGTGTATGATAATTATGTGAACGTGTGTGTGTGCATGCGTGTGTGTGCATGCGTGCGATAAATGTCTGCCTGCAAGCCCGCATCAAACATACAGCCCATGTATAATGTTCTATATAATTACAAATGTGTTTGTGCAGGTGTCCAAATGTTAAATGCAGTGTTCCCATGATGATAAATGATTGCTTGAATGGAAATCTCTCTCTCTCTCTCTCTCTCTCTCTCTCTCTCTCTCTCTCTCTCTCTCTCTCTCTCTCTCTCTCTCTCATACTTTCACCCAGCCCCCAGCCCCCTTTTTTTTTTTTTTTTTTTTTTTTTTTTTTTTTTTTTTTTTTTTTTTCTCCCCAACATCAAATGTTGATCAATGTCATGCTGCAGTGTATATCTCATTTGAGTGGATAAATTGCCTTCTACATCTAGCAGGTATATCGGATCCAGAGACTCTTGCAACAGGGCAGTTGTTGCCTAGGGCTAGTGTGGATTGGAGTTTTTGAACCAACTCTGCCATACTATATTTTTGTTTGCTTTTTCATCTATTATTATTCGTCACTGTATCTCTTTGTGTTTAGTATCATATTAATATTTAGTGTGTGATTGGTTATACTGATTTAGCAAAAATTGTTGTATCTTAGTTTTTCTTAAAATATTTTTCCCAATTTATATGTTTTATTATTTTTTATGACTGTAGTATATGATTTATGTAAAAACAGGACTGGATTTAAAAAGTTGTTTATTATAACACATTCATTCCTTACAGATTTTGATTTGTGTTTATATTTTAGTTTTCGAAATTGAACTATAGCTTATTTTGTCAAAAAATTTCATAATCAAGTCTCTTATTTTGATAGATCTTACATACATACATATATATATATATATAATAAAATCAATCTTAACATGTCTCTAACTTTAGACAAGTGGCCCACAAAGCAAGGCCTCCGTGTAGGCTACCTGAATATCAACAATGCAACAAACAAAAAAGATGATATTTCGACCATACTGCACAATGATGAGAATCAATTTCATTTGTTTTGCCTTGCTGAATCTCGACTCTCACCACACGTAACTGACACATGCATGAATATTCCAGGATATCAGATTTTTCGACAGGATCCACACAAGCCCAAGTCCACTGGGTTATTAACATATTTCGCTTCTTCACTGAGTTGCAAAAGATTATACAACTTTGATGTTTATGACATTGAATCAATTTGGGTTGAAATAAAATTAAAACACAATAATCCAATATTAATAGGATTCATATACAGAAATCCTTCGGAAACCACAGACTGGTTTGAGAAATTCAACTCTCTTATGGATGAAGTGACATTTTTAAACTATGAAACAATTATTCTTGGGGATTTTAACATCGACTTATTAAAACCCAAGCCTAAATGGAGTCACAACATTACTATGCATGGCCTGGAACAACTAATAGACAAACCAACTCGGATAACAGATAACTCTAGAACTTTGATAGATCATATCTATACTACTACAAAACAAAACATAACAGAAGTATGTGCCCCCTCCTGTGGATGCAGTGATCACAATGCTGTGTGTTTAACTTGGTTTAAACATCGTGTCAAAATTCCCAAAGTAGGACATAAAACCATCTTTTACAGAAAATTTAATAACTTCAACGAACAAGACTTTCTTTCAGACTTGATAAATTCGCCATTCCAAGACATATATCAAATCAGAGACCCCAACGAAGCTGCAGAATTCTGGATTACCACATTTATTTCAGTGTATGATAGGCATGCCCCCTTCATCAAAAAAAGAGTTAAAGAAAAAATAAAACCTCCTTGGATAACAAAAGACATAGAGTCAGAAATGCGCTTAAGAGACTATTTGAAAACCCATGGTACAAAAGAAGAATTTAAAATGCAAAGAAACAAAGTAACTTCACTAAAACGGAGATCAAAACGTGATTACTTTCAAAAACTGTTAATTACAACTACCGACTCTCGCCAGGTATGGAAAGCCATCAATATTTTATGTAATAGACCTATATCAAAAAGCCAAAAGACAGTTAAAGACATAACAGCTGATGAACTGAACACCCATTTCTCAAACATCGCTACTAAAATCATATCATGTGATAAGTCAAATGAAAATGATCTCCAATACTTAGAACAATATATTGAATCAAAAGAAATTAAATTCCCAGTTGAATTATTGCCAATGACAATTAAAGACGTGTTGGAAAGTCTATCTCTCAAAAAAAATTCCAGAACACGTGACCTTGACAATCTGGATGGAAAAATATTGAACCTTTCTGGTCCTATTATAGCTGAAACACTGACATATCTATATAACTTGTGTATAGATAAAAGCAACATTCCTCTCATATTTAAAAAGGCAAAAGTCATACCAGTCCACAAATCTGGAGATTCTTCTTGTCCTTCAAATTACAGACCAATTTCAATCCTATCGGTCTTATCCAAACCCATTGAAAAACATATCCAAAAATCTTTATATTCCTACTTTGTTAACAACAACCTAATAAATGAAGATCAGTCAGGCTTTCGCAAAAACTATTCTTGTCACACAGCTCTAACTCAACTAACAGACAGTCTCTTACACAACATAAATGAAAATAACTATACAGGCCTAATTTTTGTTGACTTTGAAAAAGCATTTGATGTAATTAATCACTCCCTGCTAGTGCGTAAACTTCACCTATACAAACTAACACCTGAAATAATCAATCTTTTAAAAAGTTTTTTGTTAGATAGACAGCAGTTGGTAACTGCAAATAATCAAACATCAGAATTAGTATCTATTAATATGGAGTACCACAAGGATCAATATTGGGTCCTCTTTTGTTCTCAATATATGTAAATGACTTACCCTTATTTCTAGATTGTAGCTGTGAAATGTTTGCTGATGACACATCCCTCTATTGTAGTGATACTGACCCCCACAGACTAACACTCAAACTTCAAAACAATATCAACAAATTGATTACTTGGACTCAATTAAACCATATGTCCTTAAATGCTCAAAAAACTAAAAGTATGTACGTACTAGCACGACAAAAGAGGCAAAAAATGAAAAGTAAATTTCAACCTCTGTTGATAGATCAAAAAATCATTGAAGAAGTTGACTCACACAAAATTCTGGGTGTAATTATCGACAATAATCTTACTTGGACTGACCATGTGATGGCACAAGGAAAACGTCTTACAAACAAGGTACGTCAGCTATCAAAAATAAAACACTTTCTAGATAGTCATTCACGCAAACTCTTTTTTTGTGGACACATCTTGCCTATAGTTGACTATGCCTCATCTCTTTGGGACAACTGCAGTGAAACTAATTTGAAATTCATCCATCGATTATATAAAAGAGCGCTAAAACTTGTCCTATTAAAATCAAGCTCCCTAACCATCAATGATTATAAGCTAACAAATATTCTTACATTTCAAAACAGGCTTTATCTCAATAAAGCTCTATTTGTACAAAAAGTTGTCAATGGAAATGCCCCTCCCAAGATCACCAATAGATTCAAAATTAATGAGCACAGGCATAACCATCTACTAACATTTCCCAGACCCAGAAACAATCTTTACAAAACAAGCTTCCTATATTCAGGTAGTGATTTATGGAACAAGCTCCCAAAACATTTAAAATGTATCAAAAATAAAAATCAGTTCAAAAATCAGCTGAAAAATCACTTAATGCGCTTATGCAAAAATGTTTAAGAACTACACATCAATCCAATCAACCATACTTAGAACAGACTAAAGATATTGATACTCTCTGCTAACCCCGAAAAATCTTTCACGTGTGGCTCACTGTGACTGAAAAAGCTACACTTTGCTTGCTATATATGTATGTGGAAGGGGGAAAAGGTGGAGAAAGGGTTGTTGTTTTTTTTTTTTTTTTTAATATATAATTTAATTTTGAACAGGATAGGGAATAAGTGATGTATGTAAACACGTGTATATTCTGCAAATTCACAAGGAGAAAACCAAACCACTGATTTGACGACTAGATTGGATTTTTTTTTTTTTTTTTTTTTTTCACTTACCCAGTTTAATAGTTTCAGGATAAATATTTAATTTTTATTTTATTTTATTAATTATACTAATGAGACTATTAGCACTATTATATTTATATTATTTTGATAAGTGGAAAGGCCTTACTTTTTTGTTCTGGTTGTTGTTGTGTATGTTTTTTGTTGTGTTTTGTTTGTTTTTTGTTTGTTTGTTTGAATGTTTGTTTGTTTGTTTTTGTTCATATGTGTAGGGTTTTTTATTTATGAAATATAATCATAAATCATTATTATAATTCTTCTGGTTGTTGTTTGTGTTTTCCCCCTTCCTCTTGATACCCCCTCCCCACCCGTTCCCACCCCCCCTCCAAATTTTTTTTCTTTTTTGAGTGTGTGGGGTTTTTTTGTGTGTGTTTTTTTTGGGGGGTTGTGTTTGTTTGTTTGCTTGTTTTTTGTTTGTTTTTTGCTTTAGTTTTGTTTTGCTTGGTGTTTTTTTTTCGTTCATTATGTTTGTTTGGTTCTCTGTTGCTTTGGTTTGTTTATTAGTTTTTTGGTTAGTTTGAATGTTTGTTAGTGTATATGTTATTTCCTCTCAGTGGAGATTGGTATTATCATATGTATTGTTGCGTTTGTTTTTCGGGGTTTTATTTTTGTTTTTTTGTTTGTTTGTTTTGTTTTGTTTTGTTTTTTCTTTTCTTCCTCATAACATAAGTATGAATTGAAGTGTGGAGATAATGTAATCTGACATAAGTTGCTTATTGACATTTCATGGATTTTTTATTATTATTATTATTATTTTATTTTATTTTTTTTTTTTAAGTCTTAAATAATGGTTGGTGACATTGTATTGATATAAGCTGTTGACACCATATGATTTTGAAAAAAAAAATTTTTTTAAATGTGTGCATGCCCATATGTTTGTTATGTTATTCCACTCAGTGGTGATGGGTATTATCATATGGTATTGTTTTTTAGTTGTTTTTTTCTTTTCTTTCCTTCTAATATATAATCCGTGTGGATTGGTTTTTTGATGTTTTGGTCTGATTGTTTTTTTTTTTTTTGTTTTTTTTTTTTGTTTTTTTTTTTAAGTCTTAAATAATGGTTGGTGACATTGTATTGATATAAGCTGTTTGACACCATATGATTAAAAAATTTTTTTTTTTTAAATGTGTGCATGCCCATATGTTTGTTATGTTATTCCACTCAGTGGTGATGGGTATTATCATATGGTATTGTTGCTTTAGTTGTTTTTTCTTTTCTTCCTTCTAATATATAATCCGTGTGGATTGGTTTTTTGATGTTTTGGTTTGATTGTTTGTTTTTTGGTGTGTTTTTATGTGTTTTTTGTTTGTTTGTTTGTTTTTGTTTTTCTTTTGTTTGATTGTATGTTTGTTAGCGTATATGTTATTTCCTCTCAGTGATGATGGGTATTATCATAAGGTATCGTTGTGTTTGTTGTTTTTTCCTTATCTTCTTTTAAAAATATAAAGTATGAATTGAAGTAAAGAGATATTGTAATTTGACATAAATTGCTTATAGATTTTTTATTATTTTACTTATTTATTTTGAAAATTTTTGTTTGTTGTTTATCATTTTAAAATTGTTTTTATTTATTATTTTTATTATAATTATTATTATTATATTATTATTATTATTATTATTATTATTATTATTATTATTATTATTATTATTATTAATTATTATTATTAAGTCTTAATGTTTTTTGGTTACATTGTAATTGATATAAGCTGTTGTGTGTGTGTGTGTGTGTGTGTGTGTGTGTGTGTGTGTGTGTGTGTGTGTGTGTGTGTGTGTGTGTGTGTGTGTGTGTTTTGTTGGGGTTTTTTTTGACACTATATGATTTTTTAAAAAAGACTTTAAATGTGTGCATGTACCTACGAGTATACGAGCTGAGTGGAAGAGCGCAAACCGTGTGTGTGGTGTGTGTGTGTGTGTGTGTGTGTGTGTGTGTGTGTGTGTGTGTGTGTGTGTGTGTGTGTGTGTGTGTGTGTGTGTAGATGCACGGGTTGTGTTGTGTGTGTGTGTGTGTGTGTGTGTGTGTGTGTGTGTGTGTGTGTGTGTGTGTGTGTGTGTATGGGTGAGTGGGTGTATGTGCATATGTGTGTATGGCTTTCGAGTAGATTTTTAAAATTTTTTTTATTTTTATTTATTTATTTTATTTATTTATTTTATTTATTTTATTTTCTCTTTTGGTTGTTGTTATAGTAGTTGCTTGTATTATTTATAGGCATAGTTTATTTTAAAGTTGTTGAAATCATGTTAGCAAGTTAATGTTGGTGAAATGTTTGTTGTTGTTTTAATTCTTTGTTTGCTTTTTCCCCTTTTCTTTCTTTCGTTGGTTTTTTTTTTGTTTGCTAGGGATTTTCTACTTTGTCTTTTGTTGGTTTTTTGTTTTGTTTAGGATTTGATTTTTGCTATTGTTTTGATTTTTTTCTTTTCTTTTCTTTAAATAGATGGCTTGATGGAAAAAAGCAGATCGCTGCTTACTCAATGTACCATCTGGAAATAAAAATTTGATTGATTGATTGATTGATTGATCTGCACTCTCTCTCTCTCTCACTCACACACACATACACACAAACTCACACATGTGCACACACGTGCACACACACATGCACACACACTCACACACACTCATACACACTCACACACACTCACACACACACACACAGGTCTGATATATCTATTTGGTTGAAGGATGATAAACTGAGGAACTAACACACACACACACACACACACACACACACACACACACACACACACACACACACACACACACACACACACACAGGTCTGATATCACTATTTGGTTGAAGGATGATAAACTGAAGAACTAACACAGACACACACACACACGCGCAGACACACACACACACACACACACACACACACACACACACACACACACACACACACACACACACACACACACACACTGTTCTGTAAGAACACAGGCATCTGTGTGTGTGCATGCCTGCATGCGTGAGTGTGTGCGTGCGTGGGTGAGTTTTTCCATGTATGCACCCCAAGTGCCCGTGTGTGTGTGTGTGTGTGTGTGTGTGTGTGTGTGTGTGTGTGTGTGTGTGTGTGTGTGTGTGTGTGTGTGTGTGTGATTCATATATTCAAAATTCAAAAGATTCAGATTCAAACTTCTTTATTTCCATTAAAGTCATGTGGACTTATTTGACACAACGAAACAAACAACAGTTTTATTTATTTTTCTTCCCAAAATGATGCTGAATCCATACATGTTGCATATTACTTATCCCTTTCTCTTTTCTCAAAACATCCAATCACATAATTGTCTAATTGTTGTAGTGTGTACTTTAGACACTATAACATTTGGACTACAACCCTCTTCTCCCCACCCCCTCTTCTCTTTCTCTTCAATGAGTGGTACAAATTGTTGGTACAACGTGTTGTCTGTGTATCTGAGGTTGTGGTCTGGACTTTCTTTGTTAATGTACTTGAGGTTTTCTTTAAAGAAAAGCAGAGATCCATTCCTTCGGTGGCTAGTGTCTTCATGGGCTCAGAGACTTGACAAGTCACTGTAGTGTAGCTCATTCAGAGATGTAGGCCTATAGGCCTATTGTTTTTTTTTCTTGATATTTCTAGTTTAGTTGATTGGTTTAGGCCAGAATCAGCTGGTATCCTTCTGGATATTTCTATTTGAACCGATTGGTTTAGGCAGAAAAAGAAATGGTGTAAATAAGGGGAACTGGCAGTCACTCAGCCTTTCCCTGCAAAGCATTTCAGAGGGTCTAATACAGCTGTTAGGGCTGAAGACCTAGAGTACAAGATGTGACTAACAAAAAAACAGAAGTTTTGTTCCTCTCGTTGAGCTGTGTGTGTGTGTGTGTGTGTGTGTGTGTGTGTTGGGGTTTATTGTTGTGGTAAATGAAACAATAAATCGTGTTACCATAACACCTGTGTGGCCTCACATCAATAGGGTTTGAGTTGTGCAGTGCCTGAAGAAGTCCTACTACAATCTTCCCTTTTCCCCCAAATCTTCACCCTTTTTATTGTTGAACCAAACCTGGCAACATAATGATATCTGCTTGATAGATATCACCTGTGATTATGTTTCAAGGACCTTTTGTTGTTGAGGCTTCAGTTCAGTGCAACCTGCCCTCTTTGTGATAACTGTGATTACAGTGCCTTTGGTCTGGATTCATGCAGATGACAGTACAGTGTTCTTTCTGCCAGTGTTTGTGTCAGAGGATAACTAGCTTACTGTTATTTTCTGTTAACATTATCTGGGTAAACCATTGCCAACTGTGAATATTTCCTGCGTTACTGTTATAGCTGATTGCTTGTTGAAGGAGATCATTACATGTACGGTGTTTTCAGTCAGTCACATCCAACAGAAAATTCTGACTGAAAGTGGTGAGGCAACAGTTTTCTGTGACCAGGAAGTGTATATGAAGGACTGGACTAGCAGCCTGTACTGCAGAGAGACTGTTGAAATTGGGACACATCTGATGAACGATCACACACTGACCACACTTCTTATTCTGAACGTGTGAAGGTGTGTGCTGCTGTGGGCTGTACTGACAGTGGTCGTGGTGTGTTCTGTGTCAACGTCTGTGGGCTGTACTGACAGTGATCGTGGTGTGTTCTGTGTCAACGTCTGTGGGCTGTACTGGCAGTGATCGTGGTGTGTTCTGTGTCAAGTCTGTGGGCTGTACTGACAGTGATTGTGGTGTGCTCTCTGTCAACGTCTGTCTGTGGTTTGTAGGCAGTCAGTGTGTCACTGCTCCCTTCCTGCTCACAACACTACACCAACATGGCGACAGGCGGTCCCTCAGTGACCACAGGCAAGAAGGTAGATGTTCGTTATACCTGCTGTCTGTGCATGGAGCCTTATCGAGGGCATAGTCCTAAACTCTTACCTTGCTACCACACCTTCTGTCTGCCGTGCCTCACTGCACTGGAAGCCTCTGTCATCTCTGCCTTGAAGTTTGACACAGCCACTGACGATGATCTGGAAAAGAAAGAGACCCCAAGACAACAGGCCCCCACCCCCAAAGGGGATGAGGGAGAGCCAGAAGCACAGCCCTGTGAGGGACCTGAGGGAACACCTGCCTTGAAGGAGGCCCCAGTGGAGAGTGGTGATGTCACTGCTGGCCATGGGTGGGGGACAGTAGGGGCAGTTTCCTGTGTCCCACATGCCGAGCTTCAGTGCCCATACCTCCAGGGGTGTGGCCAAACTGCCCGTGAGTCTGGCATTGTATGATATCAGAGATGATGACAGTGATGATCATAATGGGGATGGGATCATTGTGATGATGATAGCACTGTTGATGATGATGATGGTGATGATGATGATGATGATGATGATGATGATGATGATGATGATGATGTTGATAATGATGTTGATAATGATGTTGAAAATGATGACGATGATGTTGAGAATGAATTGGTTGAAGCAGACATTAACAATATACATCAATGAAAAATGAGGAATATGAGCAATATAGACATCACACCAAAAATGAAAACAACTAACATTGTTTTAAAAAAATTAAATAGATGTCACACACACATACACACACACACAAAGACACACACACAAAGACACACACCCAAAGACACACACACAAAGACACACACACACACAAAGACACACACACACACATACACACACACACACACACACACACACACACACACACACACACACACACACAACACACACACACCAGCATTCCTTTCAATCATCTACCTGACATCACCCTTTATTCTTTCTACCCCTCTCCTTTTCTGTCTGTATGTCTGTGTGTGTGTGTGTGTGTGTGTGTGTGTGTGTGTGTGTGTGTGTGTGTGTGTGTGTGTGTCTGTATTTGTGCTTCTCTCTCTCCCTCCATCCCTCAACCCCCCTCCCCCCTTTTCTCCCCCGTGCTCTCTCTCTCTCTTATCCACTCTCCCTCTCTCCCTCTAGCTCCCTCTCCACTTTTTTCTTTCTCTCTGAATCTGAGTCTGTCTCTCGCTGTCTCTTGCGTTCGCTCACTGTCTCTCTCTCTTGATTGTTTTATTTCTATCTATCTATCTATCTATCTATCTATCTATCTATCTATCTATCTATCTATCTATCTATCTATCTATCTATCTATCTATCTATCTATCTATCTATCTGTCTGTCTGTCAATCTATCAATCTATCAATCTATCTATCTATCTATCTATCTATCTATCTATCTATCTATCTATCTATCTATCTGTCCATCCATCCACCTATCTATCTATCCATCTATCCATCCGTCCATCCGTCCATCCGTCCATCCACCCACCCACCCACGTATCTATCTATCTATCTATCTATCTATCTATCTATCTATCTATCTATCTATCTATCTATCTATCTATCTATCTATCTATCTTTGTCTGTCTGTCTGTCTGTCTGTCTGTTAATTTATCTATCAGTCTGTGTACCTATCTAATCTATCTATTTAATCTATCTATTGATTCAGGTTTCTCTTTTTCTGTGTTTAAGCATTTTGTTCTTCACATTTCTGTTTCTCCTTCCCCATGTTTCTGTTTCTCCTTCCCCATGTTTCTGCTTCTCGTTCCCCATGTTTCTGTTTCTGTTTCTCATTCCTCATGTTTCTGTTTCTCCTTCCCCATGTTTCTGTTTCTCGTTCCCCATGTTTCTGTTTCTGTTTCTCATTCCTCATGTTTCTGTTTCTCCTTCCCCGTGTTTCTGTTTTTCATTCCCTATGTTTCTGTTTCTCATTCCCTATGTTTCTTTTTTCATTCCCCATGTTTCTGTTTCTCCTTCCCCATGTTTCTGTTTTTCATTCCCCATGTTTCTGTTTTTCATTCCGCATGTTTCTGTTTCTCCTTCCCCATGTTTCTGTTTCTCCTTCCCCATGTTTCTGTTTCTCCTTCCCCATGTTTCTGTTTCTCCTTCTCCTTTTTCTGTTTTTCATTCCCCATGTTTCTGTTTCTCCTTTCCCTTGTTTCTTTTTTTTCCATTCCACACGTCTCTGTTTCTCATTGCCTATGTTTCTGTTTCTCCTTCCCCATGTTTCTTTTCTCCTTTCCCATGTTTTTCTTTCTCCTTCCTCTTGTTTCTGTTTCTCCTTCCCCATGTTTCTGTTTCTCCTTCCCCATGTTTCTGTTTTTTTCCTTCCCCATGTTTCTGTTTTTTCTTCCCCATGTTTCTGTTTCTCCTTCCCCATGTTTCTGTTTCTCCTTCCCCATGTTTCTGTTTCTCCTTCCCCATGTTTCTGTTTCTCCTTCCCATTGTTTCTGTTTCTCCTCCCCCATGTTTCTGTTTCTCCTTCCCCATGTTTCTGTTTCTCCTTCCCCATGTTTCTGTTTCTCCTTCCCCATTGTTTCCGTTTCTCCTTCCCCATGTTTCTGTTTCTCCTTCCCCATGTTTCTGTTTCTCCTTTCCCTTGTTTCTTTTTTTCCATTCCACACGTCTCTGTTTCTCATTGCCTATGTTTCTGTTTCTCCTTCCCCATGTTTTTTTCTCCTTTCCCATGTTTCTCTTTCTCATTCTCCTTGTTTCTGCTCATCCTTTTCTGTAGTTTCTTTTTCTCATTCTGTGTTTGTCATTTCCTGTGTTACTGTTTCCATTTCAACACACGGCATCTAGATATCAATATAATGTAGCATCTTTTTGTTTGTTCCTTTGCCAGAGGTACAAGTTTTACTAGTGAGATTATTTTGTATGCTTCTGTTGTTGCCCACTTTCAAGGTAGCCACATTCTGAATTCAGAGATTCTGTCTATCCATGACACCACTATGCATATGGGTTTTTTGGTTGTTTTTTTTAATGATGTCATCGGTTCTTCCCAGCACATACAGCTTTCCTTCTCTTGTGAAAGGCAGAATGGGTTTTAATGCGTGCACAAGATGTTCTGCATGCACCTGCACATGGGACTTTGGATTGTATTTTCATCCAAATAACTTTTGAGGAGTGGAGTCAGTACTGATGATAACTTCAAGGAAAAGATCTCTTTGAACAGGTGTCTCAGTGGTGTCTCAAACATGGGTTCCGTCCCGGGCTGTCAAGTCACAAGCACCATGCTTTAACCACTAAACTCTCTAATCCACCAAAATTGAAATAAAACAATCATTGGGGACAAAAAACAAAAACAGTGCGCCTTCTACACCAATCTGCCCCCCTGGATATTAGAAAAGCAAATGTGTTAGTCATCTGGAAAGTATGACAAACATCTACTCACCCTTGTCTTCAAAGTGTCTAAACGTCACACCTGACAAATTGAGAGAGTAATATAGGAACACTCTTAATTAAAGGACAAACCAGATTCCTGTGCTTTTTTTCCCCCTGGTTGTGTGCAGTGAACCGTGTTTTCTCTTTCCAGACCAATTTCTACGTGGACCATGAGTCTGACCCTGAGGAAGACTTGCCCAGTGTTGTGTGTGACATGTGTGAGGAGGACAACAAGCAAGACGCCACCCACACCTGCCAGCAATGCCAGCTCAACATGTGTCGCACCTGCCGACGTTGCCATGACATCATGGCACGTAACCATCACGTGACGCCTGTTGGTCTTGGTCAGCCAGAAAAGCAGAAGCAGGAGAAGAAAGCGATGTGTCTGATTCACCAAGATCAGGTCACGTGCTTCTACTGTCGTCAGTGTGACGTCAGCATCTGTCTGCACTGTAAACTGACGTCACATGAAAGGCACGAGACAGTTGACCTGGTCAGTGCAGCTCTGCAAGCCCGGGAAGAAATATTGTCTCTGATTCCCACTGCTGAAGAACAGGTGAGAGAGAGAGAGAGAGAGAGAGAGAGAGAGAGAGAGAGAGAGAGAGAGAGAGAGAGAGAGAGAGAGAGACAGACAGACAGACAGACAGACAGACAGACAGAGACAGAGAGAGGGAGAGATAGGGGGGAAAGGGAAAGAGAGAGGGAGAGGGAGAGAACACTGAACACTGAACTGATTTAATGTACATTGGCCATGGACCACAATACATTTCTTGGGCTTGGGATGGATCAAAGGGTTCATTCGTATCATAGGCAAGGCAAATGCACAAAAGGTATAGATTCATGCTGATCAAAGAAGAAAAACACACATTATTCTAAATCATGATTATGAGCCTAGCTTGAATCAAAACCAAATCACAAAAACATAATGTCTTGGGAAAATTGTGGAAATCATGCATATCAATTACGTAACGAATCATAAACGTTTTCAATATAAATCTTGAATTAGCATTTTCTTTTTTTTATTGATAGAATGAAAAATATATCTGGACAAACTGTGCCTGTACTCATCATTTGTTCCTCTGAACAGATCGTGTCATGGTCCATTGATACGTTCACCGTAGAATTTTTCTCTCAAGCCAGCCTATATGTATTATTCCCATAAAAAGTGGGCTTCATTTTCAACTTTCGTTTTACAGAAGGGACACATTTTTTTCTCATTATTCTCAGTACATCGACAGAGAGAGAGAGAGAGAGAGAGAGAGAGAGAGAGAGAGAGAGAGAGAGAGAGAGAGAGGGGGGGGGGGGTGAGAGAGAGGAGAGAGGTAGAGGGAGAGAGAGAGAGGGGGGGGGGAGGGAGAGAGAGAGAGGGGGAGAGGGGGGAGGAAGAGAGAGAGAGAGGGAAACGGGGGGAGAAAGCGAGAATCAATCAATCAATCAATTAAATTATTTTATTTCGAGGATAATTAATAAGCACCCGTGTGCTTTTTCACATCCAGTCCTTGCCCTTGTCAGGGATAACATAACCTAAAAAACAATCGCCCCTTAAACAGAAAGCTACATGAAGACAATAATAAAATAGCAAAAAGCGCACATACACAGATAACTGAAATAAGCAATCAACAATAAAAAGATGATTATGATAAAACATAAAAAGTAATAAATACACAAGCAAGCAGCAAACAAGAAAACATAAGTTCAACACCTGAAAAACATCATCCTATCACCATCTATGAACAATAAGTCGTATAATCCATATTATTTTAGGAAACGGCATAAAAACTTAACCAATAACTTCATTAAAGAAAAAATACTATCAATAGCAAATTACATAAAACATGTGTCCAAGATTTTTTTAAAAAGGAAAAAAAAACAAAATGGAAAACTTCCACATAGCATTAAAAATGGAAAAGAAAACAGGATGATGATTTATGCACACACACACACACACACACACACACACAACCACACACACACACACACACACACACACACATACACACATACACACGCATGCATGCACATGCAGGAGCACGCGCATGTGCACACACACACACACACACAGAGCACACAAAGCACTCATACACGCACACCGATGTGCAACTGATGACATATCATATATTGATAATTGATCAATGTAAAAGACATTTATAGAAAAATATTAATGACTGCAATACCTATGTTAAAAAAAACAAAAAAACAGCATCAACAACAACAAACCCCAGAATCAGAAGCTAAACTGTGTGTGTGTGTGTCTAACAGCTGCAGGTGGTGGAGATGGCCATACAACAAGTGGATCGTCAGGACCGTCAGCTGACACGTCACGCACAGGAAGTGACGCAACAGATCCAGGCACGCTGTGACCTGCTGGTGACGTGGGCCAGGCAGTCACGTGACCGGCTGGTGGAAGAAGTGTCGGTGAAGGAAGCCTGCACTGGCGGTCAGCTGCAGGTGCAGAAAGCCTCCAGCACACTGACCCGGGACACTCTCTCCTCACTGCTGTCACGTGCTGCACGTGCTACTGCTGCTGACCCCGATGTGCTGCTGTGGAGGAAGGAGCTGAAGGCGGCACTGCTCTCTGAGGACAAGCTGCTCCTGCACAAGCAGCGGGCCGACAGCCAGGGCCCTTCCTGGCACTGGGGCTATGACGTCACCGAGGCCTGCCTGCTGAACCAGGATGACGTCACAGCGTACATGGGGCGTGTGGTGGAGGGGGCGGATGTTGAGGGGGTGAGGAGAGTGCCTGGGTCACTGAGAGAGCTGAGGGACAGAGTGGAGGGCTGGATGAGGGAGGTGACAGAAAACACCCACACCCTCACCTCCCAGCTGGCTTCCTGCCTTGATGACGTCACCGCCCTTCAGAAGAAAGAAGAGGAGCAGGAGAAGAAGACTGAAGAACTGGAGAAGAAAGGAGATGAACAGGAGAAGAAGACTGAAGAACTGAAGAAGGAGACTGATGAACTGAAGAAGAAAGGAGAAGAACAGAAGAAGAAGACTGATGAACTGAAGAAGAAAGGAGAAGAACAGGAGAAGAAGACTGAAGAACTGAAGAAGGAGACTGGTGACCTGAAGAAGAAAGGAGAAGAACAGGAGAAGAAGACTGAAGGACTAAAGAAAGAGACTGATGAACTGAAGAAGAAAGGAGAAGAACAGGAGAAGAAGACTGAAGAACTAAAGAAAGAGACTGAAGAACTGAAGAAGAAAGGAGAAGAACAGGAGAAGGAGACTGAAGAACTGAAGAAGAAAGGAGAAGAACAAGAGAAGGAGATTGAAGAGCAGGAGAAGAAGACTAAGGAACTGAAAAAGGAAACTGAAGAACTGAAGAAGAAAGGAGAAGAACAGGAGAAGGTGACTGGTGACCTGAAGAAGGAGACTGGTGACCTGAAGAAGGAGACTGGTGACCTGAAGAAGGAGACTGGTGACCTGAAGAAGGAGACTGGTGACCTGAAGAAGGAGACTAGTGACCTGAAGAAGGAGACTGGTGACCTGAAGAAGGAGACTGGTGACCTGAAGAAGGAGACTGGTGACCTGAAGAAGGAGACTACATCACTGCAGAAGGAAGTCACAACGTCCAGGAAGACTGAAGCTGACCTGCAGAAAGTGACCCAGTCTCTAAAGGACAACCTGGGTAACATATTTCTCTGTGTGTCTGCAGAAATAAAAACAACAAGAATTATACAAAAAAGAAAAAGCAATAACACCCCCCATCCCCTCCCCTCAAAATTATTAAAATGTCCCTGAAATTCCAAATTCAAACTCCAAATTTTAATACTTTATTATCTCAAAGACAGCAAAATTCAGTTGGCCCACAAGCTATACATGAAAACAGTAAACATGTAAAGATGATATCACACACAACACACACACACGCACACACACATACACACACACACAGAGATAGATATATATAGATATATATAGATATATATATATATATATATATATATATATATATATATATATATATATATATATATATATATATATATATACACAATAAACACCCCCTGAGGAAGGCTAAAGCCGAAGTATTGGGGAACCATATATGCTGGTTTTTTTTTTTTACTTTTGCTATGTGTTTTATATATATATATATATATATATATATATATATATATATATATATATATAATATATATATATATATATATATATATATATATATATATATATATACCAAAATACAGATTCCAAACAACAGTACACATCAATCACAATATGAATAGCACCCACAAATCAGCAATACCTGATCCAATTATAAACTCACCCAAGTAAAATCACAGTCACTGATGTGCCACCAGTATGCCAGGATCTATGGCTCGCACTTAGCTCCCCCCCACCCCCCTGCCCACACATACACAGCACGGGCATGCACGCACGCACTTACACACACTGTGTGATGATACAATTTTTTGTTTGGAATATTTGCTGTTGAATAACCTAACTGTTAAATGACCTGTATTTCCTTATTGCTTTCTTTTATTTCTGCTTTCAGTACTCTATTTCTATTGCATATTACTAATTGTAACAGCTTGCCCTCCATACATACTTACCCAGGCTTTGCGCTCTAAAGTCTAGAGGGCTACTCCATAGCCCTCTGACACTGATGGGTGCCTACTACTACTTACTAATAGTGAATAGACCTAAAATACAAAATTGAACCAACGAATTAACGAACCAACGAAAGAACAAACGAACGCACGCGCGTGCACACACATACACACACACGCACATATACACGCATACACGCACACGCGCATGCAGGCACAAACACGCGCACGCACGCACTATTATAAACACACACAAACACACATGAACACACGCGCACACACACACACACACACACGCACATACACACACACACACACACACACACACACACAACACACACACTCATGTACGCACGCACCCACGCAAGCAAGCATGCACGCACGTACGTAGGCACTGAAGCACACACAAACACACACATACACACACATACACTCACACACACGACACACACGCGCACACACACGCACAATACCCACACCTGCACGCACAGACGCACACATTTACTCTACTCTACTCTACTCTACGCTATGCTATGCTATGCTATGCTATGCTATGCTATGCTATACTATGCTATACTATGATAACAATATGCTGTGATATGCTATATCAGGAGAGAGTACATGAAAACAAATAACAATGCCAATAATGATTTCACATGTTGCAGGAAAAGGCAGGAGGCTGTTCTCTTTTGGGTGGCTGGACACAGCCTCAACAAAACGGTTCCAGGCCATGAGGTTTGAGAGAGCAGACATCAATGACGGCGGTCACTTCAATGTACAGACAGGCCGGTTCACTGCCCCTCATGCAGGCCTCTACTTCTTCACTGCTACT
>CM060347.1:23506897-23510754 GCA_030674155.1 Stramonita haemastoma | reverse complement strand
AAAGCAATGCATACTGATAGGCCTTGCCCAGCGCAACTCGAGAACGGGAAGTTTCAACAACATAAAGGTTTGTGTTTACTGCGTATCTGCGGACTATGGTCGACTTTCTCAGCAGACGTTTCCAGGAATCGAATTGTAGGCTCGCCTTCTGTAGGTAAGTTGCAACTTAAACGATCATGTTAATGTGCTGCTCGCTAACTCTTGTGGAGACTTGAGTACACCGATTGTTTACTTCTGACAATCTGACTAATGGTAGTACAAACAACCATACGGATGTTGAAAAAGGAGGGTGGAATTTAAATGCGTTGTAAGAAAAAGACGCAACCGTCATGTTTTTAAACTAAACTGAAAGTAAGCTGTTATATCTCTACGTGGAAGCTAGGCCTGTCCCGACTGTATGTGTAATGTGCATAGTGTAAATTATGGACACGTAAGTCGTTTGCTAAAACAAAAATCAGACACTTTTCTTGTATAGTTTGTGTTTGTAAGGTCTATGTTGGACAGTTTTTGCTGAATGAAGGATGGTAGGCCTATTTGAAAATAATTATGTCAATATGTTCAAGGAGCTATTAAACATAATTTTAAATAACGACGTGTGTTTTTCGTTATGTAGTGCAGTCGATAGACATTTTCTTCCATATGTTAGCGTACAATAAAGGCTGTATCTTGTATATAGATCTGTCTGTTGTATTTTTGGATGTGCACAGGAGACATCAATCTTGATGATATTGGCTCGTTGACTTTACATTGTTTGTTGGGTTGCCATTTGTTGTTATTGTTTTTTTCTTCTCATGGAGTTATTGATTTCTTCTTCTTCTTCTTCTTCTTCTTCTTCTTCTTCTTCTTCTTCTTCTTCTTCTTCTTCTTCTCTTCTTCTTCATCTTGTAGTCAGATTATACTTTATAGTCCTTTCCAGAATTCTCTGGTAATTATCTGGACTGTGGGCAGAAGCCAGAAAGTCAGAAGGTCCCACACTTGGGCGAGTTCTCCCACCTCAGCACCTGGGGCCATGCACCCCAAACATGTAACTTTTTTTGTAAGAGTTGTTGATGTCAGAACCGTTGACAGCGTTGTTGCAGGTTGTGAACCGATGAGATCTTGTGCCCTGAATCTCAATCATGAGGACTTGTGTCCTGAATCTCAATCATGAGGACTTGTGCCCTGAATCTCAATCATGACATCCGTCTCTACTGATAGCTGCTACTAGTACTACTGCTACTGTTAGTTCCTGGAAGATCTCTATTTATTTATTTTATTTATAATCATTCTTTTATTTATTCATTTATTTATTTGTTCTTTTATATTGAGGATAATGGAAATAAGCACTAATGTGCTTTTTTATTTTTACACCCAGTCCCTGAGTGTATGCGGTTTTGTTAATCTTGTCTTGTACCACTGGTACACAATAGCCTACTCTTACAAAAAGTGGAACAGGATTTAACGTGTGCGCAAGATGTTCTGTTTGCATTCATACAGGGGGCCTTGGTTTATTTATAGTCTCATCCGAAGGACTTCTGGGGAGAGTGGAATCAGCACTGATGTCAACTCCAGAGGAAAAATCCTCTCAAACAGGAATCAAACCCAGGTTGTCAAATTGCGAGCACAATGTTCTGACCACTAGGCTATCCTGTGCCCGATTCACTGTTTTTTTTGTCAGGTATCATCTTCAAGAATTCCATCTCCACAGCTTCACCTTCATCAGATAAAGGTACTGTGCTGTTTTCATTCTCCCATGTCTCCCATTTAGTTCCAGACTGTTGATTTACTGCGTGGGGATTTGCATAGTGGGTAGATGTTGTGAAGATCTCTTGAAGTACTCTGTTCTGTTTGTCCAGGTGTCTTCTTGAGTTCATCTCTCCACAACTGCTAGACTAAAAGGGTAAGTGGCTAAAACACAGGCGCGCACAAGCATCAGTGTGCATGCATGCACATGCGCGTGTGAGCACACACACACACACTCACAGTCACACACATACACATACACTCACACACACATGCGCGCACGCACACACACACACACGCTAACACATGCTGAGACTAACACACACACACACACACACACACACACACACACACACACACACACACACACACACACACACACACACACGCTAACACATGCTGAGACTAACACACACACACACACACACACACACACACACACACACACACACACACACACACACACACACACACACACACGCACAAACAACATATTTTAACACACACTAACACATGCTAAGACTAACACACACACACACACACACACACACACACACACACACACACACACACACACACACACACACACACACACACACACACACACACACAAACAAACAAACAAACAAACTACTCTTCAACTTAGCAGCAATTTTCACTTTTCCCCATTCACAGTTTTTCCTATGGAAAATAAACAAGATAAACTTGACCCTTCAGTCCTTTCACAATTTTGTAGATTTCTTTCTTTTTTTTTTTCTTCAATGTTCTCAAAATTCTTTTTCTTCCTTCAATCTCCTCAGTTATTTTAGATCTTTGATTTTTTTTTTCAGTTTTCTCAAAAATAGTTGTTTATGTTGCTGCTGTTGTTGTTGCTTTTGTTGTTGCTGTTGTTGTTGTTGCACATTACCTTCTTAATACTCGGGGGGGGGGGGGGGGGGGGGAGGGGGGGTCACCAAGAAGATGCACTCTGATACTCATCCCACCTGGGAATCACTGTGAGATATTATTTTGATTTGTAAACTTGTATGTCCACTTGGGGGACGGGATAGCTCAGTGGTCAGAGCGCTCGCTTTCCCCCAGTCAAGTTAAGCAGCATCAAGCGTGGTTGCCAATTGGATGGGTGACCGTTTGCGCGCCTTGGTCACAGTACAGTTCCCCCAATACACCCAGCTGTAAATGGGTACCTGCCCTCTTTAGGGTCAGGGAAGGTAAAGCAGCAAGGGAGAGGAGATGGGCGCCGCCCTCAATATGCTGGCCCCTAGAGAAGCTGAGGTCTCTGACGCCTCGCTCCCCTATGACCACACAGGTTATGGGACACCTTTATCTTTTTTTTAATCCTGATAAATCTTTTTTTTAAATGATTGAGAAGTTGTAAGTGGTTACCTTCACTCATGTTTCTCTCACTATAATTTCGCTCAACAATGATACAAATTTATGGGATTTGCGTACCATTTCAGTCTTCTTTCTCAAAATATCGTTTATCCTCAAAAATGGTTTTAAAAAAAATTTTCCCCCAGGAAATCCGAATAAAGACTTGCACCGTTCCACGATCAAGCCGTTCTGAGACAAGTGCCAGGTGGGGATAGGGAGAAGGATGGAGGAGTGTGCTCAGTGTGGAACGATGGGGGGTCCTGAGGACATCCGACACTGTGCTGCCTGCAAGGACACAGGCTACTGCTCCCGACAGTGTCAGAAACAGCATTGGCCGCTGCACAAAGCACGCTGCAAGCAGGCCAGGGAGAGTGAGTAGGCTTTTGTGTGTATATTCTTTCATGGCAGCATCAAGCTTTTGTGTAGTCTTTCATGTAGTGCCTTTTCTATATGAGGGAAAGATAATAGCATTGGCCACTGCACAAATCATGCTGCAAGCAGGCCAGGGACAGTGAGTATGTTTTATTTTGTGTGTAGTCTTGAATGTAGGGGGACGGGATGGCTAAGTTGTCAGAGCGCTTGCTTTCCCCCAGCCATGTTAAGCAGCGTCAAGCTTTTGGCTGCAAGCAGGCCAGGGATAGTGAGTAGGCTTTTTTTTGGTGTATTCTTTCATGTAGTGTAGTTTTTTTTGTTTTCAATGAGGAAAAGAGGATCTACCTATTCTGTGACTTAACCTACTAGCTTTTTTGTTTTTTGTCTTTTTT
>CM060347.1:23489397-23494397 GCA_030674155.1 Stramonita haemastoma | reverse complement strand
CATTTATATCGAGGATAATGGAATAAGCATTCCTGTGTTTTTTACATCCAGTCCCCGTGTGTATGCAGTTTTGTGAATCTTGTCATCTGTTCCTACCGGCACACAATGGCCAACTCTTGCGAAAATCGGAACAGGATTTAACGTGTGTACAAGATGTTTTGCGTGCGTTCACACACAGGGCCACGGTTTATGGTCTCATCTAAGGACTTTTGGGGAGAGCGGAGTCAGCACTGATGTGTTAACTCCAGGGTAAAAATCCCCTCAAACGGGAATTGAACCGGGTCGTCAAATTGCGAGAGCAATGTTCTGACCACTAGGCTATGCCATGTGTTTGTGTATGTTGTGTGTGGGGGGGGGGGGGAAGGGGGGGTAAGAGAGTGGTGGTGGTTGCACTGGTGAAGATTCAAGCCATCTACCCTCACTTCTTTCGTCACGGGCGATGTCTGGAGGTAGCTGTTATGTGTTTGTGTGTGTACATGTGTGTGTGTTGGGAGGGGGGGTGGAGGGGAGGGGTAGGGGGTAAAGTAGGTGGTGGTGGTGGTGGTGGTTGGTTCCTGGGCGATGTTTGGAGGTAGCTATGTGTTTGTGTGTGTGGGGGGGGGAGTGGGAGGGGTAAGAGGGTGGTGGTGGTGGTGGCACTGATGAAGATTCAAGCCATCTACCCCCATTTCTTTCGCTACGGGCGATGTCTGGAGGTAGCTATGTGTTTGTGTGGGGGGGGGGGGGGGAGTGGGGGGGTGGAGGGGTAAGAGGGTGGTGGTGGTGGTGGTGGTGGTGAAGATTCAGGGCATCTACCCTCACTTCTTTCGTCACGGGCGATGTCTGGAGGTAGCTGGTTTATGTGTGTTCGGGGTAGGGTGTGAGGGATAGGGAGGGGAGGGGGGGGGGGGGGGGTTAGAGGGTGATGGTGGCAATGTCTGGAGGTAGCTATGTGTGTTTGTGTGAACATGTGGGAAGGGGGAGGGGGGTAGAGGAGGGATAGGTGGGTTTGAGGGTGGTGGTGGCACTGGTGAAGATTCAGGGCATCTACCCTCACTTCTTTCGTCATGGGCGATGTCTGGAGGTAGCTGTTATGTGTTTGTGTGTGTACATGTGTGTGTGTTGGGAGGGGGGGTGGAGGGAGGAGTAAGAGGTGGTGGTGGTGGTGTGGTGGTGGTGGTGGTGGTGGTGGTGGTGGTGGCACTGGTGAAGATTCAGGCATCTACCCTCACTTCTTTCGTTCATGGGGGATGTCTGGAGGTAGCTGTATGAAAAACTTTTATGGGTTGGTGTCTGTGCATCGTTGTGTGTAGGGGATTTGTTGAGGATGGCACTGCGATGGGGTTAAGTGTGTCAAGAGTTTGGTGTGGTTAGGGGCCTCGGTTTGGTATTGGATTTTGGGGATGGGAGTCGCACTGATTGTTATCCAGTAAAATTCAACGGGATTGAAGGTCGTCTTGGAGGTAGCTGTTTATGTGTGTTTGTGTGTAGTGTGTGTGGGGGGGGGGGTAATATGTGGGGGGGTGGTGTAAGGGTGGTGGTGGTGTGCACTGGTGAAGATTCAAGCATCTACCCTCACTTCTTTCGTACCATTGGGTGCTGTTATGTTTGGTGGTACTATGTGTGTGTGTTGGGAGTGGGGGGGGGGGAGGGGAGGGGAGGGGGTAAAGGGGGTGTGGTGGGGTGGGTGTTGGAGTAGAGGTTTGAGTGGGGGGAGTGGGGTGGTAGATGGTGGTGTGGTGGATGATGAAGTTCAACCATCTTACCCTTTCTTTCGTACGGGCGATGTTTGGAGGTAGCTATGTGTTTGTGTGTGGGGGGGGGGAGTGGGGGGTGGTAGGTAGAGGGTGGTGGTGGTGGTGTGGTGTGGTGTGGATTCAGGTTACCCTAGTGTTGAGTGTGTTAGTGTGTTGGTGTTGGGTGTGAGGGTAGGGGGAGTTGGGTGATGGTGCATGTCTGGGTTAGCTTTGTGTTTGTTGAACATGGAATGGTGAGTTGTAGGAGGGATAGGTGGGTTTGAGGGTGGTGGTGGCACTGTGAAATCAGGGCATTCTACTCACTCTTCGTTCATGGCGATGTGTTGGAGGTAGCTGTTATGTGTTTGTGTGTGTAATGTGTGTGTGTTGGGATGGGGGTGGAGAGGAGAGTAAGAGGGTAAGAGGGTGTGTGGTGGTGGTTGGTTGGGACTGGTGAGATTAAGCCATTCCACTTTTTCGTTACAGGCAATGTTGGAGGTAGCAGTTATGTGTTTGTGCGTGTGTGTGGGGGGTGGGGTAGAGGGTAAGAGGGTGGTGGTGGCTTGTTGAGATTCAGGGCATTTTTCCCTCACGTTCTTCGTTAGGTGATGTTTGGGGTAGCTGTTTGTGTTTTTGGAGGGGGGGGAGGAGTAAAGGGTAAGTGTGAGGGTGGTGGTGGTGTCAGGGGTGGTGTGGTGCACTGGTGAAGATTCAAGGCATCTACCTCACTCTTTCGTCTGGGCGATGTTGGACGGTAGCTATGTGTGTGTGTGTGTGGGGGGAGGGGAGGGGTGGAGGGGGATAGGGAGGGGTAGAGGGTGGTGGTTGTGGTAATGGTGCTTGTGAGAATCACTTTTTGTCGGCGTGTTTGGAGTTAGTATGTGTTTGTGGTTGGGGGGGGAGGGGTGGTGGTGTGTGGATGGTGTGGGTGTGGAGCTTGTGTATTTGTTTATGTTTTTTGGGAGGGATTGTGTGTGTGTGGTTTTTTTTTCTTTCAGGTGTGTGCAGTTTTGTAAATGTTGTCATCTGTTGCACTGGCGACACAATAGCCTTCTCTTAAAAAGATGAACAGGTTTTAACATATGTGCAAGATGTTCTGCATGTGTTTGCACACCAGTGCTTGTGTTGTATAGTGTGTTTGTGTGTGTGTTTGTGTGTATGTGTGAGAGAGAGAGAGAGAGAGATTTGATTTATTTGATTTATTCTTTTATATCGAGGATAATGGAATAAGCACTCTTGTGCTTTTTTACATCCAGAGAGAGAGAGGCTTTTGTATTCGTATACATTTTCCAATGTCCCAGGATGCAGAGGGCAAGATGTCCTTTGTGATTTTCCACACGGAGAAAACCCAGGCCCTACTTTGGCTACGAGCAGCTTCAGGAGGGGAACTTTCTCTGCTACGACAATGCGCAGATGCATTTCTTCATGGACGGCACTGTCGGCTTTCGTATCGATGTGGCTGCCGATGTTCATATTCTGGAGCCGTAAGATTTTGTTGTTTGTTGTTGTTGTTTGGTGGTGGTGGTGGTGGTGTTGTGTGTGTTTTTTAATATTTTTATTTATTTATATATTTATTTCGAGGATAATGGAATAAGCACTCATGTGCTTTTTTACGTCCAGTCTCCGTGTGCATGCAGTTTTGTAAACCTTGTCATCTGTTCCCACCGGCACACGATGCTGACTCTTACAAAAAGTGGAACAGGATTTAACATGTGCGCAAGATGTTCTGCATGCGTTCGCACACAGGACCTTGGTTTATAGTCTCATCTGAAGGACTTTTGGGGAGAGTGGAGTCAACACTGATGTTAACTCCAGGAGAAAATTCCCATTGAATAGGAATCGAACCGGGTCATCAAATTGTGAGCGCAATGTTCTGACCACTAGGCTATCCCGTCCCCTTTTATTCTTTTATATCGAGGATTATGGAATAAGCACTCATGTGCTTTTTTTCATCCAGTCGCTATGTGTATGCAGTTTTGTAAATATTGTCATCTGTTCCCACCGTCACATGATGGTCTACTCTTATGAAAAGCGGAACATGATTTAAAGAGTGCGCAAGATGTTCTGTGTGCGTTCGCACATGGGGCCTCGGTTTACAGTCTCCTCGGAAAGACTTTTGGGAGAGTGGAGTCAGCACTAATGTTAACTCCCTTGAGTGAGTGAGTGAGTGAGTGAGTGAGTGTGTGTGTGTGTGTGTGTGTGTGTGTGTGTGTGTGTGTGTGTGTGTGTGTGTGTGTAAGTTGTGTTTGTGTGTGTTGGGGGTGGGGGGGGGGGTAGTTAGTTGTGTGTGTTAGGGTGTGTAGGTGTAGGTGTGTGTGTGTTTGGGGGGTGTTTGTGTACGTATGAGGGGGTGGGGAGGTGGTTGTGTGTGTGTTGGAGGGTGGGAGTGTGTGTGTGTGTATGTGTGTGTGTAAGTTTGTGTGTGTGTTGGGGGGGTTGTTTGTGTGTTTATGTGTGTGTGCGTGTGTGTGTGTGTGTGTGTGTGTGTATGTGTGTGTGTGCGCACGTGTGTGTATGTGTGTGCGCATGCACATGCGCGTTGTGTGTGTGTGTGCCTGTGCATGCACGCGCGTGCGTATGTGCATGCACATGTGTGTAACACCCACTAAAAAAACCAACACATGCTGATCAATTTTCCCCTTTTTTTTCCTTTCTTTTTCTTTTTTAATTTTCCAGCACAAGACAAACCACCCACCAACAAAAACCCACCACCACCCATCCCACCTCCCCCTCCTCCTCCTCCTCCACAACAACCTCCACACCACTGGCCACACCGCAACAGTGGACAGAAGCCAAAGCCAAGACCCAAACCCTGTGCGCCAAGAGGGAGCGAGGAGGAGGAGGGGGGGTGGGGGCGCGGGGGGTCATGGTGGCAGACACCTTTCAGGACATCGACCAAGGTGCCCTGCAGACGTTTCTCAGCGTGCTGCCCATCTGCCCGCCCACCTGGCAAGACGGGGAGCGGCACTCCTATCAGGAGGGACAGGTGCGGGAGACGCTCTTGGTCCTGTTGCAGACCCCTGTGTCTCACTCCTGGCGAAACGGCTGGGTCGTTCAGGTAAAGGAATGGATAGAGAAAGAGGGAGGGAGAGAGAGTAGAGAGAGAGAGAGAGAGAGAGAGAGAGCACGGCTTCTCATAGCGGTCTCTTTAGTTCCCGCTCAAAGTTCATGACCCGCAGCTGGCAGGGCGTTGATATAAATAAACGGGGCAAAAGGAAAGACGGCAGTAGCAGCTAGTGCTATAGCCGTGTTCAGCTGTAAATTACCATGGTTTCTTTCACGCAT
>CM060347.1:23446897-23486897 GCA_030674155.1 Stramonita haemastoma | reverse complement strand
TGCATGCATGTGTGTGCCTTTATTGTCCCTTTGTACCTTTATTGTCCTCTGTTAAAGGACATTTGTTTTGCAGTGATTAAAAGCATATCTAAACAGCTAGTACGAAATCGAGAAATAATTTAAACACACAAAATAGAGGTACTAACATTTGTTAAACACACACATACACACACATACACGCGAGAGGGAGGGAGAGAGAGAGAGAGTAGAGAGAGAGAGAGGGAGAGAGAGTAGGGAGAGGGAGGGGGGGGAGAGTAGAGAGAGAGTAGAGAGAGAGGGAGAGATAGAGTAGAGAGAGAGTTGAAAGAGGGAGAGGGGGGGGAGGAGAGTAGAGAGAGAGGGAGAGTAGAGAGAGGGAGAGAGTAGAGAGAGAGAGAGAGAAAGGGAGAGAGAGGGGGGGTGGGAGAGAGAGAGGGAGAGAGAGTAGAGAGAGGGGGGGAGAGAGCTAGAGAGAGAGAGTAGAGAGAGAAAGTAGAGAGGGGGAGAGAGAGCTAGAGAGAGAGAGATTTATTCTTTATTCTTTTTTCTTTTATATCAAGGATAATGGAATAAGCACTCTAGTGCTTTTGTACATCCAGTCCCCGTGTGTATGCAGTTTTGTTGAGCTAGAGAGAGAGAGGGGGGGAGAGAGAGTAGAGAGAGAGAGAGAGTAGAGAGACAAGGCAAGGCAAAATTCTTTTATTCGAGGATAATAGATAAACACTCGTGTACTTTTTTACATCCAGTCCCGCCCTTTTCAGGGATAACATCAAGATAAAAAGATAGCCTCAACTAAACAACAATTATAATGATCCAAATACCAAGAGCAAGAAACCATACCAAGTATCAAACAATGGGTAAGAAATAAGACAGAGATACAATATTAAGGTAATGTTATAAAAAAGGCACTCATTCAGAAATGAAAATAAGAAGTAAGAATCAATGATGAATTTGATTTGAATAAAAAAGAGAGAGAGAGAGATTTTTGTTTGTTTGCTGCTGTCATGTTTTTTTTGGCTTTGTCCCATGTTAGGGAGAATTTTTAAAACCAACCAGTTAACCCCTTTTGCTGCTATCCTATTTTTTTTGCAAAGTTCCATGTTCTTCTTCTTCTTTGGCTGTAGCTCTGACATTCGCCAGTGTTTGTTTTTTATTTTGTTATTTAAAAAAAAAAGTTATACCACTTTATGTCACAGCAGATTTCTCTGCATGAAACTCGGCTGCTCTCTCTCCAGGGAGAGAGAGCAGCCAAATCATCATCATCATCATCATCATTATCATCATCATCACCACCACCACAGCCCTGATTACTGTAAACATTCATCATCATCATCACCACAGTCTGATTACTGTAAACATACATCATCATCATCACCATCATCTCACATCATCATCACCACAGTCTGATTACTGTAAACATACATCATCATCATCACCATCATCTCACATCATCATCACCACAGTCCGATAACTGTAAACATACATCACCATCACCATCATCTCACATCATCATCACCACAGTCCGATAACTGTAAACATACATCACCATCATCATCATCTCACATCATCATCACCACAGTCCGATAACTGTAAACATACATCACCATCACCATCATCTCACATCATCATCACCACAGTCCGATAACTGTAAACATACATCACCATCATCTCACATCATCATCACCACAGTCCGATAACTGTAAACATACATCACCATCATCATCATCTCATATCATCATCACCACAGTCCGATTACTGTAAACATACATCACCATCACCATCATCATCACCACAGTCTGATAACTGTAAACATACATCACCATCATCATCTCACATCATCATCTCCCATCATTACCACAGTCCGATAACTGTAAACATACATCACCATCATCATCTCACATCATCATCACCACAGTCCAATAACTGTAAACATACATCACCACCATCACCATCATCATCTCACATCATCATCACCACAGTCTGATAACTGTAAACACACATCACCACCATCATCATCATCATCTCACATCATCATCACCACAGTCCAATAACTGTAAACATACATCACCACCATCATCATCATCATCTCACATCATCATCACCACAGTCGGATAATTGTAAACATACATCACCATCATCATCTCACATCATCATCACCACAGTCTGATTACTGTAAACATCATCATCATCACCACCACCATCATCATCACCACCACCACCACCACCACCACCACCACCACCACCACAGTCTGATTACTGCAAACACACATCACCATCATCATCATAATCATCTCACATCATCATCACCACAGTCTGATTACTGCAAACATACATCACCATCATCATCATCTCATCATCATCACCACAGTCTGACTACTGTAAACATACATCACCATCACCATCGTCATCATCATCACTGACTGTGACTGTTACTGTCTGTGTGTTGCATGCAGGACAGGAAAGGCAAGAGCGCCCAGCTGAACTTTGAGCTCTCAGGACTGCCGCAGCCGTACTTCAGCTTCGGGGACCTTCAGAAAGGCGTCTTCCTGAGCCTGAGCCGACCCCAAGTCACCATCGACATGGAGTTCTTCAGTTTTCTTGTCAAGGATGCCAGCAGTGTTCGAGTCATCAGACTGTGATGTGGGTGGGGTTGGTTTTTTTTGGGGGGTAAACAAGAGAAAAAAAAAAGTTTGTTGTTGTGGTGTGTCAGGGGGGACGGGATAGCCTAGTGGTTAGAACCTTGCGCTGGCAATTTGATGACCCCGGGTTCGAGTCCGGTCGAGGAGATTTTTCTCCTGGAGTTAACATTAGTGCTGACTCCACTCTCCCCCCCCCCCCCCCCCCCCCCCCCCAAAGTCCTTCGGATGAGACTTTAAACCGAGGCCCCGTGTGTGAACGCACGCAGAACATCTTGTGCATATGTTAAATCCTGTTCTGCTTTTTGTAAGAGTAGGCCATCGTGTGCCGGTGGGAACAGATGACATTTACAAAATGCATACACACGGGGAGTGGATGCAAAAAAGCACAAGAGTGCTTATTCCATTATCCTCGATATAAAAGAAAGAAAGAAATCAAACAAAAATCAGGTCTGTGATGCTGTTCAGTAGTAGTAGTAGTCTTCAGTTTAACGTCTTTCCACTTTAAGTGATATCAGACGATCAAAAGGAATAATTGGAAAGTGTGTGTGTGTGTGCACGTGTATGTATGTGTGTATGTGTGCATAAATATCATAGTAACAAACAGAATTGCTAAACAACATAAGTTAATGAAAATACAAAAATTGAATAAAAATATAACAAAAACTTCATTTATTATAACAAATGCCCTATGGGACTTGACTGTAAACCTTTAACAATATCAAACATCAGGTCTACATCATAGAGAACTGTTGATATCAAGGTCTACATCATAGAGAACTGTTGAGATTGAGGTCTATATCATAGAGAACTGTTAAGATCAAGGTCTACATCATAGAGAACTGTTGATCAAGGTCTACATCATAGAGAACTGTTAAGATCAAGGTGTACATCATAGAGAACTGTTAAGATCAAGGTGTACATCATAGAGAACTGTTAAGATCAAGGTCTACATCATAGAGAACTGTTGATCAAGGTGTACATCATAGAGAACTGTTGATCAAGGTGTACATCATAGAGAACTGTTAAGATCAAGGTGTACATCATAGAGAACTGTTAAGATCAAGGTGTACATCATAGAGAACTGTTAAGATCAAGGTCTACATCATAGAGAACTGTTAAGATCAAGGTCTACATCATAGAGAACTGTTGATCAAGGTGTACATCATAGAGAACTGTTGATCAAGGTGTACATCATAGAGAACTGTTAAGATCAAGGTGTACATCATAGAGAACTGTTGAGATCAAGGTGTACATCATAGAGAACTGTTGAGATCAAGGTGTACATCATAGAGAACTGTTGAGATCAAGGTCTACATCATAGAGAACTGTTGAGATCAAGGTCTACATCATAGAGAACTGTTGAGATCAAGGTCTACATCATAGAGAACTGTTGATCAAGGTGTACATCATAGAGAACTGTTAAGATCAAGGTCTACATCATAGAGAACTGTTGAGATTGAGTCAAGGATGTCGTCAAAGATACTGGCAGTGTTCGAGTCATCAGACTATGATAGGGGATTTTGTTTGGTTGGGGTTTTTGTTGTTGTTGTTGTTGTTGTGTTTTTTTTGGGGGGGTAAACAACAGAAAAAGTTGTTGTGGTGAGGTAGGTCTGTGATACTGTTGAGATTGAGTTGAATGCATTCCTCCCCTGAAGCTGGATTGCAGCTACCTTCATGGTAGTTGTGGGGGTGAAGGGGGGGATGATTGTGTGCTAGACAAAATATTACCATTTGGTGAAACCTTGGAGCTCTAGCTGAGAAATACAAAACCCCCACAAATTTGTCAAGTCTGAAACGCTACTCAAAGAGAGAGTGTGTGTAATGGTGACTTAATTTGGGGCCAGTTTTCTTCTGAGCTCGGGTTTGTTTTCACTTTGGCACGGTCAGGTGACAGTGCCATGGTAATAATGTTTGACTTTCATTCAGCCATATTACAGAAAAAGTGCTGACAAACTTGTCAAATGGACAGAACAAAACCATATGTCTGTTCACCCCTCCCCCCCCCAAAAAAAAAAAAATGCATGCTTATCACCAACAGACAAAAGTGATAAAATTTATCACACAAACTATTTCCAATTCACATCAACAAAAGGAAGCAATTGAACAAACCTCTCACCGCAAAGTTCTAGGAGTAACAATCGATGAAAATCTCAGCTGGTTCTACCACATATCTCATCTATGCAAATACTTGTCCCAAAAAGTTTACCAGTTGACTAAAATTGAATCAGGAAGGGAGTTCCACAGTGTAGGGTCTGAGTATAGTAAACTAGATTTGAACAAGTCTATTCTTGGGATTGGGACACTTGGCTTTTCCGTATTTCTGGAACGATTCATTGGGAATTTTTAAGAAGTTTGTGGTCAGTTGTATCAAATGCTTTTTTTTAAATAAACAAATAATACTCCACAAAATTTATTGTCATTAATGTTTGATGGCCAATTATCTACACGACTGGTTAGTGCTGTATGGCACGAGTGATTTTGTGTAAATCCAGACTGATTAGGATGAAGTAAGTTGTTGATTTCTATATTACGGACCAAGTGTTTATTCATATGTTTTTCCAGGGGTTTTGAAAGCATAGAAATAATAAAGATTAGTCTGTAGTTTGAAGGATCTGAAGTATCACCAGGCTTGTAGATGGGGATCACTTTAGCGCATTTGAAGGCGTTGGGGAAATAATTCTTATCAAGGGAAAGGTTGTATATATATATATGTTAGGGTGTCTGTGATAACTGGAGCCGATAATTTTGATATTTTGCTGTCTATTCCATCAAGACCACGCGTTCTTGATTGTTTGAGGTGAGTTAGATAGTTATAGACCCTAGAAACAGACATGAATGGTAAGTGAAGTTTTGAACGAATATGCTTTTCTCGGCAGTATTGTTTTAATTCATTGAGGTCATTGGATTCTGAGTTATCATTGCTAATTACGTTAGAAGAAATATTGATGTAGTGGTGGTTAAGTTTTTCAGCAGAGATGTCTTTGATTACAAAGAAAGAAGACGACGATTGATTGTTATTTGATTTATTGCTTGCCATACAGTCTTTGAATTTTGTTTGGAAGATTGTGAGTCTTGAAAAAAAAAATTTCACACCATTTTTGTGAGATTATGGCGGGTTAAAAAAATTTTTGACTCCTCATAATACTTGTGTTCTTTTAGAAAGTCCCTAAGATAACATGCTTCCTCTACTTCCTTTGTGAGCCTAGGCGGTTTGGGGACGTGTTTGATCCTAATGGTTTTTAGTGGGGCATGTGTGTTGTATATTTCAATGAATGTCTTTATCCAAAACTCAATAATAAAGTCTGCATCAGTCATGTTGAATGTTTCCGAGAGCGTGGACACAGAGATAGAAAGAGAGAGAGAAAGAGAGAGAGAGAGAGACAGCTGTCTCTTTTTTTCTCCCGGTCAAGTTCGATTCCCGTTCAAGAGGATTGTGGAGTTAACAACAGTGCTGACTCTACTCCCCCTAAAAGTCCTTCAGATGAGACTATGAATCGAGGCCCCATGTGCGAACGTATGCAGAACATCTTGTGCACACATTAAAGCCTGTTTCGCTTTTCAGAAGAGTAGGCATTGTGTGCCGGTTGGGACTGATGGCAAAATTTTCAAAACTGCATACACACAGTCAGGGACTGGATGTGAAAAAGCACATGAGTGCTTGTTCCATTATACTTTAAATAAAAGAATAAAATAAAATATCACACACACACACACACAACTTAGTAGTCAACCCTGTTAGTTTATTTAGATTTTACTGGTTTCAAACTGCTTCAAAATTGGAAGAGAAAATTGATAGTAAATGCACGACTAGCAGTATCCTAAAATTCAATGAAGCACATTTGTTAAAAATGAATTGGTCAACAAAATGTACGGGCTTTTTTTACGTGATCGTATCAACACAACAATAAATATGAAATCAGTAAATTTGATATTCACACACACACACACACATACACACACGCACACACACATGCATTATACATGCATACATCCATACATAGGCCTACATACATACATACATAAATACATACACACATACATGCATGCGTACATTACATACATACATACATACATATATATAGGCATACATACATACATAAATACATACACACATACATGCATACATACATACATACATACATACATACATACATACATACATACATACATACATACATACATACATAATATATATAGGCATACATACATACATACATGCATACATGCATACATACATACATAATATATATAGGCATACATACATACATACATGCATACATACACACATACATGCATACATACATACATACATACATACATACATACATACATACATAAATACATACACACATACATACATACATACATACATACATACACACACACACACACACACACACACACACACACACACACACACACACACACACACACAAACAGTCATAATCATTGTTGCAGCAATTTTTTGACAGTTCTAAATCCCCTAAGTCATGTTAAAAACTCTTTAATCATCCCATAAAGGGCAATTACAATACTGACAGGCATATTGATACGAATGATAATCTTGAAAGACACAAGAAAGCTATATTTCATATTTGTTCAAACATTCAAAGATAACTTTATATAAAAAAAATATCACAATGCGCGTGTGCGCACACACGCGCGCACACACATACATACACACACCAATGTAGGAATACAATGTTATTAAAACCACTGACTAGAAAAGACATAAACTATTATTTATGTGTGTACGCACACACTCACGCACACATGCATGCACGCTCGCACACACACACCAAAAAATGCAATGATATAAGACCATTGGCTAGAATTGACATGAACTTACAAACAATTCAAAAAATCAATAAAGCCAAAAAATAAGACATACTTATTTTATAAGCATAATTTATGTGCAACTGCTTCAACCATCCCCAAGACTTTGTACCGCTGGTGAACGAGTTCAGAGGTCATAAGCCAGCCATTCTACACACATTGTCAAAGTAATATTGAGGAAAGAGTAGTGAGGAAAGACAAGTGCAGGTACCAACTTCTCAATCATTTTGAAAATGACTTATCAAAGATTCAAAAAAAAAAAAAAAAGGAATGAAAATAAATTCTAGGGAATAATGGTTTCAGTGGCAGCATTGTAGGCATTTCTGAGTAACAACCATGCCTTTGGCCTGACCTGACTCGAGTTTCGGCTCCAGGATGAGCCCTCATCAGAGGTCCCGGTGGTAATTGAAACTCCACCTGCTGTGGTACCTCACATTGTCAAAGTAAGGGAGAATACTACAGTCGGACCCACTTACAAGAAGCTCGCTTACAGTGAATCCCCCTTATAAGAAAGCAAAAAGGTTCGATGACTTACGAAAGCTCGGATATAAGAATCTCGCTTATAAGAAACCCCTCTTATAAGAACGTCAATTTCTGGTCCCATCAAGGATGTTAGTTCGGATATAAGAAAGTCTAGTCGGTTTTGAGAACTTTGCTTTGCAATAGCCAGACTTCCTTCAGTCAGTTTCCTGTAAGTGAGCTCGCCAAACCCAAAGCATTTCCAGAAAAACCCAACTTGATTCTTTCATGAAATTCTGACGTCACACCAGATGTGGCTGGCAAGTTTTGAATACAGGCACGTAAAATAAAAATTTCTCCAATAACGTGTTTCTTTTTCATTTATTCGCATTACATGGACTCTCACGCACAGCGTGTATTTTTCGCAACAGCTTGGGTAGGTGCCTTTAGGCCCCTTCTTTCCCCTTTTTGATTGCTGGAATCAGAAAGGTGAAGCCAGCCTCAGATCTCAAAATTTATGCCAACACTTCGAACATGCTGTTGCTGTGGCTTGAATCCTCACAGTGAACGCCCCAAGTTTCCTCTTGTCAAACTGGTCCTAAAAAACCAATACATGCATAAAATTTGAACAAGTCAGCCTAAAAAGTACAGCCTCTTTTATTTTATCTTGTTGAGCATATAGCGTTGTCATTCAAGTGTCATTTGTTTCCAGTAAATGACGATACATTTATTTCCTTGTGTTAGTTAGTGTGACTTTATCTTCAAGCAAACTCTTGAATTAGGAATCCTGTTGACAGTTGGGTTTTTTTTTTAGTTTCCCTTCCGTTTCAGTTGTAGGCGTTCAGTAACACCCAATCAAAACTTATTTCGAGCTCGTTATCTATACCGGTACCAGTCAGGTGTAGTTTTTATTCAGTCTTTTCAAGATTCCTTTGCGATTTTTAAAAAAGATTTTTATCCCTGTGATGAGTGATACACCGAAGATCTTGAGCAGACAGTCAGGCATTGATCACTTTATATTCTCTTTCCGGAAAAAAGTTTCTACTTTATTTTAGTCAAGGTTTTTTGTTTATAATTACAGAAATAGTGTTGAATCCACAGAATTCCTCTGTGTGTGTGTGTTTTAAGTTGCTTTAGATTTTGAACATTATACCGTTGTTACTGAATTTCAACTAAAACCCAGAGAAGGCTACAGTTTTTAAAAAATCTCATTCGTATGTAGACGGAATGTGACCAGAACAAACCAGTTTAAGAACCACCACCACCACCACCACCACCACCACCACCAACAACAACAACAACAACAACAACAACAACAACAAAAACAACAATTGTACAACAAACTTGATCAGTAATTGTAGATAAGGTGTGTTTTATGTGTTTTACCATTATGAAATGTCCAATCAGCTATTATTTTACTCATTTACACTTTTGCTCGCTTATAAGAAAGCACATTCAAAACAGTGTTCAGGTGCTCGGATATAAGAAAGCCCCCTTACAACAAAGCCGGCTTATAAGAAAGCCTAAAATTGGGTCCCCACGACTTTCTTATGAGTGGGCCCCACTGTAGTTCCAAGCCTGAAACAGCACCCCTCCCCCTGTTCCCCTCTCTTAATATCATCTCTCTTCTTTTCTTTCATTATCTTCTTTTCTTTTCTTTTCAATCACTGCCAGGACCTCTGAGGAGGGCTCATCCAGGAGCCGAAACTCGAGTCAGGTCAGGCCAAAGGCATGGTTCTTACACAGAAATGCCTACGATGCTGCCACTGAAAGACATTATTCCCTAGAATCTATTTTCATTTCATTTTTTTTTTTTTTTTGAATCTTTGATAAGTCATTTTCAAAATGATTGAGAAGTTGGTACCTGCACTTGTCTTTCCTCACTTCTTTTTCCTCAAAAATACTCTCTTCTTTTCTTGGGAGTTTAATCCCAATTATTGTCTGTCTAATTTTTCAAGCTTTCTTGTTTCTTTGTAACATTCATTCATTTGGGGTTGGGTTTTTTTTTTTATTCTTTGTTTGTTACAAATTGTACCTTGGTGGATCTTATATGAATCTGTATTTGTTTAGTTTGATTTAACATAACTAATTAAATTTTTGATGGCTTTCTTTCTTCTTTTTTTTAACCAGTCTATTTGAAGGATAAATAGTACAGTGTATATAATAATAATAATAATAATAATAATAATAATAATAATAATAATAATATAATTTTTAAGCATTTACTCAAGTGTAAATGCAGCTTGGATTTTGTTCTTGCTCAAACATGTTTTTTCTTCCATTAAAAAAAACACCCCATGATTATACTATTTTGTTCATATTGTTGACTTATTTCATGTATGGTCCTTTCAGCCCCTCTCAAAAGTGACAAAAAGAACAGAACCGTTCAAGAATTTTGATCCTCAACTTTTTAAGCATAGAGCTTGCTTGTGCATGTGCACCCCCCTCCCTACACACACACACACACACACACACACACACACACACACACACACACACACACACATGTGCACCCCCCTCCCTACACACACACACACACACACACACACACACACCACACACAGATTTTATGATAAGACCTTTCTTTTTATTGTATGAAAACTAGGTCAGATGTAAAAACATAAAGGCAGTGATGAAAATGGAAGATTTCCCCATCAAAATAAAAGGAAAGCACAAATACATGTACAGATAAATCTAGAAATATAACACATCATATACAAAGCTATGAATACAGTTTTACACACACACACACACACACACACACACACACACACACACACACACACACACACACACACACACCCCAAAAACAACTTGGACCAGACATACGATTTACTGTTACATTTTTTCTTCTTGATCTATGCTTTTGCACATTTTCCATTGGAATCAAACGTAAAAACAAGACAAACAAAAGTAAAAGAAAAATGCTCCCCACATACTTTTCACACCAGTATAGAACATTCTATTTTTTATATCTTACATTTGACCTTATTATGTTAAAAAAAACACCCCAAAACATAGCAAAAAAGAAAAGCAAAACACAGGCACATGCTATCCACAACTTAACTTAAAATCATATACCATCAATCATCTTTCTCTCACATGTGATGGTGTAAAATCTGCCATCAATCTTCCGGTGGAAGATCAATACACAGATCTGCCACCAACATCAACTAAAATCATTTTACACAATTTCCATTGCAATCACATGACGAGGTTTATCGTTCTTTTTACAAATGATGCGATTCAAAAAAATAAACCCCTCTCTCCCCACCTTGATATAAAGTTTTACCTGTTTCTTGTTAATTTACATTTGATGAGATTTATTAAAAAAATAAATCAACAAAACAAAAATGCAGACATGTTTTACATGCTGCTACACTGAAGATCATAACATGAAGATGTGTTGGTGTAAAATCTGCTTCTATCTTCTAGCAGAAGATCAGTAAACATATCTGTCACCAACATTTAAGTCACACACACACACACACACACACACACACACACACACACACACACACACACACCCCCCTCCCACAGAAACAACTAGGGCCAGACATACTATTTACTGCTACATTTTTTTCTTCTCAATCTATCTACTGCTATCCTTACAATCATAGTATGCTAATCATTCAGATAGATTTTTTTAATATGCGTTACATATCTATGTTGGTGTAAAATCTGTATGTATCTTCCTGCAGAAAATCAGTACACAGATTTGCCACCAGCATAAGTTATTTCATGTGATATTGGTTGCAATTATACAATCCGGTACATTTCTGTTTTTACATTTTGCAATATTTGACTTTTTTTTTCTTAAAAACAAAAGACCCATTCATCCCACACACTTTCCACACCATTATAAATCAGGCTGATTTGTTTTGTCTATTCAAACTTTATTTCATTATCTAAAAAAAACAACCACCCAACCAAACAAAGAAGGCACACTTTATCCACAACTATACTTAATATTAAACAGAATTACTTACTCATCCACATACATATTTCATGTGTTGGTGTAAAATCTGCCATCATTCTTCCAGTGGAAGATCAATACACAGATCTGCCACCAACATCACTGAAAATACTTTTACACAATTCTCATTGCAATCACAAGACCAAGTTTATCATTCATTTCACATGTGATGTGATCTAGTGTGATTTTTTTTTAAAAGAATAACATAAAATCAAAACTAAAACAAAAGAAAACTGCTCCCCACATACTTTCCACACCCATATTGAACATGAAATGCTTTTCTTTTAATTTACTTTTGATCTCATTATCTCAAAAAAAAAGAAAAAAAAAAGACACAACAAAAAAGAATAGCGAAACACAAGCACACGCTATCCACAACTTAAATTAAAATCATATACCCTCAATCTTCTTTTTCCCATGTGTTGGTGTAAAATCTGCCATCGATCTTCCAGCGGAAGATCAATACACAAATTTGCCACCAATATCAATGAAAATGCTTTTTACACAATTTCCATTGCAATCATATTACCAAGTTCATCATTCATTTTACATTTGAGTCAATTCGAAAAAATAAACCCCTTCTCCACACACACTTGCCACACCATAATGTAAACTTTTACATCTTTGTTTTCAATTTGCATTTCATATGGTTTATTAAAAAACAACAACCCCAAAACAAAGAAATAATGGCAGCTTTACACACTGCAACATGTAAGATCATAATATGAAGATGTGTTGGTGGTGTAAAATCTGCTTCAATCTTCTAGGAGAAGATCAGTAAAAAATAAATAAAATAAAATAAAAATAAATACATAAATAAATAAATAAATAAATAAATAAAAGAAATGATAATAATGATTTTAAAAAATAATAAAATCTCCCACCAACATTTAAGTCACACACACAAACACACACACACACACACTTACACACACACACACACACACACACACTCACACACACAACACACACACACACACACACACACACAACACACACACAGATACATACACACGCGCACATAGACACACACACACACTAACCAAAACAACTTGGGCCAGACATATCATTTACTGCAACAGTTTTTTTTTTCTCAATCTATCCACTACTATCCTTAAAATCACAGTGTGTTAATCTTTCAGACATTTTTTTTAGTACGTGTAACATGTTTATGTTGGTGTAAAATCTGTATGTATCTTCCTGCAGAAAATCAGTACACAGATTTGCCACCGGCATACGTTATTTCAGGTAATATTGGTGGCAATTATAAAATCAGATATTTTTCTGTTTTAACATTTTGCAAGATTTGATTTTTTTTTAAAAGACTCCTTCTCCCCACATGCTTGTCAAAGCATTATAAAACATGCTAATTTTTTTGCCTATTTACATTTTACTTCATTATCTAAAAAAAAAAAACAAAACAAAGAAGGCACACTTTATCCCTTACTATAATTAACGTCATACAGAATTACTTAGTCATCTACATACATATTGCATGTGTTGGTGTAAAATCTGCCATCAATTCTCCAGTGGAAGATCAATACACAGATCTGCCACCAACATCAATGAAAATGCTTTTACACAATTCCCATTGCAATCACAGGACCAAGTTTATCAGTCATTTCACACGTGATGTCATTTAGTGTGATCTTTTAAAAAGAAAAACAAGAGAACAAAACTAAAACAAAAGGAAACTGCTCCCCACATACTTTCCAAACCAGTAATGAACATGCCATGTTTTTCTTTAACTTACATTGGATCTCATTATCTTAATATATATATATAAAGGAAAAGAAAAAAAAGAAAATCAAAACACAGGTACATGCTATCCACAACTTAGATTAAAATCCTATACCCTCAATCTTCTTTTTCCCCACATGTGTTGGTGTAAAATCTGCCATCAATCTTCAAGCGGAAGATCAATACACAGATCTGCCACCAACATCAATGAAAATGCTTTTACACAATTTCCATCGCAATCACAGGACCCAAGTTTATCATTCATTTCACATGTGATGTGATTTAGTGCGAATTTAAAAAAAACAAAAAACCACATAAAAACAAAACTAAAACAAAAGAAAAGAAAACTGCTCCCCACATACTTTTCACAGCAGTATTGATCATGCCATTTTTTTTCTGTAAGTTACAATTCATGTCATTATCTATAAAAAAAAAAAAAAAAAAGAAATACAAGACACAGGCACATGTTATCCACAATTTAACTGAAAATTGTGTACCATTTATGGTCTTTTTCCCAAATGTTTTGGTGTAAAATCTGCCATCAAATCTTCCAGTAGAAGATCAATACACAGATCTGCCACCACCATTTACTAAAATCATTTTACACAATTCCAATTGCAATCACATGACCAAGTTTATCATTCCAGACACTGATACTAAACCACACACACACACCACACACCTCTCTCTCTCTCTCTCTCTCTCTCTCTCTCTCTCTCTATCTCTCTCTCCTCTCTCTCATCTCATCTCTCTCTCTCTCTCTCTCCACACACCACACACACAACCACACACACACACACAAACACAAACACACACACACACACCAAACCAGACATACTATTTGCTGCTACATTATTCTTGTCAATCTATCCACTACTAGTGTTTGACCAAAAAACCCCACCAAAAAAACAAAAAAGAAAAACACAGGCACCTGCTATCCACAACTTAACTTAAAATCATGTATCATCAATCTTCTTTTCCCCCACATGTGTTGGTGTAAAATCTGCCATCAATCTTCCAGCTGAAGATTAATACACAGATCTGCCACCAACATCGGCTAAAATCATTTTACACAATTTCCATTGCAATCACCTGGCCAAGTTTATCATTTACTTCACATTTGATGTGATTTGGGAAAATAAACCCCTTCTCCCCACACACTTTCCATACAATAACTTCTACATTTTTCTATTCAATTTACATTTTATATGGTCTATAAAAAAATTTTTTTTAATGCAGACATGCTTTACACGCTGCTACATTGAAGATAATAATCAAGATGTGTTGGTGTAAAGTCTGCTTCTATCTTCTAGCAAAAGATCAGTAAACAGATTTGCCACCAACACTTAAGTCACACACACACACACACACACACACACACACACACACACACACACACACACACACACACACACAGGTCTCACATGCACACACAGGTCTCTCTCACACACGCGCACACACACACACACACACACACACACACACACACACACACACACACACACACACACAGGTCTCACATGCACACACAGGTCTCTCTCTCTCTCACACACACACACACACACACACACACGTCTCACATGCACACACGTCTCACTCACTCACACACACACACACACATACAACACACACTTACACACACACATCTCACATGCACACACATGTCTCACACACACACACACACACACACACACACACACACACACACACACACACACACGTCTCACACGCACACACGTCTCACTCACTCACACACACACACACACACACACACACACACGTCTCACATGCACACACGTCTCACTCACACACACACACACACACACATACGTCTCACATGCACACACGTCTCCCTCACACACACACACACACACACACACACACACACACACACACACACACACACGCAAGCACGCACGCATGTCTCATTCACTCACTCACACACACACACACACACACACACACACACACACACACACACGTCTCACACGCACACACGTCTCACTCACTCACACACACACACACATACATCTCCCTCACACACGCACACACACACACACACACACACACACACATGCACGCACACACACATGCACACACGCACGTCTCATTCACTCACTCACACACACACACACACACACACACACACACACACACACACACACACACACACACACGTCTCATTCACTCACTCACACACACACACACACCTCACAGAAACAACTAGGGCCAGACATACCATTTACTGCTACATTTTTTCTTCTCAATCTATCCACTAATATCCTTACAATCACAGTGTGCTAATCTTTCAGATATTTTTTTTAGTACGTTTAACATATTTATGTTGGTGTCAAATCTGTATGTATCTTCCTGCAGAAAATCAGTACACAGATTTGCCACCAGCGTAAGTTATTTCAGGTAATACTGCATACACACAGGAACTGGATGTTAAAAAAAGCACAGGAGTGCTTATTCCATTATCTGGATATATAAAAAAGAATAAAATAAATATATGAAATATTGATGGCAAATTATAAAACCAGGTACATTTCTCTCTTCACATTTTGCGATATTTGATTTTCTTTTAAAAAACAAACTTTCACCCCACACACTTGTCAAACCACTATAAATCATAGTAAATTTTTGTATATTTACATTTTATTTCATTATTCAAAACAAACAAACAAACAAACAAAGGAGGCACACTTTATCCACTACTGTACTTAATATCATATGGAATTGCTTAGTCATCCACTTACATATTTCATATGTTGGTGTAAGATCTGCCATCAATCTTCCAGTGGAAGATCAATACACAGATCTGCCACCAACATCAATAAAAATGCTTTTACACAACTTCCATTGCAATTACAGGACCAACTTTATCATTCATTTCACATGTGATGCAATTTAAAAAAAAAGAAAAACAAAAACAAAACTAAAACAAAAGAAAAGAAAACTGCTCCCCACATACTTTCCACACCAGTATTGAACATGCCATGGTTTTCTTTAACTTACATTGGATCTCATTACCTTTAAAATAAAATAAATTTTTTAAAAAGCACACAAAAAAAGCAAAAAAACCAAAGCAAAACACAAGCATATGCTATCCACAACACAACTTAAATTCATATACCCTTAATCTTATTTTTCCCACATGTGTTGGTGTAAAATCTGCCATCAATCTTCCAGCGGAAGATCAATACACAGATCTGCCACCAACATTAACTGAAATCAATTTACACAATTCCCACTGCAATCACAGGACCAAGTTTATCATTCATTTTACATTTGATATGATTCGAAAAAATAAAGCCCTTCTCCCCACACATTGTTCTTACCATAACATAAAATTTACACTTTTCTTTTCAAATCACATTTGATATGGTTTATGAAAAAAAAAATTCAACAAAAGAAAACAAAAAACCCCCAAAGAAATACAGACATGCTTTACACACTGCTACACTGAAGATCATAACATGAAGATGTGTAGGTGTAAAATCTACTTCTATCTTCTAATAGAAGATATTAATGTAGGTGTACATATTAATGTAGTTGTAAAATCTGTATGTATCTTCCTGCAGAAAATCGGTACACAGATTTGCTACCAGCATAAGTTATTTCATGTAATACTGCATACACACGGGGACTGGATGTAAAAAAAAATGCACATAAGTGCTTATTCCATTATCTTCATATAAAAAAAAACAAAACATATAATATAAAAATATTTTTGGCAATTATAAAACTAGGTACATTTCTCTTTTCACATTAAAATTTTGCAAGAGTGTCATTCTTTAAAAAGAAAAACAAAAGCAAAACTAAAACAAAAGAAAAGAAAACTGCTCCCCACACACTTTCCACACCAGTATAGAACATGCCATGGTTTTCTTTAACTTACATTAGATCTCATTATCTATAAAAAAAAAATAAAAAAAAAAAAAAAATATTTAAAAAAAGGGAAAAAAAATCAAAACACAGGCACAAGCTATCCACAACTTAACTGAAAATCATATACCCTCAATCTTCTTTTTCACACATATGTTGGTGTAAAATCTGCCATCAATCTTCCAGCGGAAGATCAATACACAGATCTGCCACCAACATTAACTGAAATCATTTTACACAATTTCCATTGCAATCACAGGACCAAGTTTAAAACTAAATTCACATTTAATAAAAACAAAACTAAAACAAAAAAAAAAGAAAACTAATCACCACATAACTTTCCACACCAGTATTGAACATGCCATGTTTTCCCTTCACTTACATTATATCTTTTTTTTTTTTTTTAAATAAAAAAAAGCAAAACACAGGCACATGCTATCAACTAATTTAACTTAAAATCTCATTTCATCAATCTTCTTTTCCCTCAAGTGCTGGTGTAAAATCTGCAATCAACCTTCCAGTGGAAGATCAATACACAGATCTGCCACCAACATCAACTAAAATCATTTTACACAATTTCCACTGCAATCATAAGACCAAGTTTATCATTTATTTTACATTTGATGTGATTTGAAAAAAATTAAACCCTTTCTTCCAGCACACTTTTCACACCATAATATAAACTTTTATATTTTTCTGTTCAATTTACATTTGATATGGTTTATAAGAAAAATAATAACCCCCCCCCCCCAAATGCAGACATGCTTTACACACTGCTACACTGAAGATCATAATAAGATGTGTTGGTGTAAAATCTGCTTCTATCTTCTAGCAGAAGATCAGTAAACAGATCTGCCACTAACACTAAAGTCTCACACGCACGCACGCACGCACGACGCACGCACGCACGCACGCACGCACGCACACACACACACACACACACACACACTTCACACACACACACTTCACACACACATACACACTTCACACACTTCACACACACACACACACTTCACACACACACACACACACACACACACACACACACACACACACACACACACACACACACCGCAACAACTTGAGCCAGACATACCATTCACTGCTACATTTTTTTCCTGTCAATCCATCCATTACTATCCTTAAAATCACATTGTGTTAATCCTTTAGATAATAGTTTTTAGTATGCATAGCATATTTATGTTGGTGTAAAATCTGTATGTATCATCCTGCAGAAAATCAGTACACAGAGTTGCCACCAGCATAAGTTATTTCATTTAATACTACATACACATGGGTACTGGATGTAAAAAAAAAAAAAAAATCAAAGCACATGAGTGGTTATTCCATTATCTGCAGATGAAAAATAATCAATAAATGTATAAAATATAGGTGGCAATTATTAAACCAGGTGCATTTCTCTTCACATTTTATCAAAATTTTATTTTCCTTAGAAAAAAAAAAGACCTTCACCCACACACACTTGTCACATCATTATAAAACATACTAATTTTTTTTTTTTACCTATTTACATTTTATTCATTATCTAAAACAAATAAACAAACAAACAAACCACACACACATCGCCTACTACTATACTTAATATCATATAGAGTTACTTATCCACATTTCATGTGTTGGTGTAAAATCTGCCATCAATTTTCCAGCAGAAGATCAATACACAGATCTGCCACCAACATCAATGAAAATGCTTTTACACAATTCCCATTGCAATCACATAACCAGGTTTATCATTGAATTCATATTTGATTTGATTTAGTCTGATTTTTTTAAAAGTAAAACATAAAAACAAAACTAAAACAAAAGAAAAGAAAACTGCTCCCCACATACTTTCCACACCAGTACTGAATGAACATGCTGTGTTTTTCTTTAACTGAAATTTGATCTCATTATCTAAAAAAATAAATGAATAATAAAAAAAAAAAATTAAAAGCAAAACACAGGCACACGCTATCCACAACTTAACTTAAAACCATTCACCCTCAATCTTTTCCCCACATGTGTTGGTGTAAAATCTGCCATCAATCTTCAAGCGGAAAACCAATACACAGATCTGCCACCAACTTCAACTAAAATCATTTTACACATTTTCCATTGCAATCACATGACCAAGTTGATCATTCATTTTTCATTTGATGCCATTCAAAAAAAATAACCCCCTTCTCCCCATACACTTTCCACACAACAACAAACTTTTTCATTTTTCTTTTCAATTCACTTTTGGCATGGTTTACAAAAAATATATATATATATAAAATCAACAAACCAAAAAACGAAAAAAAAAAATGCAGGCCTGCTTTACACTCTGCTACACTGAAAATCATAACATGAAGATGTATTGATGTAAAATCTGATTCTTATCTTCTAGCAGAAGATCAGTAAACAGATCTGCTACCAACACTTAAGTCACAAACACACACACACACACACACACACACACACACACACACACACACACACACACCACACTCACAAACACAGTCTCTCTTTCTCTCTCTCTCTCACATACACACACACAAACACACACACAAACACACACTCACACATCTCTCTTTCACACACACACACACACACACACACACACACACACACACACACGTGCGCACACACACACACACACACACACACACACATGTGCGCGCACACACATGTGTGCACACACACACACACACATCTCTCTTTCACACACACAGACACAGACACAGACACACGTCTCTCTCACACACAGACACACACAGACACGTGCGCACACACACACACACATCTCTCATGCACACACACACACGTCTCTCTTTCACACACACACACACACACACACACACACACACACATGCACACACACACACACACACACATGCACACACACACACACACACACACACACACACACACACACACACACACACACACACACACACAGAGGATGAAAAAAGTTGTGTAAACTAAATCTTTTACCCTCAATAAAGATCATTTTGACTTGACGACTAGACTTGACACACACACACACATCTCACCAACACCCACACACAAGCCCATCACACACACACACACACCACACACACACACACACACACACACACACACACACACACACACACACACACAGACATACACACACACACACAGACACACAAACATCGCCTATTCCCATCTTACTTCATTATCTTAAAAAAGCCAAACAAGGCACACTTTATCCACTACTATACTTAATATCCCATAGAATGACTTAGTGATCAACAGACATATTTCATGTGTTGGTGTAAAATCTGCCATCAATCTTCCAGCTAAAGATCAATGTACAGATCTGCCACCAACATCCATGAAAATGCTTTTACATAATTCCCATTGCCATCACAAGACCAAATTTATCATTCTTTTCACAGGTGATGTGATTTAGTGTGAATTTTCTCAAAAGAAAAAGTTTATAAAAAAAAAACTAAAACAAAAGAAAACTGCTCCCCACATACTTTCCACACCAGTATTGAACATGCCATGTTTTTCTTTTGATCTACATTTGCTCTCATTATCTAAAAAATAAAAATAAAACTAAAAAAGCGTAAAAAAAAAGGAAAAACAAAACCAAAAAAATCAAAACACTGGGACATGCTATCCACAACTTGACTTAAAATCATAGATCATCAATCTTCTTTTTCCCACAAGTGTTGGTGTAAAATCTGCCATCAATCTTCCAGCGGAAGATCAATACACAGATCTGCCACCAACATCCATGAAAATGCTTTTACACAATTCCCATTGCAATCACAGGACCAAGTTTATCATTTATTTCACATGTGATGTGATTTAGTGTGATTTTTTAAAAAGAAAAACATAAAAACAAAACTAAAACAAAAGAAAAGAAAACTACTCCCCACTTACGTTTCACACCAGTACTGAGCATGCCATGTTTTTCTTTAACTTACATTTGATCTCATTATCTTGACCTAAAGTGCTGTAAATGTAAAAAGTCTATTAAAAATTAAAAGAAAAAAAGAAAAACATAGGCACACTAATCCACTGAAACAAAAATGCTTTTACACAATTCTCATATCAATCACAGCACCAAGTTTATCATTCTTTTCACATTTCATGTCATTTAGTGAGAATTAATTTTTTAAAAACTACATAAAAACCAAAACTAAAACAAAAGAAAAGAAAACTGCTGCCTACATACTTTTCATACCAGTATTCAACATGTCATGGTTTTCTTTAACTTACACTTTTTCTCATTATCTTCAGAAAAAAAAAATAAAGAAAACCAAAACACAGACACACGCTATCCACAACTTAACTTAAAACCATATACCATCAATTTTCTTTTTCCCTCATGTGTTGATGTAAAATCTGCCATCGATCTTCCAGCGGAAAATCAATACACAGATCTGCCACCAATATCAACTGAAATCATTTTACACAATTCCCATTGCAATCACAGGACCAAGTTTATCATAACAATCACAGGACCAAGTTTATCATTCATTTCACATGTGATGCAATTCGAAAAAATAAACCCCTTCTTCCCACACACTTTCCACACCATAATATAAACTTTTACACTTTTCTTTTCAATTTACATCTGATATGGTTTATTACAAAAAATCAACAAAACATTAAAAAAAACAATTAATGCAGGCAGCTTTACACGTTGATACACCTAAGATCTTAATATGAAGATGTGTTGGTGTAAAATTTGCCATCAATCTTCCAGCAGAAAATCAATACACAGATCTGCCACCAACATCAATGAAAATGCTTTTACACAATTGCCATTAAAATAAAACACAGGCAAGTCTATGTACAACTAAACTTAAAATCATAGATCATCAATCTTATTTTTCCCACATGTGTTGGTGTAAAATCTGCCATCAATCTTCCAGCGGAAAATCAATACACAGATCTGCCACCAACATCAACTAAAATCATTTTACACAATTCCCATTGCAATCACAGGACCAAGTTTATCATTCATTTTACATTTAGTGCGATTCAAAAAAATAAACCCCTTCTCCACACACACTTTCCACACCATAATATAATCTTTTACATTTTTAATTTCAATTTACATCTGATATGGTTTATAACAAAAAATCAAGAAAACATTAAAAAAAATTAATGCAGGCAGCTTTACATGCTGCTACACATAAGATCATAATATGATGTGTTGGTGTAAAATCTGATTCTTGTCTTCTAGCAGAAGGTCAGTAAACAGATCTGCTACCAGCACTAAAGTAACACACACACACACACACACACACACACACACACCAGAGTCTCTCTTTCTAACACACACACACAATCTCTTTCACACACACACACACACACACACACACACACACACACACACACACACACACAATCTCTTGCGCAATCAATAAGCGCATTGAAAACTTAGAAAAAACTGTTGGCGAACAGAATGAAAAAATCGTAAATCTCATAGCTCTTTGCCAACAGAAAGAAAGTCGGACTGCCAAACAACAACATGCAGAATCCGTAAAATCTCCCCCTGTCTCTTACGCTGATGCAGTCAAACTCAATGCAGGCATCTCTCACTCATCCCCAAAAGCCTTGAGCAGCGTGAGAGCAGGGCAGGACGAAAAAAAAGATAAAAAGACTGCAAAAAGAATAAAAGCAAAACCAGAGTCGAGGAATGACGTCAAGTTCAGTGACGTAAACCAAAGAACGACGCAAAATGAAAAAGAGATAAAAGGGTTCTCCAAGCCGTCGACTTCTCAGGTCAAAGAAATTGAATCAGACATGCCTCGTGTCCTCATTTTGCACGACTCGACAATGAATAAAATAAATCCATCACGTTTGGCAATGTCATACGGCCTTCAGGTGGCGAAGAAAAAAGCTTACACCATTGACAACATAACGAAAGTGGCCCAAGAAGCTAGCAAGGAGCTTGAACCGGCCCCAGAGTGTGTCGTGCTGCATGCAGGCATCAACGACATCAAAGGGAAAGATCCTGCAACATGTGGCAAAGCCATGGCAGCAGCTGTAAAGGCTGTCCAGAAGATCTTCCCCAAGACCCATGTCATATGCAGCAGGGCCACTCCAGTGAAACAACAGCATTTAGAAGCAAGACGGGTCGTGTTCAATGCTCACACTTATTCCGAAATAGTAAATGAAAATATCACCAACGTTTCCCACCTGGCATATGAGAATATTCATCCATCCAAACACCTTCAAGATGAGATTCACTTGAATAACTACGGTGCTGGCAACGTTGCAAGAGCCTTGGGCCGCCACCTATGCCAGCTGTTCTGGGAACGTCCTCGAAGACGACAGAGACGCGGGGGATTCGGCGCCAGCAACACAGGCCGTTCTTTCTGTGGCAATCCATGGACTGACAGACCTGGTCACCCCCTGCCACCTGCACTGTACCCGCTACCTCCCCCATGGGCGTTTCGTCATTAAGATCCTTACGTTTCTTCATGGCAGTACATGATTATCTTTTCAGAGCAAGATCTTCCCAAACATCACCATCTTACACCATGAACTTTTCATTGTTATTTACACTCTTCCTCACTGGTCTGTGTCTAAATCCCCCCCCCCCTCCACTTTTTCCTGTTACTAACTTGTGTATGTGTGTATGTGTGTATGTGAGGTGGGTCATTAGTTTGTTGTTGTTGTTTTTTCAATTGGGTTGCATATTGTTGTTGACTACAATCATTAGAACACAAAATAATATAACTAACAAATTCATAACATGAAGACAAGATTGGACATGACATTACATCTCTCTAGAGGAGTTAAAATTTTGCAGTGGAATGCTCGGAGTATAGCCACCAATCTGTTGGACTTGACACAATTTTTAACAACTGATAACTATGCTATATTAGCACTCCAGTCTTTGGATGTGGACAAAATGAAAATGCCTAAATTGACAAATTATTATTACCCACCATTATGTGATTGTGATAATAACTTTAGAGTAAAATCTGCCATATATGTTAGGCAGGGTCTAGACTATGAAAAGCTAGTTATATCTCCTATCGTGCAAAGTATAGTAGATATGTATCACACTGGGGTATCAGTCAAACTTAACAAGGATGAAATACTAAATGTAGTGTCTGTTTATTTACCCCAAGGTCCGAAAAATGACAATACTGACTGGTTAAAAAACACAGACTTCACTAAACATAAATGGATTATTCTTGGAGATTTCAATGCTCATGCTCCTTTTTGGGACTCTGCATGCTCTACCATCACTAGCAATCGTTTAATAGAAAATATTGTAGATTCAAAGCTTTACTTATTGAATGATGGTAGAGTAACCAGAATTCCTGATGTTTCTACCCATAAACCCAGTGCCATTGACTTAGCCCTAGTATCTCCAGGATTAGCTATTAACTGCACATGGAATGTTGAAGAGGATTGCCTCGGAAGTGATCATTTTCCAATCACATTGTCATTTGAGGACCTTTCAGCATCAAATCTACCACATACTGAGGATAAAATCCCTCAATTTATATATAAATTAGCTAACTGGAGTTCTTTTCATTCGTTTCTCCAAGGTATGGCTATTGAAACGATTGCTGAGGATGATGTTGATAAATTTTATTCAAATTTTGTGGCAATGCTCATTCTAGCAGCTGAGTTTTCTATTCCCAAACGCAAAATCAGGAAGAATGGAAAACGATCAGGCAATAAATGGTGGACTAAAGAATGTGAGGATGCCGTAAACTATAAAAAGGAACAGTATAAAATATGGTTAAAAAACCAATCAGAGGAAAACTTTATTCGTATGAAATATGCTAAATGTCATAGTAAGAAAACAATTGCTCAGGCGAAAAACAATTATTGGACAGAATTCTGTATAAATGAAGTTTCAGAATCCAAGGACATGCATAAAGTTTGGAAGAAAGTTACTGAAATGAAAAACGGCTTTCAACTCCCATCGTTTCCAATCAAATTTGAAGAAAACAGATTTCCAAGCATATTTGAAAAAGCAGAAGCCTTTGCTACAATGTTTGCAGATAATAGTTCATCCTCAAAGCCTCAATCAGACATCAAAAGTTATGACTCTTCAGAAAAGCTAGACAAATTAGAAAATATATTATCATGTAATGCGGATTATTTGAATGCTCCTCTCCAATATGATGAATTTATTGAAACCCTAGATTCATTTACCTTTAACAAGACAGCAGTTGGTCCTGATGGTGTATCTTATCAAATGCTGGCCCATATGCCTTTAAAATGGAAAAGACTACTTTATTCATTTTTCCAAAAGTGTTGGATAAATGGCACTCTTCCTAATATCTGGAGGCAGTCTATAGTAGTTCCAATCCTTAAGAAAGGTAAGTTGAGGTCATCAATAGATAGTTATAGACCAATTGCTCTCACTTCACATGTGGGTAAAGTAATGGAAAAAATTATACATAAGCGTCTGTTTCATTATTGTGAAAAGAATAATGTTATCCCAACTAATCAGGCTGGCTTTCGAAAGGGAAGATGTACTTCTGATCACTTAGTTAAGTTAACTCACCAGATTAAAAAACAATTTGCCAGAAGGAAAAGTGTGTTAGCCACATTCTTTGACGTGAAGAAAGCATACGATAGAGTCTGTCATGAAAAATTGTTGCATAAATTGAAGAATATTGGTATCAATGGAATGTTATATAAATATCTTCACAATTTTTTATCTAATAGATCAATCTGCACTAAATTGGGCTCAGCTTACTCATCCTATAAACCTATCAATTTAGGTATACCGCAGGGATCAGTGCTTGCTCCCATGTTGTTTTCTATTCTTGTACATGATCTCCCTAGTTGTTTGTCAACTAATACTCAAGTCGTTCAGTATGCTGATGATATCGCAATATGGATAAATACTTCAGTTAGGAAAAACACCAAAAAAAGAGTTACCAATTATGTTGAACATTTATATCAAGATGAATTAAATAAATTCTGTAGCTTTATGAAGGAGAATAAGTTAGAACTATCTGCAGAAAAAACATGTCTTGTGCTCTTTAATAATGGTGAAAATCCATCAAAATTACCAACCCTAAAATTAGAAGGAACAGTGCTTAAGTATAAACCATATGTAAAATTCTTAGGTGTAATTTTAACTAGAAAGTTGAGCTGGAAGATGCACATCGACCACTTAATAACCGAGGCTAGAAAAAGACTGAACTTTTTAAAAGTAATAAGTTTTCAGGCATGGAGTCAAGATACTAAAACACTGATACATTTGGCTCAATCTTTAGTACGCTCAAAATTAATCTATGGACAAGAAGTTTATTTTTCTGCTGCAGATTATCTGCTTAAAAAATTACAAAGTTTAGACAGTAAAGCCATAAAGATAGCACTTGGTGTTCCAACACATGCTAACACAGCTAATACTTATAAAGAAGCACATTTATTATCTCTCTCTGATCAACGAAGATTGGCGGTATCAAAGTACGTGATTCGGAGTCTCTCTATTCCAAATTCAGTAAAAGATGAAATACTTATGGATCAAGACACTGATTATCCAAAACGAGCATGCGATATTTCATTTCTGCTGCCAATTAAAAATTATACTGATTCATTAATGAAAGAAATTGGCATTGACATAGCAACGATTCCAAATTTACCGATGGTTCCCTGAATGCCTCCGTGGGAACATATTTCAGCTAGCTTTGACATTGATTACACGGATGTAAAAAAGAATGAAGATCAAAATCTTCTCACTGTCGATGTAAAAAGCCACATTGAATGTAATTATTCCAATTATTTAAAAGTGTATACTGATGGATCTGTATTGGAATCAGGCAGAAGTGGGGCAGCATTTGTGATTCCTGCTTTAAAAGTGCAAAAGTCATTTCATTTAGGAGAACATTTTTCCATTTTTACGTCTGAATTATTTGCAATTTGTATGGCCTTGAAGTTTTTGTCTGATATGGCTCTTGATATTTCCCACATACTTTTTTGTATTGATTCAAAAGCAGTATTGAAGGCACTAAATAACTGGCAAGGGAAAATAAGGACAGATATCATATTTGAGATTAAATTTTTGATACACTGTATTGCAAGTAGAGGGATTCAAATAACTTTATGTTGGGTCCCTTCTCACTGTGGAATTTATTGGAATGAGTTGGTTGATTCATTAGCAAAACAAGGTGCCTCTGGTCGTAGTATTGAAACGTTTGATTCCAATCTTGTATTGTCCTCGTATGAAATTAGTTCTAGATTGATGAATAGAATGCATTCCAAAATGAAGACATCACATTTTGAACGTATTTCTTGTTCACGTAAACTAGAAATTTTAATGTATAAACTGAGGTTGAATGCATGGAATACCAAATATTCTAAAAACGTGTCATGTTGCTGTTCTCAACCTCTATCAATCCACCACTTATTGTTTGATTGCCCAATTCTTATTGACCTTTTTAAAAGGAGAGGATTAGATATTAAAAAAAGATATGCCACTGTACAAGAAGTTTTGTATGACTCTCAGCAGTTCATAACATCAGTTGCTGAGGTTATATATTCTTCCCCAGTAAGATCTCTTCTGTAGTTAGTTCTTAGTTTTATATATATATATATATAAGAGAGAGAGAGAGAGAGAGAGAGAGAGAGAGAGAGAGAGAGAGAGAGAGAGAGAGAGAGAGAGAGAGAGAGAGAGAGAGAGAGAGAATGCGGATGTGTCTATATCACCAAGTAGTGAAGGACATTAAACAAAACAAAACAAACACAATCTCTTTCACACACACACACACACACACACACACACACACACACACACACACACACATCTTTCACACACACACACATCTTTCACACACACACACACACACACACACACACACACACACACACACACACACACACACACACACACACACACTGTATGTGTCTCTCTACACAGTCTCTCTAACACACACACACACACATCTCTCTAACACACACACACACACACACACACACACACACACACACACACACACACACACACACATTGCCTATTCCCATCTTACTTCATTATCTGAAAAAAGCCAAACAAGGCACACTTTATCCACTACTATACTTAATATCCCATAGAATGACTTAGTGATCAACAGACATATTTCATGTGTTGGTGTAAAATCTGCCATCAATCTTCCAGCTGAAGATCAATGTACAGATCTGCCACCAACATCCATGAAAATGCTTTTACATAATTCCCATTGCCATCACAAGACCAAATTTATCATTCTTTTCACAGGTGATGTGATTTAGTGTGATTTTTTCCAAAAGAGAAAGTTTATAAAAAAAAAACTAAAACAAAAGAAAACTGCTCCCCACATACTTTCCACACCAGTATTGAACATGCCATGTTTTTCTTTTGATCTACATTTCCTCTCATTATCTAATATATATATATATATATATATATATATATATATATATATATATGTATATATATATATATATATATATATATATGTATATATATATATATATATATATATATATATATATATATATATATATATATATATATACTATTAAAATTTTTTTTAAATCAAAACACTGGGACATGCTATCCACAACTTAACTTAAAATCATAGATCATCACTCTTCTTTTTCCCACACATGTTGGTGTAAAATCTGCCATCAATCTTCCAGCGGAAGATCAATACACAGATCTGCCACCAACATTTAAAAAAATGCTTTTACACAATTCCCATTGCAATCACAGGACCAAGTTTATCATTCATTTCAAATGTGATGTGATTTAGTGTGATTTTTTAAAAAGAAAAACAAAAACAAAACTAAAACAAAAGAAAAGAAAACTACTCCCCACTTACGTTTCACACCAGTACTGAGCATACCATGTTTTTCTTTAACTTACATTTGATCTCATTATCTTGACTTAAAGTTCTGTAAATGTAAAAAGACTATTAGAAATAGAAAGAAAGAAAAAAAGTAAAACATAGGTACACTAATCCACTGAAATGAAAATGCTTTTACACAATTCCCATTTCAATCACAGCACCAAGTTTATCATTCTTTTCACATTTTAGAGTGAATTTTTTTAAAAAGTACATAAAAACCAAAACTAAAACAAAAAAAAGAAAACTGCTGCTCGCATACTTTTCACACCAGTACTGAACATGGCATGGTTTTCTTTAACTTACACATTTTCTCATTATCTTCAGAAAAAAAAGAAAGAAAGAAAACAAAAACACAGACACACGCTATCCATAACTTAATTTAAAACCATATACCATCAATTTTCTTTTTCCCCTCATGTGTTGATGTAAAATCTGCCATCAATCTTCCAGCGGAAAATCAATACACAGATCTGCCACCAACACCAACTAAAATCATTTTACACAATTCCCATTGCAATCACAGGACCAAGTTTATCATAACAATCACAGGACCAAGTTTATCATTCATTTCACATGTGATGCAATTCGAAAAAATAAACCCCTTCTCCCCACACACTTTCCACACCATAATATAATCTTTTACATTTTTCTTTTCAGTTTACATCTGATATGGTTTATAACAAAAAATCAACAAAACATTAAAAAAAAATTAATGCAGGCAGCTTTACATGCTGCTACACATAAGATCTTAATATGAAGAAGTGCTGGTGTAAAATCTGCCATCAATCTTCCAGCTGAAGATCAATACACAGATCTGCCACCAACATCAAGGAAAATGCTTTTACACAATTCCCATTGCAATCACAGGACCAAGTTTATCATACAATTCACATTTGATGTGATTTAGTGTGATTTTTAAAACTAAAAAAAATATTTTTTTAAAAAGACAAACAAAAGAAAAGAAAAAACTGCTCCCCACATACTTTTCACACCAGTAGTGAACATACCATGTTTTCGTTAACTTACATTTGGTGTTATTATCTAAAAAACAAAAAACAAAAAAAAACAGTACAAAACAAAAAATAAAAATAAAACACAGGCAAGTCTATGTACAACTAAACTTAAAATCATAGATCATCAATCTTATTTTTCCCACATGTGTTGGTGTAAAATCTGCCATCAATCTTCCAGCGGTTGATCAATACACAGATCTACCACCAACATCAACTAAAATCATTTTACACAATTCCCATTGCAATCACAGGACCAAGTTTATCATTCATTTTACATTTAGTGTGATTCAAAAAAATAAACCCCTTCTCCACACACACTTTCCACACCATAATAAAAATTGTAAACTTTTACTTTTTTCTTTTCAATTTACATATGATATGGTTTATATATAAAAAATCAACAACACAAAAAAAACCAAAAAAATTAATGCAGACATGCTTTACACGCTGCTACACTGAAGATTATAATATGAAGATGTGTTGGTGTAAAGTCTGCTTCTATCTTCTAGCAGAAGATCAGTAAACAGATCTGCCACCAACACTAAAGTCCACACACACACACACACACACACACACACACCACACACACACACACACACACACACACACACACACACGTCACACACACACGTCACAGACACAGACACAGACACACGAACACACACACACACACACACACACGCACACACACACGCACACACACTTCTCTCTCTCTCTCTCTCTCTCTCTCTCTCTCTCTCTCTCTCTCTCTCTCTCTCTCTCTCTCACACACACACACACACACACACACACACACACACACACACACACACACACACACACACACACACACACACACAACTTGGGCACACATACCGTTTACTGCTGCATTTTTTCTTCTCAATCTATCCACTACTATCCTTAAAATCATAGTGTCCTACTCTCTCAGATTATTTTTTTAGCATTCGTAACATATTTATGTTGGTGTACATCTGTTTGTATCTCCCTGCCAAAAATCAGTACACAGATTTGCCACCAGCATAAGTTATTTCATGTAATACTGCATTATACACAGGGACTGGATGTAAAAAAAAAAAAAAAGCACAGGAGTGCTTATTCCATTATCTTGATATAAAAAAAATAATAACTAAATATAGTGGTAAGAAACTCGCGTAGAGCATGGCAGCAGAGAGTCCTCAGAGGAGAAGCCCCCTTCAAACAAGTGTTTCAGGCCTTTAATCTTCCTTACACTCTAGGGAGGCCGGCCCACATCCAGTTCATGACTCTGGATGTCTCTCTGCTGCCCCTTCATGTATGCGATGAGTTCTGACTCGGATTTTCAATCCATGATCTCTGGATATGCACACTTTTTTTTTTTTTTTTTTTTTTTTGGGGGGGGGGGGGGGGGGGGGGGGGATGGGGGGGGTTAGCCACCTATGGTATTATGGGGTCATCTAGGTCTTATGCAGTTCACTTTTGTTCCTCCTTGACCAGATCCAGCTTGAACATCTCTCGGCTGCTTCTGTCATGGCCTTCAGGGCTCTGGTTTTTTCCTTCCCTGCAATCGAGAGCTGTTTCATGAGGTTGTAAGCCGATTCTCCAACAAACCCCCTGGCTCCGACTTCTGCAGCAAGGACTTTGACCTGATAGCCTTCTTTCTTCAGGCTGTTGGCCAGATCTGCATATTTTTCAGTCTTGTAGGCGTGAGATGCCTCCATCCTGTTCTCATATGGAACAGTCAGCTCTATCATGATCAGCTGCTTGGTTGAATAGGAGTTGACTACTATGTCAGGTCTCATACTATATATTGGTGGCAATGATCAAACCAGGTACACTTCTCTTTTCACATTTTGCAAGATTTGATTTTCTTTTAAAAAACCAATGACAACGCCCCCCCCCCCCCCCCCACCACCCCCCCCCGCCCCCCCCAAATACTTGTCACAACCATTATAAAACATGCTAGTTAGTTGGGGGGGTTTTCCGCCTATTTTCATTTTGTTTCATTATCTTAAAAAAAAACAAAAATAAACAAAGACACACTTTATCCACTACTATACTTACTATCATATAGAGGTACTTAGTCATCCACTTACATATTTCATGTGTTGGTGTAAAATCTGCCATCAATCTTCCAGCGGAAGATCAATACACAGATCTGCCACCAGCGTCAATGAAAATGCTTTTACACAATTCCCATTGCAATCACAGGACCAAGTTTATCATTCATTTTACACGAGGTGTGATTTAGTGTGATCTTTAAAAAGAAAAACATAAAAAAAGAAAAGAAAACTGTTCCCCACATTCTTTCCACACCAGCATTGAACATGCCATGTTCTTCTTTGATTTAGATTTTATCTCATTATCTAAAAAGAAGAAAAAAAATGACCAAAACAAAAAAAAAACCTGTAAAAAACAAAATACAGGCACACGCTATCCACACCTTAACTTAAAATCATATACCATCAATCTTCTTTTTCCCATATGTGTTGATGTAAAATCTGCCATCAATCTTCCAGCAGAAGATCAATACACAGATCTGCCACCAACATCAACTAAAATCATTTTACACAACTTCCATTACAATCACATTACCAAGTTTATCATTCAGTTCACATTTTGATGCGATTCAAAAAAAAACAAAAAACCTTCTCCCCACACACTCTCCACACAATAATATAAACTTTTACATTTTTCTTTTCAAATTACATTTGATATGGTTTACAAAAAAAGAATCAACTTTTTTAAAAATTGCAGGTATGCTTTACATGCTGCTACAATTAAGATCATAATATGAAGATCTGTTGGTGTGAAATCTGCTTCTATCCCCTAGCAGAAGATCACTAAACAGATCTGCTACCAACACTTAAGTCACACACACACACACACACACACACACACACACACACACACACACACACACACACACACACACACACACACACACACACACACCCCTTGGGGCATACATACCATTTACTGCTACATTTTTTCTTCTCAATCTATCCACTAATTTCCTTAGAATTATAGTGTGTTAATCTTTCAGATAATTTTGTTTAGTATGTGTAACCTATTTATGTATTGACCATGCCATGCCATGGATTTTTTAATTTTAAACTAAAATTGGATCTCATTATCTAAAAAAAAAAAAAAAAAAAATTATTAAAAAAACCCAGAAAATCACATGCAGGCAACTGAATCCACAACTTAACCTAAAATCATATATCATCAATCTTCTTTTTCCCACATGTTATGGTGTAAAATCTGCCATCAATCTTCCAGCAGAGGATCAATACACAGATCTGCCACCAACATAAACAAAAAATCATTTTACACAATTTCCATTGCAATCACAGGACCAAGTTTATCGTTCATTTTACACATGATGCAATTAAAAAAGATAACCCCCTTCTCCCCACACACTTTCAGGACCATAGTATAAATTTTTACATTGTTCTTTTCAATTTACATTTCATATGGTTTGTAAAATAAAAATCGACAAAACAAAACAAAAAAAACCCTCCAAAAATGCAGACATGCTTTACATGCTTCTACACTGAAGATCATAACATGAAGATGTGTTGGTGTAAAATCTATCTTTTAGCAGAAGATCAGTAAACAGATCTGCCACCAACACTAAAGTCACACACACACACACACACACACACACACACACACACACACATACACACTCACACGCACGCATGCACGCACTCACAAAGAGATACAAACACACCATCTCTCTCTCTCTCTCCTCTCTCTCTCTCTCTCTCTCTCTCTCTCCTCTCTCTCCTTCATCTCTCTCTCTCTCTCTCTCTCACACACACACACACACACACACCACACACACACACACACACACACAGACATGCACACACTCACACAGAGATAGTAAACACACCATCCTCTCTCTCTCTCTCTCTCTCCTCTCTCTCTCCTCTCTCTCTCTCTCTCTCTCTCTCTCTCACACACACACACACACACACACACACACACACACACACACTCACACTCACACTCACACACACACACGCAAACACACACTGTTCTTCCTGAAGCCCCTCCCCCCCTAATAAAAAAAAAATTATCCTACCCCTAGTATACTATCCAACTATCCTACCCCTTCCTAGCACCTCTTTCCCCTAAAATTCTACACCCCCCCCCCCCCCAACCCCTACAAGAAAAGAACTTGCCATGTGTTTGTGCATTTCCATTTTTTTTTCTATTTTTGGTTAAAAAAATCATTCCATGATGATACAATTTTTTCTGATTTACTTATGGTATGCATACCCTGTTGGACTGAATAAAAATATTTAAAAAAAAAAAAAAAGGAATTTGCCATCGTGTCAGTACGCACCATACTATCTACTCGCTTTCTGTGTCCACATGAGGGGGCCAGGATTAGTATAACAGTTAGTGTGAGGATTAGTATTTAACAAGTTAGCAAAAAAAAAAAAAAAAAACGGGTAAGGGTCGGTCGGCTGGTCTGTCTGTTGGAAAGCATGTGGACACAGCAGCACATAGAAGAGATGGTATGCAGCTGTAGACATAGTTACCAGTTAATTTATAGGATTTAATTAAATTAATTAAAATTTAATTAATAGGACTTTCCTGTTTGGATTTAAAATTTGAATTTCTTCTTTTATCTCAAATTCCCTTCGTGCTCTGCTATCAGCAAAGCAACTTCTGACCAAAGACTTTTGAAGACATTGTATCCATTAAAAATAATTAAATAAATAAATAAACAAACAAACCCAAAATAAACCATCCAAGGTTTTCTTTTCTGAATTAAGGTCAAAATCAACCACACGAATTCTCTTTGAAAAATGAAGCCTGCCAAAACTCGATGCAAGATTTTTTTGTTGTTGAAAAATGGGGCCAAATTCAAACAGGGGAGAAAAAAAAATCTATCACTGTCAGCGGCCCTCTTCTCCCTACCCTCACTTATCTAAAAAAAAAGCCTGTTCTGCCCCTTCCTCTCCTCACTGCCCCCCCCCCCCCCCTACACACACACATGCACACACACACACACGCACGCGCACACACACACATACATGCGCACACATGCACGTACACACACACACACCGAGTTGTTTTTTTTCCCTTTCTTCATGTATTTTACGTGTAAAGACGTAAAATTTTAGACGACCTTGCCCCTACTACTACCACCACTATACACAGAACCATGTGTGTATCTTTACTACTATTACTACTACTTCTACTTCTACTACACACACACACACACACACACACACACACACACACACACACACACACTCACACATACCCCTCACACACACCTCGCACACACTGTACCACAACACACACACACCACCCCCACTACTACTACTACTGCTACTACTTCACCACACACACACACACACACACACAACACACACACACACACACACAAGCACACACACACTCTCTCTCTCTCCCTCTCTCTCTCCTCTCTTACTGTAAACTATTTAAACCTTTACACTGCATAATAAAATCATGGGAACCTAACCAGAGATAGATGGCCACCTAGACTGATTCACAATACTTTAATAAAAGTAGTACCACCAATCCTCCTAACAACACACACACATTATCATCATAATTCCTTGAACGCATGCGGCGGCCTTCTTCTATACATGTAACTGCATTTTCCACTCATAAAAGCAGCACACCTGAAAGCCAGTCTTTCACAGATTAATCGGCACCAACATGCATTAATAAGCCATGTACTTTCCAGTAGCTCTGAGATTCATACCAAAAAGTGTGTACAACAGAAAAGGGAGCAACATTACAAAGAGTTGCCATCCTTAATCCTTCCTCATCTTCACCTGTCCCGTAGTTCCGCGAACATTTTGCAACCAGCTTCCTCCACTCCTCACGGTCCTCCGCCCTCAGTAGCAAGTCCGGTGCGTGAACACAGTCCGGCTCCGGCTCCGCGACTGAGCTAATACTGTCGTTAGTAGGGGGCTTAGTAGGTGGTGTCCTGCGTATGTTAGCTCAGAACAGGCACCACTGAACACCACCAAAGTGACCCAGCAGAAGTGCTGGGCCCCTCTGGCTGGTGGCCCCACAGCGGCCTAATATTAATTGACTCCCTGTGGACTGCCGATCCTGTGGATGGATGGGACACAACGAATCAGGGTATGGCCACATGGCTGTGGCGGGGAGATTGAAATGAGAGGCGTGGGAACAACAGCACGAGGACGTCACTGAAGACGAGGCAGCAAAAAAATTAAAAGAATATTTCAGACAAGCATGGATTCTCTGAAAATACTGGATTCATTAAAAAAAAAAATATATATATATATATATATATATATATATATATATATATATATATGATTATATATATATATATATATATATATATAAATAATATCTATCTATCTATATAATAACTATATAAGTATAAATAAATAAAATAAATAAATTAAATAAAATGAATCTGTGAGTGTGTGTGTGTGTGTGTGTGTGTGTGTGTGTGTGTGTGTGTCCATTTCACAGCATATCAAAACCTCAATTACATGATCACATTCACTAAACAGAAAAACCTCCTCCATGACGGTAATGTCCTGCCCTCCTCCACGACGGCAGCGATGTCCTCGGTGACGGCAGCGATGTCCTCGGTGACGGCAGCGATGTCCTAGAACGGCAGCGATGTCCTAGAACGGCAGCGATGTCCTCGGTGACGGCAGCGATGTCCTCGGTGACGGCAGCGATGTCCTAGGTGACGGCAGCGATATCCTCGAACGGCAGCGATGTCCTTGGTGACGGCAGCGATGTCCTTGGTGACGGCAGCGATGTCCTCGGTGACGGCAGTGATGTCCTAGGTGACGGCTGCGATGTCCTAGAACAACACGATGTCCTAGAACGGCAGCGATGTCCTAGAACGACAGCTATGTCCTAGAACGGCAGCGATGTCCTAGAACGGCAGCGATGTCCTCGGTGACGGCATCGATGTCCTTGGTGATGGCAGCGATGTCCTAGAACGGCAGCGATGTCCTTGGTGACGGCAGCAATGTCCTAGAACGGCAGCGATGTCCTAGGTGACGGCAGCGATGTCCTAGAACGGCAGTGATGTCCTAGGTGACGGCAGCGATGTCCTCGAACGGCAGGGATGTCCTAGAACAGCAGCGATGTCCTAGGTGACGGCAGCGATGTCCTAGAACGGCAGCGATCTCCTAGGTGACGGCAGCGATGTCCTTGGTGACGGCAGCGATGTCCTAGAACGGCAGCGATGTCCTTGGTGACGGCAGCGATGTCCTAGAACGGCAGTGATGTCCTTGGTGACCGCAGCGATGTCCTAGGTGACGGTAGCGACGTCCTAGGTGACGGCAGCGATGTCCTAGGTGACGGCAGCGATGTCCTCGGCGACGGAGCGATGTCCTTGGTGACGGCAGCGATGTCCTAGAACGGCAGCGATGTCCTAGAACGGCAGCGATGTCCTCGGGGACGGCAGCGATGTCCTAGAACGGCAGCGATGTCCTAGGTGACGGCAGCGATGTCCTCAGTGACGGCAGCAATGTCCTCGGTGACGGCAGCGATGTCCTACGTGACGCCAGCGATGTCCTCGGTGACGTCAGCGATGTCCTCGTCAGCGATGTCCTAGGTGACGGCAGCGATGTCCTAGATGGCGGCAGCGATGTCCTTGGTGACGGCAGCGATGTCCTTGAACGGCAGCGATGTCCTAGAACGGCAGGGATGTTCTCGGTAACGGCAGCGATGTCCTAGAAGACGGCAGTGATGTCCTAGAAGACGGCAGCGATGTCCTTGGTGACGGCAGCGATGTCCTAGGTGACGGCAGCGATGTCCTAGAACGGCAGCGATGTCCTCAGTGACGGCAGCGATGTCCTAGGTGACGGCAGCGATGTCCTAGAACGGCAGCGATGTCCTCAGTGACGGCAGCGATGTCCTAGGTGACGGCAGCGATGTCCTAGGTGATCAGCGATGCCCTCGGGGACGGCAGCGATGTCCTTGGTGACGACAGCGATGTCCTAGGTGACGGCAGCGATGCTCTCGTCTTCCCGATGACGCGGGCTTTCTCCTCCACCGCAGGATTCCTGCCGAAATACACACTTTACAATCGTCAGTATAACTTTTCTGTATATTTATGGAAACGGTATTTTCAATATTTACGAACTTTTCTAATATTGCACACTTTATCAACATGTAGGCATTACTCTTGTAAATAAGTTAAAGCAAAAAAAAAAAAAAAAGAGGAAAATAATATAAATAAATAAATAAATACATGAATAAATAAACAACTAAATAAAACATTTTCATTTATGTTTGTGGGCGAATGAAAGCAGAACATTTTTTTTTCTAAACATGAAATTATCGTAAATAACTAAAACTATAATTATCCTACGCATAGACTTAGGGCTATGCACAATAACTTGTCATGCATATCAATACCATTCAACTGTAGCTTAACGAGTCTATGTACTTACAGTGCAAGGTTTCGAAGAGGAAACTGTCTCCAAATCTTCTTCTCCAGATCTTCTTCTCCCGTTTGCTTTACACCCTCAGATGTGTTTGTGAAAAATAATGGCACGTCTTTTCTAGTTCCTCTGGTGGGCTGTAAAGCATTGTCTGCAGGGTTATCTCAGTCGGCCACACTATCTTCCTCAGGTCGCTGAATAGGGTGCACCTCTGAAGGATGTGCTCGCTTTTCTGGATTTCTTTACCACAGGTACACAGGGGAAAGGAGCGAGTTTCAGCTTTGTGGACATGTGGTGATTTAGTGCCCAGTGCGGAGTCTTAGTGCCCAGTGCGGAGTCTTAAAATGATGACTTGATCTTCTCATTTGAGATGGTGGTAGTCTCTTTTTCTACTCTAGGTCTGGCCATTGATTTGTTTCCATGGAAAATGAGGCTGTTTTCGCACTGGTCTCTCTTTGCCCCCTTGTTTTACAAGTTCATCAGCCTGTTCGTTGCCAGGTATGCAACAATGGGCAGGGATCCATTGCAGCGTTACACGTGTGTTTTGTGTACGAACCTGTAGTTCCTGTTGGAAGTTCTGCCTTTTTGTCTGCAGATGAGCTTGTAGGACTGACGGGGCATCGGTGAAAAAACCACTCGCTGACATTCATCTGTGGAGTGTCTGACCATGGTAGCAGCTTGTTTCAGGGCTTGGGTTTCTGCACGGTAGTTGTGCGTTGTGTCCCTGTTGGGATGTTTGCTGTTTCAACAGTCTCCGGATGATAGCCCTACTTCTAAAAAGACACGACTCAGCCCCATTTTTGGAGACGTCTCCCATGTGATCCACATGACGATTAGCCAAGTCAGGGCCCTTGCAGAATATAGGGTGGGAAGGAAATAGCTGAAGGAAATGCTTTGAAAATTTTGAAGGGATGGCAGAGTCACACTCCCTCATACCCACTGTCCCAAAGACCAAGCCACACTCCCTCAAAACCACTGTCCCAAAGACCAAGCCACACTCCCTCAAAACCACTGTCTCAAAGACCAAGCCACGCTCCCTCAAAACCACTGTCCCAAAGACCAAGCCACACTGCATTAAAACCACTGTCCCAAAGACGAAGTCACACTCTCTCATACCCAATGTCCCAAAGACCAAGCCACACTCCCCCATACCCACTGTCCGAAAGACGAAGCCACGCTCCCTCATACCCACTGTCCCAAAGACCAAGCCACACTCCCTCATACCCACTGTCCC
>CM060347.1:23429670-23446797 GCA_030674155.1 Stramonita haemastoma | reverse complement strand
GGTATAGCCTTAAACTGAACAGGAAATTAAAATGGTCACACACACACACACACACACACACACACACACACACACACACACACACACACACACACACACACACACCACGCACACACACACACACACACCACACACACACACACGCACGCACACACACACACACACACATAAAAATGTGTTGTTATGCACACAAAGACTACAACACACACACAGAGCAAATTACAAATCATTGGTTGATGGGCGTAATATCATTATAACTAATAATTCATGATTGATCAAACCAAACAGAAATCATTTCCTTGTGAATTACTTTGTCTAAGTTACATAACTCCAGCCGACTATTCTGTGTGCACAGTATCCAGATGACTCACACTGTCACAAACTATTGGAAATGACAGATGATATGAGCAACAGCAGACCAGTACTCTTCGAGATTTATGTTTCCATTGATGTACTGGTTCTTCAGTCGTACGGGGGTAGTAATGAGCTGACCCCGAATACACAGGCCTAGAGCCTCGTCGTCTTCTTTTTTTTTTTTCTTTTCTTTCTTTTTTTTTTTTTTGGTTTAAATAATTTTTATTCAGATTTTTGAACAAACATTTGAAAACAACAGTATTCAGGAACCATAGCACCAACAAGCTTGTAGCTTATACTATAGCATGCTCAATTCAACAATGAAAATTAACATGAAAATGACCGCCGTTGAGCTGGTCTTCTCAAGAGGTCTGTATGCCCGCTGGCACGCCTCAACCGACAACATTCCGACCACCAGGAAATAATTATACAAATAATGAAGACTACTTTACTAATTTAGCTAGACTACCAGGAAAGCTCGTTAGAAAGTGTGTTAGCCCAAACCAAAAAATAACAGTTCAGATTTGCAAGAATATGCGTACCACACATCCTCACCTTTGAAATAATACCGGTTTTCAGTTAGCCTCCTGATAAAAAATGACCCCAGTCTTCTTTGTGTGCTGTTGGGACGCAGCCGACGGTTTCAGTTAGGCATATCAACCAATAGGCTTAGGCCTGCTGCAAAGCGAAAGCGACAGTTAAGCTTATTGCGAAGTCTAAGCCAGGTCCAAAAAAAAAAAAAAAAGCCGTAGGCTAAGTTCAATCTCCCTGAAGCCGATGAAGTGTGACGTCATCCTCTGGAGTCAACATCAGTGCAGTCATTATTGCCTACACTGTACCAAGTTTCTTTCCGACAAACTTGGCTCTGTGCAAGCGGGGTTGCCACCTTCGGGGCTGTGGTATCGCCACAAGTCTAGTGCCACACACATCCGAAATGGTTGTAAAGATTGTATGCATAGAGTAGAGCACGGTCTTAGTGCTGAGGGCTCTGTAACTGTGCAAAAGTGCGGGTGGCAGGGGTCCGAATCCTGCGTTTTCGTCACATCATTTGGAAATGGGCCTTTAGCTTATGCATGGGTGGGTGTGTACGCGTGCGTGCGTGCGTGCGATCGCTGGTGTTTATGTGTGCAATGTTTTGTGTTTGTGCGTGTAGCAGAGACGCTGCACGGGATTGCCATCTTCGGGGCTTTGGTGTCGACACAAGTCCAGCACCACACACATAAAAAATGGTTGTAAAGATTGTCTAAAATCACTTTTTAGTAGATAGATGTTAGAACGAAGACACACACACACACACACACACACACACACACACACACACACACACACACACACACACACACACACACTGTGACACAGAGATATTTAATGATCCATTACTGAGGTACACATTTTTCAAATCATTACTGCACTGTCCTATTGGTTCTTTATTATGATTATTACGGACTTAAAAGACATTTCCCATTGTTGATTAGATTTTTCTCTTGTTGGTTATGGTTGTAAATAGTTTTATTGTTCATGCGTTAGATTCTGTTCAGAATTTGGAATTTTTACTATTTTGTATTCAAGAATTATATACATTTGTGTTTATTTTATATTTTTTTCTTAACTGTTCTGTGTAGATTTTGTGAATTAACCCCCTTCCCCACTTCCAAAACTCCTCCCCCCCTACCCCCACCCCCCTCCCCACATACACACTCACACTTTTTTTTTAATTTTTTTTTTATATAAATGTCTAATATCACATTTTGTGAAAAGACGTAAAATGAATCGAACACAGAGGTAAATTGTAGCTTCACAGGAGAGCTGGGCACCACTTCTCTTTCCTGTCATTTTGACTATTTTCACCTAAAACTCTGACAGCTTACTGATCTGCCTGAGTACGAGTGGCCATCTTGATGACAGTCATGTCCTTGCAAGTCTAGGGTGAAGAATCCAAAGGTAGGCTTGCTGTCTGCAGTGCACACTACCACAGGGAAAACTGAAGGGGAAACGTCCCAGCTGATTCTGGACAATAAAAACAACCGGAAAATCGACAACAAAGACGGTACAACTGCACAGAGTTCCGATATATTGTGAGCACCCTTATGGTAATGAAAAAATATGATTACAGATCTGTGCAGCCAGATTTCTTCATTAGAAAGGAAACTATCTGAAATGACTCACCAACAATCAAACAACCTCAAGATATCAAGTCCTTCTAATTCTAAATGCAACAACCAAACCCAGGCAGATACTTTCTCCACTGATCCTGACTTGCTAGCCCTACAACAATATTTCTCACACAAGTCACCAGACAGATCTAGACCTAGTCTGACCATCAACAAAAATCAAGACTATGGCTCAAAGAACAACTGCTCGAAACAGCAAAACAAGACAAAGGACATTAAAAAAAGACCATGACCTGTTACACATAATGACGTAAGAGCAGCCTGAAATCCTACAAGAAAAACGTCATGAAAAAAAAATCAATCTTCCAGTAGGCCTGGTAGTCACATTGCTTGACTTTTGTCCAGCATTCAAAGCAGACGTCTTGGTTTGGCATAGCTATGAGAGAGTGTCGGCAAGAGTACAAAAGATAAGACGAGATAGAGTCAATACTAGATTGAGTTGTCTCTGAACTTCAACAACCAGTTGACTCCATAGTTATTCACTGTGGAGTTCTTGATGTAAAACAGAAAGATGTGATTGCAGCTAGTAGGAACTGTACTACCTGCATCAAACGTGCTGCTTGCAAATATCCATCATGCAAGATTGTTGTCAGCAGGGTGGCTCCAGTACAATGAATCACAATGTGCAGACAAACCTGTACAACCCTCTCCTGGGTGCCGAACTGGTCAACACCAAGAACGTCTCTTTTTGCACATAAAAATCTGCGCACTAACAAATAGTTCATGAAGGATGATGTTCAACCGACTCTGAGAGGCACTAGTGGGATTGCTAGAAACCTTAGTAGACATAATTATCAGGGATTATTCCAGGAGACTCCAAAAAAATTAGATCCAGGATGGTTAAAAAATCGAACTGAATGTCTAAGTCAGTCAGTCATTCGGATGAGACTATAAACCGAGGCCCTGTGTGCGAACGCACGCAGAACATCTTGCACACACGTTAAAATCCCGTTCCGCCTTTCGGAAGAACAGGCCATGGTGTACCGATAGGAGCGGATGACAAACTTCTTAAAAAAAAAACCCAGCATGCACACAGGTGTTGTGTTGAGACACCATCCCTGATGGGGAAAAAAATGGATAGGCGCTGCACTTGTGGCGACGAGGCACTCTCCCCAGGGAGAGCAGCCCGAATTTCACGCAGAGAAATCTGCTGTGACATGAAGTGGTATAAAATGAAAAAAATAAATTAAATTACAACCACCAAAGCCCATGGCATTTGTTCCACTATCATTACTGACTGACGAACCTGCCCATCTTTGTCATCGCAGAATGCCATAAGAGTACATCACAAGTCACTGAACATTTTCCTTAAACTCGTGACTCCCATAGATTCACAAACTGCTCGAATCCCTTTAAGCATCTTACTCGTAGTCACTTGAAGGCGTTTACATAGATAGTACCCGTTTTTGTTATTTTTTTTATAGAGATTTTTTGTGTGGAGAATTTTTGTTGTTTATTTACTTGTTGCTTGTCAGTCTTGATATTTTTCTTAATTATCATTGCTTTTTACCCAATGCTTTGTCAGTTCACTCACTCACTCACTCACTCAGTCCCATGTCCCAAAGGACGTAGGGGGGACATGAGAGAAGACGCAACGGAGATCTTTTTCCATGCTTCACGATCCTGTGTGGCTAGTAGGAGGCGTTGCAGGGGTTGGGCAGTCCAGTCTTTGATGTTGTCAACCCATGATTTCTTTTGGCGGCCTCTTCTTCTTTTGCCCTCGACTGTTCCTTGCAGGATGGTTTTTGCTAGGGTGTTGTGTCTTGTGGTGTGACCAAACCACATCAGCTTTCTCCTCTTTATGGTGGAGAGCAAAGGCTCTTGGGGGCCCACACGCTTTTTGATTTCCTCTTTCACATAGTTATTGGTCTTGTGTTCTTTGTATGATATTTTGAGGAGTCTTCTGTGGCACTTGTTCTCGAATGCTTGGATTCTTCTCTCTAACTCTGCTGTCAGAGTCCATGATTCACAGCCATATAGGAGGATAGATATTACGAGGGATTTGTAGAGGTGGTATTTGGTGCAGAAGCTGATGTTGTTGCTTCTGATGATCCTCTGGAGTCTGACTAGAGCAGATGTTGCTGTTGCAATGCGAGCTTTCACCTCATTGTCACCTATTTGTCAGTTCACCTTTCTCTTTAAGTCAGGTATTTGGACCGTTTTCTTAATCACTGTGTGAAGCACAGGTAACATATTTCTGATCACATTCATCTTAAAGTATATCTACAGAGAATGCAAACATGCAAAAGCAATCACAAATAGGACTATTTCAATGGAACTGCAGGTCTATTTCAGCCAATTTAGACTGTCTTAAACATTTCTTATCAACACAGCAGTGTGGGGTTTTGATCCTGCAGTCCCTAAATGCCAGATGTTCCAAACTTCCCAAGCTTCCAAATTATTATTATCCCCTTATATTTGAACTTGGGGATTCTGATACCAAAAAAATTTACTGTTAAGAAATGTTGATATAGGGATTCAGCAAGGTTCTGTTTCAGCACCCATTCTATTTGACATCCTGATTGGAAATCTCCCCCCAAAGTACTTTCCAACCATGTCATTCTTACGCAATGTGCTGATGATATCTGTATGTGGATGGATAAAGGTAAAAATGTAGGTAAAGATGTCCCATAATCTGTGTGGTCATATGGGAGCCAGGCGTCAGAGACCTCAGCTTCTCTAAGGGCCAGCATGTTGAGGGCCGCGCCCATCTCCTCTTCCTCGCTGCTTTTACCTTTCCCGACCCTAAAGAGGGCAGGTACCCATTTACAGTTGGGGGAACTGTACTGAAGTCAAGGCGCACAATTGGTCACCCAATGTGGTTATTTCTCACCGTAAAAAGGACAATTCCTCAAAGAACACAAAATTATATTGGAAGACAATTTCAGTCTGATCTTGATAAACTTGGCAAGTACATGATGGAAAATGGCTTGTCACTGTCAACAGAGAAAGCAAACATGATGCTTTTTAATGCAGGTGGTAATCCAAATAGCTTGCCTGTTTTTAGATTGTATGGTAAAATAATTGAATACAAATTGTCTTGGTTTTTAGTGGGGGTTTTGGGGAGGAGGGGGGGGGGGATAATTGACAGATTTTTGTGGGTCTTTTGTTTTTGGTGTTATTTTTGGTGTGTTTTTTTTTTTTGGGGGGGGGGGGGAGTGGACTTCTTCTTCTTTCTTCTTTTCTCATGACCGGGATGGTCGTGGAGGAGACATGAGAGACGATTCTGCAGCCATCCCTCGCCATCCAGCCCTGTCCTCCGCCTTCCGAACGAGTGTTGGACTGTCCAGGTGGGTCCACTCCTTGATGTTATCCATCCAGCTTTTGGTTTGTCTGCCTCGGCGTCTGCCACCTTCTAGCGTTCCTTGTAGGACTGTCTTGGGGAGGGTGTTGTGGCGTGTGACATGGCTGAACCATGCCAGCTTCCTTTTCTTGACAGTGGCTAGTAGGGGTTCCTGAGGGCCAGCCATCAGTACGACTTGACTTCGCACAAAGGTGTTTGTTTTCCTATCCTTCCAGGAAATTCCAAGCAGTCGCCTGAAGCATTTTGTCTCGAACATCTCGATCCGCTTGGTGGTTTCAGCGGTCATTGTCCAACTTTCGCAGCCGTAGAGCAAGATGGAGATGACCAGGGATCTGAACAATTTGACTTTTGTTTTGAAGCTGATGATGTCGCTTCTCCATATCTTGTTCAGTTTTTGCCATAGCTGATGTTGCCATGGCTAGCCTGGTCTTGATCTCTGTGGTGGAGCGTCTATCTTTCGTGAGGGTAGCGCCAAGATATTTGAAAGCATCTACTTCTTCCAGCTGCTGGCCATTCATGTAGATCTGTGCTGTGGTACCGTTTGCACTGTTAACCAATACTTTACTCTTTTCTGTGCTGACTTCCATCCCATATGCGCCTGCTCTGTCTACCAGTCTGTTGGTAAGGTCTTGGAGTTCCTTGTTGCTGCCTCCCATGAGATCAATATCGTCAGCGAAGCACAGGTTGTTAATGGGTTAGGGCAGGAAGGAGCATGGTAGAACAAATTTTCAGTTGTCAATCCTGATGGAGCATCTGCAACATCAGAGGGACTTGCTACACAACTTCATTGACTTCAAGAAGGCCTTTGACAGAGTGTGGCATGCAGGCCTTTGGCAAGTCCTCAGGAAGTTTGGCATTGAGGAGGGTCTCATCCAGATCATAGAAGCGCTGTACAACACCTCCAGCAGTGCAGTCCTCCTCAACGGCCAAGTCGGAGACTACTTCAAGACCACAGTCGGCTTCCGTCAGGGCTGCTTGCTCTCTCCAACTCTCTTTAATCTATTCCTGGAGAACATCATGAGGGAAACACTTTACGACTTCCACTCTACCATCTCAATAGGAGGGCGACCCATTAACAACCTGTGCTTCACTGACCATATTGATCTCATTGGGGGTGGACACAAAAACGTTAATCCACCTTTCACTTGCACTTGTAGATCTACATCATCTTATGTTCAAGAGGTGTTTTTCAGTGCACCAAAGTATTTATTTAAAAAAAAGGATTGAAAGTTTAGATGGTAAAGGCATTAATATTGCACTGGATGTGCCTATACATACATCAAATAAAGAAGAAAAAAAATTATAATACAGCTGGAATTCTGCCTTTAGGTGACTATGGAGAACTAGCAGTGAATACCACCGTTTTTGCCCATCATTAAGGTAGCTGCATTTTGACTTCAGGGATGCATGCTGGGTATGTTCATGTTTCCATAACCCACCGATCCCTGATATGAATTTTGGGATTTTTAACGTGCATATTTGATCTCCTGCATGTGTGTAATACCAGGGGAATTAGGGCACTGGCAGGCCTGAACTTAAAGTTGACCTGGGGGATCGTAAAAATCCCCACATTTGATTTGCCAGACCTTGCAAAGACTAACCCAATACTTCATGAACCAATGGGATCAAGTCCAAAGGTCTTAACCACTCAGCTATCCCCCCCTCCACCCCCCCAAAAAAAAAATTAAAAGGGAAAAAAACCGTTTTGGTTTTTACAAATAAAGTTTTGACTTGTATATATAAACAATACAGATACATACTTAAACCTAGATTCGTATGAAATTTGATCTAGTGTTTTGTGGTAATGGCTGTAAATTAGAGTGGAATGAACGTGCTTAAAGTGTATTATTTCCGATGCAAAAGTTTACGTGTTAACTTTACAATACAGCATGCTCTCAAGTCACCTCTATTTTTAAGTTTTATTTTTTTTTAGTTTAACTGGAGCCTTGCTAACAGAAATCGCTCTCATGCACGCACGCCCCATACACTGTACATTCCCAGACACACACACACACACACACACACACACACACACACAAGCATACACTTAAAGCTCGCGCGCACGTGCACACATTTGTACACACGCACGCATGTGCGCCTGCGCTGAAGGGGAGTAAACATGAAATGTAATCAAAGCTAGGTAGAATAGATAATGCGAATCACCAATTTGAATAAAGTACAAATCATAGCTAACCGAAAACTTCCTGTTCGCAACAGAAAGACGACACACACGATCTTCAGCCTCTCAAAAAAAAAGAACAGAAAGCCGCTCTGCGTACAACGGACACACCTTGATTAATGATTACCCCCCGCCTATCTTCGGGGAGATTTTGAATGGCGGCTAACATGTCAGCAGAGGAGCACAGCAACAGAAACCAAAACATGCCTTCCCCTCATGAGATAAAAAAAAAAAACCCTTCTCGCAGCAGTGGATGCCATCACTGCAGTTGTGACTTGTGACTTCAACGAACATCCTATTGTGAGTATGATAACTATTTGCAAGTATTGGGATATTGAATAATTATGTCTAGTTCAAGGAGCCATGGATCCTAGCAGCCATATGCATTATTCGCGCGCTCTGAATACACACATGTATGTACACTTTTAGTTTTACTGACAGCTTCCCATAACTATTTTACTTGTGCAAAAGCAGAGAGAGAGAGAGAGGCGCAAATGTTAGACGACATTCGAAATGTCGTTACGAAATACGAGTCTATGCCTGTTGACTTACAATAGCAGGGTGAAAGCCTGGAAATTTTGCAGAGCCTTTGACAAAATGCGAATCATTATTATGAAATGTAGACACAAGTGTAGTGTCGGCGTAACCGTCGCTGAACGTTTTATGTAGTGCAACGTTTGAACTGTTTTGACTGTTTTGACTTACAAGAGCAGGGTGAAAGCCTGGAAAATTTGCAGAGCCTTTGACAAAATGCGAATCATTATTATGAAATGTAGACACAAGTGTAGTGTCGGCGTAACCGTCGCTGAACGTTTTATGTAGTGCAACGTTTGAACTGTTTTGAATAAAGTAATAATGGAAGGGGTGTTTTGTCCTCGCTGGATTTTCTAGTCTATTATCTGCTTCTGATCTAGCAGAGCTCTAAGATGTCCATTGGATGGTAAAACGGTGAACAAGAAGGCCCACGATGTTTATCATATCAACTTGGCTGAATCCCGTGATGCTTCAGCGCAGTTATATATACGGTTTCAATGACTTGCCGGTTTTTGCTAAGGTTTTATTTATTTTAATTTATATATATATATATATATATATATATATTTTTTTTTTTTTTTTTTTTTGGGGGGGGGGAGGAGGGGGGTTGTTGTCCCTTTTGTACAGCTCACAGGTTTATCACTGGAGAGATTTTTGTCTATGCCACCATTACCATAGCCGCACTCCGGTATCGCGTAGCATGTCTGTACATACCAGTGTGCATGCTTTTTTGTTTTTTCGTTCTCTTTCGTCAACTGTTCCTTACACAATGGCCCACTCTTTCGACTGTGGAACGGGTTTCGACATATTCCGCGTGCGTTCGGACACGGGACCTCGGTTTATAGTCTCATCTGGAGAACTTTTCGTAGGAGTGGAGTCGGTACTGATTTTAATCCCATGCTGAAAATCTCCGCGAACGGTGGCACGGATGAGCACAAATCGAGAGCTCAACCCTCAAACCACTAGGCCCAGTTTCAGCTACTTACTTGATGAATTGTTGGTGTCTCAGAAAAGAAAGCATCAGAGACGCATAATATTTGTGTATGATGATTCAGCACCCACGCATGCACCCATGCACAGGCATACGTGCCAGCGTGCGCCACACACACACACTCACACACACACACACACACACACACACACACACACACACACACACACACACACACACACACACACACACACACACACACACACACACCTCTCTCTCTCTCTCTCCTCCTCTCTCTCTCTCTCTCTACCTCTCTCTCTCCTCTCTCTCTCTCTCTCTCTCTCTCTCTCTCCTCCCCTCTCTCTCCCGCCCTCTTCCTCTCTCTCTCTCCCCTCTCTCCCCCCCTCTCCGTCAACCAGAAAAATTTACGGCTTGATTTCCATCAGATCCCCTACTTCCCCCCCCCCCCCCCCCCCCATCCGCCACCACGCCAGACCGTTAGAGGTGTTCTGGATGCTAGTCTTTTGGCTGAGGCAGTAAACCGAGGTCAATTGTGCAACACACTTATCCCCGGCAAAAATCTTTTGAAAAAAAAGCACCTTTGTGTAAAAAAAAAAAGCATAAAAAATACGGATGACATTGCTCTGGTGGCTACGCACCAGTCTCCATGGGGAGAGCAGCCCTAAGTTCTGGAGAACCTTTGTGACTGAAAATGGGGCTCACGCGCGCACGCGCACTCACACACACATACATACACACACATCCCCATACACACTCGCACACACACCCACACACACGCTCGTACGTACGCACGCACATACACACGCACGCACATGCACACGCACGCACGCACGCATGCACACACACATATACACACACACACACTCTCTCCTCTCTCTCTCTCTCTCTCTCTCTCCTCTCTCTCTCTCTCTCTCTCCTCTCTCTCTCTCTCTCTCTCTCTCCTCTCCTGTTACTTTCTTTTAAATTATGGTCTTTTTTGTTTGTCTTTTGTTATCAGAAAACTTCTCAAGCGACCTTGGACCTTCTGGCCACAAAAGGCAGCATTGTTGTTGTTGTGATCCATATCGGTGTTTGGCAAGCCCTTTGTTGGATAGAGGGTTGGGAATGGAGGAAGGAAATGCTTCCACAAAGCCTTCAGAGGGCTTTGTTTCCGTGTTTACAGGAGGAATATGTGAGACATATGCGTTCAGCATGGGGGGACATTCTGCTATTCCAGGAGCTGTCAGAATGGGGGATATTCTGCTATCCCCAAGGTGTTCAGTGTTAGTGGAGACTTGCTGAGTTTTCAGAATATGCAGGACTGAGCCAGAGCACTGATAGTTTTGATGCATTTGCAAGAGTGGGTCTGAATGACCTATCACATTTCTTCAAGGGGGGGGGGGGGGGGGGGGGCAAAAACAGCCCTGGGGTGTCTGAGAAGGTAGAAATTGCAGATTTTGCCGTGGGGGTTGGTTGTTTTTTTTTGTTGTTGTTTTTTTTTGTCAGACGAATCTCTTGCACTAGTTTTGTTTTTTTCCCCTACAGTTTAAACCTAACTCTATTCTTTTTGTGGCTACTTGACTAAGCAACTTTAAATGCTATGCTACATTGTATTCCCTATTCTATCATTTTTGGCTGAATTTTGTTCTATTCTATTCTAATCTGTCCAATTCTATTTTATTTATACTACCTTTTTAGCGAGGATTAGGGACGCAACCTGGAATTTGGTGTCCAGTGATAGTGTAATTGTGCCCCAATTTGTGCCCCCCGGTCCACAGGACTATGGGACAGGTTGAAGGTGAAGGTGATAGTAAAAAAAAGCAACTGACAGAGCAGTTGTTCTGACTCGGTTCAAACGTAGCAACGCAGTTTGTCCTAACTTCCCACGAACTGTGTCGATCCCCGGGGGTCAACAAAAGTTCGTCGTAATTCATTAGCCCCCCCCCCCTCCCCCCCATGTAAAAAAGCAAAAAAAACAACCAACATATCTTTAATCTATGTAAGTTCAATATGATACTTTACTTCAACATTTTAGAAGCTCCTCATACATTTTTGTCAACTTTCTGACTTTAGTTCCAATGTTGTGACAAAGTGCGTTGTGTTCTGACACAGTTCCTATGTGGGGAGAGGGGTCGACACAGTTCGTCGTAACTTACGACAGCTGTGTCGGCCCCCTTGTCACAATTTCAAGGAACTGCGTTAGCCCCCCCCCCACCCCCCCCTGTAAAAAAAACAACAACCCAAACAACATACCTTTAATCAATGTAAGTTCAATATAATGCACTACTTTAACATTTTACAAGCTCCTCAAACATTTTTTGTAAACTTCTTGACTTTAGTTCCAAGTTTGTGACAAAGTGCGTTGTGTTCTGACACAGTTCATTGTGGGGAGAGGGGTCGACACAGTTCGTCGTAACTTACGACAGCTGTGTCGACCCCCTTGTCACAATTTGCAAGAACTGCGTTAGCTCCCCCCCCCCCCCCCCCCCCCCCTGTAAAAAAAAACCAAAAAACAAACATACCTTTAATCAATGTAAGTTCAATATAATGCACTACTTTAGCATTTTACAAGCTCCTCAAACATTTTTTGTAAACTTTCTGACTTCAGTTCCAAGTTGTGACAAAGTGCGTCACAACTTTTCAGCACCAAAAACATGCAATGGCAAAAGTTCTGAGTATCTTTTATCATCATTTCTTTTTTATTACTATAAGAACTTTTGACATTGTATGTTTTTTGGAGCTGTAAAGTGACGAAGTGGGTCAACGTGTTCTGACACAGTTCGTCGCAGCAAACGCAAATCGTAACTTGCGACGAACACTGTCGATCCCCCTCGATCCCCAGGGTGGGGATCGCAATAGCCACGAACTGTGTGGCTCCCCCGGGGGATCAACGCAATTCGTTGCAATTTGCGACAAACTGCGTTAGGCCCCCCCCATGTAAAACAACAACATATTTTTAATAAATGCAAGTTCAATAAAATGCACTAATTCAGCATTTTAGAAGCTCCTGGTACAGTTTTATCAACTTTAAAAAAAAAAAAAATATTTTTTTTTTTTTTACTTCAGTTCCAAGTGTAACAAAGTACTTGACGCACTTTGTCAAAACTTTTCAGCACCAAAAACAGGTAATGGCAAAAGTTCTTAGTATCTTTAATCATCATTTGTTTTTTATTTTAAGAACTTTTTCCATTGCCTGTTTTGACAAAAATTTTTAGGAGCTCCTAAAATGCTGAAGTAGTGCATTTATATTGAACTTGCATTGATTAAAGGTATGTTGGGTTTTTTTTTTTACATGGGGGTGGGGGTTAACGCAGTTCGTGGCAAATTGGACTGTGTCGACTCCACCCCCCTCCTCCCCCCCCCCCCCCCCCCCCCCCCCCAGTGACGCAGTTTGTCGTAAGTTAAAAGACGAACTGCGTTGTTGAATCGCACTCCCCCCCCCTCCCCCCCCCCCCCCCCCCCCTCCCCCCCCCCCCCCCCTTGTGACGCAGTTTGTCGTAAGTTACGACGAACTGCGTTGCTACGTCGAACTGTGTCAGAACACAACGCACTTTTGTCACAACTTGGAAATGAAGTCAGAAAGTTGACAAAAAATGTATGGGGTGCTTCTAAAATGCTGAGTAATGCATTATATCGAACTTACATTGATTAAAGATATTTGGGTTTTATTTTTTTTTTACATTGGGTGGGGGCTAAACGCAGTCCTCAGAAACTGCGATGAACTGCGGGGGATCGACTCATTCGTTGGAAATTGCAACGAAACTGTGTCGACCCCCCTCTCCCCCCCCCCCCCCCCCCCCCCCCCCCACCACCCCCACCCCAAACGCAGTCCTAACCAAATTGCGATGAACTGCGGGGATCGACTCAGTTCGTTGGAAATTGCAACGAACTGTGTCGACCCCCCCCCCCCCCCCCCCCTTCCCCCATAAGTTACAACGAACTGCTTGCTACGGTCGAACTGTGTCAGAACAACTGCTCTGTCAATTGCCTTTGGTACTGTCACCTTCACCTTCACCTGTCCGGAAGTTCTGTGGACGGTGAGGGCACAATCTGGGGCACAGTTGTACTCTCTCTTGACACCAAATTTCCTGATTGCGTCCCTAATCCTTTCTTACAAAGGTTAGAATAGAATAAAATAGAATAGGACAGATTAGAATAAAATGAAAAGGACAGATTAGTATAAAATAGAAAAGGACAGAATAGAATAAAATAGAATAGGACAGATTAGAATAAAATAGAAAAGGACAGATTAAAATAAAATAGAATACGACAGATTAGAATAGGACAGATTAGAATAAAAAAAAGAATAGAATAAAATTCAGCCCCCAAAAATGATAAAGTAGGGAATAAAATGTAGCATAGCATTTAAAGTAGCTTAATCAAGTTAGCCACAAAAAGAATAGAGTTGGGTTTAAAGTGCAGAAAAACAAAACTAGTGCAAGAGATTTAAGGAACGCAATCTGGGTGACAGTGATGTCTTGGTGTCCACAAAGACCACCGCCTACAAAGGCTCTGATGCATTGGGCATGAGGAGAATAACTTCGTTTTTGGACAGTGGTTATGTGGGAGTGTGGCTTCGTCTTTGAGACAGTGGGTATGAGGAGAGTGTGACTTCGTCTTTGGGACAGTGGGTATGAGGGAGTGTGGCTTCGTCTTTGGACAGTGGTTTTAATGCAGTGTGGCTTGGTCTTTGGGACAGTTGTTTTGAGGGAGTGTGGCTTGGTCTTTGGGACAGTGGTTTTTGAGGGAGTGTGGCTTCGTCTTTGAGACGGTGGGTATGAGGGAGTTGTGGCTTCGTCTTTGGGACAGTGGTTATGAGGGAGCGTGGCTTCGTCTTTGGGACAGTGGTTATGAGGGAGTGTGGCTTGGTCTTTGGGACAGTGGGTATGAGGAGCGTGGCTTCGTCTTTCGGACAGTGGGTAGGGGGAGTGTGGCTTGGTCTTTGGGACATTGGTATGAGAGAGTGTGACTTCGTCTTTGGGACAGTGGTTTTTAATGCAGTGTGGCTTGGTCTTTGGGACAGTGGTTTTGAGGAGCGTGGCTTGGTCTTTGAGACAGTGGTTTTGAGGAGTGTGGGTTGGTCTTTGGGACATGGTTTTGAGGGGTGTGGCTTGTCTTTGGACAGTGGGTAGAGGGAGGTGGCTCTGCCATCCCCTTCAAAATTTTCAAAGCATTTCCTTCAGCTATTTCCTTCCCCCCCTATATTCCCAACCCAACCCCCTTGGGTAACGCCATGTGGATCACATGGGGGGAACGTCCCTCCAAAAATGGGGGTGAGTCGTGTCTTTTTGAAAATAGGGCGCCCTTCCCGGGGGACTGTTTAAACAGCAAAAAACCCAACAGGGACACAACGCACCCAAATACCGTGCAGAAACCCAACCCTGAAACAAGCGCCCCCCATGGTCGAAAATCCCCAATGAAGTCGCAATGTTTTTTTTCCCCCCGTGCCGCCGTCATCCCACAAGCTCTTTGCGACAAAAAGGCAGAACTCCAAAAGGAACCAGGTTCGTACACAAAACAACGGGAAGCGGGGAATAACCCCCATTGTTTATACCTCAACGGGGGGGGAAAGGCTTATGAACTTGAAAACCAAAGGGGGGGGAAAAAAAGAGAAAAAAGTGCGAAAAACCCAGCCCATTTTTCCTGGGAAAAAATCAAATCAAAAAGGGGGCCCAGACCCTAAGTAGAAAAAAGGGGACAAAACCACCACCTCAAATAGAAGAATCAAGTCATCATTTTTTAAAGACTCCCACCCTGGGGAAACTAGAAAACCCCACGGGCCTAAACACCAAACATGGTCCACCCCAATAGGGAAAAAAACCCCTTCCCCCCTGTTCCTTGGGAAGAAATCCAAAAAGCGAGCCAATCCTTTAGAGGGGGACCCCAATCAGCGACCCGAGAAAATATGTGGCCGACTGAATAACCCGCAGACCAACTTTTCAGCCCCCCAGAGGAACTAAAAAAACGTGCCATTAATTTTCCCAAAAAAACATCGGGGGGATAAAGCAAACGGAGAAGAAGATCGGAAAGATTTGGAGACATTTCCTCTCGAAACCTTGCACTGTAAACATAACTCGTTAACTACTTTAATGTATTGAATGCCCTACAAGTTATTTTTGCATGGAGGATATTAAGTTTTTAGTTTTTACGATAATTTCTGTTTGAAAAAAAAAAAGTTCTTTCATTTGCCCCCCCCCCAAACTAAAGAAAAGTTTTATTTTGTTTTTAAATTTTTTCAGATTTTTTATTTTTTTTTTTTCCTCTTTTTTTTTTTTTTTTTTTTTTAACTTATTTTTTAAAGTAATGCCCAAGTTATAAAGGTGCAATATTTGAAAAGTCCTAAAAAGGGGAAAAAACGTTTTATAAATATACGAAATATACTGACGATTGTAAAGGTGATTTCGGCGGAATCCGCGGTGGGGAGAAACCCGCGTCATCGGGGAAGACGAAGCACGCTGCCGTCACCAGGGCATCGCTGCCGTTCCCAGGGGCACGCTGGGGCCCTATCTAGGACATCGCTCCGTCACCTAGGACATCGCTGCTCCCAAGGGAAACGCTGCCTTTAGGAATCTTGCCGTCCCTAGGCATCGGGGCCGTCACCAGAAAATCCCTGCGTTCAGGGGCATCGCGCCGTCAAGGACATCGCGCCGTCACCAAGGGACATCCTGCCTTCTAGACTCCTGCCCCACAAAGGGCATCCTGCCACCAAAAATCCTGCCGTCTAGGGCATCGCTGCCCCTTTCCCAAGACATCGCTCCGTCCCAGGGCTCGCCGGGGTTTTTAGGACACGCTGCCGACAGGACATCGCCCGGGACGAGGAATCGCTGCCGTCCCGAGACATCGCTGTCACTAGGACACGCTGCGTCACCGGGACATTTCTGCGTTCCGAGGAATCGCGCGTCACCAGGGCATCGCTGGGGTTCCAGGGCATCAGCTCCCCGGGTCCCCGCCCGAGGGCAATCGCTGCCCTTTTTAGGCATCGCGCGACCAGGGACATCGCCCGTCACCGGACATCGCTCCGGCCCCAAAAACATCGGGTGCCGTTCTAGGGCATCGCTGCCGCACCAGACTCGCAGCCCTAGGGCTCCCTGCCGTCACCAGACACCTGCCGTTCAGGACATCCTGCCCACCGAACATCGCTGGCCGTTCTACATCGCGCCTCACCAAGGGGGATCGCTCCGTTCTAGGAATCGCTGCCGTTTTTTAGACATCGCTCCGTTCAAACATTCGGCCGTTTTTAGGACATCCCTGCGTTCAGGACATCGCTGCCGTCACCAAAAACATCCTGCCGTTCAGACATGCTGCCGTCCTAGGACAAACGCTGCGTTCTAAGAAAATTGCTGCCGTTTCCAGGACACGGGTGCTTTTTAGGACATCGCGCCTTCAGGACATCAGCCGTCACCAAGGGCACGCTGCCGGGGCTAGGACATCGCTGCCCTTCTAGGGCAGCGCCCTTCAGGGCATCGCTGCCGGGTCTAGGGCATCCGGGTTCTAGGGGCATCCGGGGCCCTCTTCCAGGACCCCCTCCGTCACCAGGGCACGCTGCCGTCCCCCAGGACTCGCGCCGTGGGGAACCATACCTCGGGGGTTTTTCATTTTTGGGTTTAAACGTTTGGTTTTTAACAGGGCCCCGGCACACAAACCCCCACCAAAA
>CM060347.1:23403854-23426354 GCA_030674155.1 Stramonita haemastoma | reverse complement strand
GAGAGAGAGAGAGAGAGAGGAGAGAGAGAGATCAAAATTTAACCTATGTTGTGTGTTATCGGCATTGGAATGTTAATTTATTTGTGTCAAAAATAAATTACAAAAAAAAACAACCATGTTTTGATATCTGATGATGTTTGTTACCAGAAATATTGTATGAACCCTTTTGTTGGAAATTAACGATTGTATGTTTTGTTGTTTTTTCTTACAACTACAGTATACTATAAACCAGGTAGCTATTCTGTTCATCAATGGAAAATGTCCGGGAGGGTCATTTGTTGGATTCAGATGGAACTTTTAGAGTATGTGAAAGAAATAAAACATAATCGAAACAATATCATTATCATGTTCATTACATCAAAAAGGTATCTTAGGTTAAGTAAAGGATGTATCATGTATTTGTGTTTACTTACTATCAGAAAAATCACCATTTTGACGTAGATAGTGGCGTGTTTATATCTGAAATAGCGTTGGGACAAGATGTAAGAGTCTCCAGATGTGTATGCATTGATGACTATCATAGATAAAGATTCTCACTGTTTTAGTATTACAGGTATGTCATGTTCTGATTATAGATGCGCTGAGGATTATGTAAAAAGAAGTATGGAAAATATATGATATACGCTTGATCAAACTGAATGTATGCATTCTAATTTGGTAAATGTGTTGGTCGTTAATGCATATCAGACATAGGTAAAAATGTGATGCTTGTATTTTGTTATCTGCTGAATTGTATAAAATTTATAGACGACATAAGTGAAATGAAAAAAATCAAAACATTTTTCTGTTTTCCGGTTACTTGAACAATTTGCTGTCAAGCTATGTTGTGCTTTATTGTTAATCTGAAAATGAAAATTGAAATGACATGTTTACAAATTAAGATTTGGAACACCTGGCCACTGTTTGGCTTTGAAACTGGTGTAAATTGTACCCCCTTCAGTAAGGGGCCATAGCCTATACTGAATAAACCTTTCGAGTTCGAGTTCGAGTTCGAGTTCTCTCTCTTTAATTTTCTTCCTGGAGTTAACATCAGTGCTGACTCCACTCTCCCCAAAAGTCCTTCGGATGAAACTTTAAACCGAGGCCCCGTGTGCGAACGCACGCAGAACATCTTGCGCACACGTTAAATCCTGTTCCGCTTTTCGTAAGAGTAGGCCATCGTGTGCCGGTGGGAACAGATGACAAGATTTACAAAACTGCATACACACGGGGACCGGATGAAAAAAAGCACATGATTGCTTATTCTGTTATCCTCGATATAAAAGAATAAATGAATAAATAAAATAAATAAACCGAGGCCCCGTGTCCGAACGCACGCAGAACATTTTGCGCACACGTTAAATCCTGTTCCGCTTTTCGTAAGAGTAGGCCATCGTGTGCCGGTGGGAACAGATGACATTTACAAAACTGCATACACACGGGGACTGGATGTAAAAAAGCACAAGAGTGCTTATCCCATTATCCTCGATATAAAAGAATAAATCAATCAATCGATCAATCTCTCTGTACTTGTGTATGTGTGTGTGTTTGAGGAGGGGGGGCTGCGGGAAGGGTTGTTATTTTGTTTTGTTTGTTTCAAAAAAAAAATTCCTTTATATAAGGTTTAGCGCGGCTAAACTTAACACGTTTGAATCACAATTGCAATGTGTTAAAAGAAAACTGAGGGGTTGAGCTTTTTCTTGTTATTTTAATTTTCCTTTTTTTTTTTAAATTTTAGCTTACAGACTGTTGACAACAACAGTGATAAAAGCATAATATAGGCTATTAACTTTTTCTTTGCCGCTTAAGAAGCAGCAAGCCAAACCCAGGTCATAGCTTATTAGGAACCTGTGCATGCAAACCAAGGGAGACATCTTTATTTTTAGCAATGTTTTTGCTGCTGCGGCTGCTACTGCTGTTGTTGTTGTTGTTGCTGCTGCTGCTGTTCTGCTATTGTTGCTACATGTGTTGCTGTTGTTGCTGCTGCTGCTGCTATTGTTGCTGCTGCTGCTGCTGTTGCTACTACTGATGATGATGATGTTGCTACTGTTTTTGTTGTTGTTGCTGTTGCAACCATTCTTTTTGTTTCTATTGCTGCGCTATGAAAATCAGTTGGTATTGTGTCGTATCTATAAATACAATATCCATTTATTTCTGAACAATATAAAAATCGTGTTCAATTCAAAGGGAAACTACTCGTGCTGCCAGCTGAATTAGTCTCAATTCAACTAAGTTATTTCCCTTTAACTCTCAGTTTGCCACTTTGACACACTCAGTTTGACACTGACAGAATGTTTCAATTTTCAAATACATAAAAATGATTGGCTATGCAAAATTAAACAGATACTTGATGAAAATGGACTATCCTTTGTATGGCATTATCCGCAGTCAGTGTCTACAGCATGGCTGATAAATAACCTGTCCCAGAGACTTAAAGATAGTTATATGCAAAAATGGGTAGAAAACTGTCGAGACTGCCAGAAGGCCAACAACTACACTTTGTATAAGCACCAGATATCCTTTGAACCGTACTTAGACAGCCTACCACTGTTGTACAGCCTGTCCATGTTAAAAATCAGAACTAGTAATCATAAACTACCAATAGAAAAAGGAAGATATGTAAATTTACCACATGATGAAAGACTCTGTACTCTGTGTGACATGAACCGCTTAGGTGATGAATATCACTTTGTTATGGAATGCCCAGCATTGCAGAACTTACGCAACCAATATTTACCTAGGTATTACACAAACCACCCAAACTTTTATAAATATGAATCACTAATGAAAATGGGCAACAGGAAAAAAATTACTGAATTTTGCAAAATTCATTAAACAAGGACTACAAATGTTTTCCTAAGTTTTTTTTCTCATATACTCGTGCAACTACATAACCATGTATGTACATATTGTATTGAAACAGTCATAAAATTTTCTAGTCATGTTTCATTGTCTAACTGTTTCATTGTACTCACTACTGAAGTGTGACTTCTCCCCTCTCTAGTCTGATTTGTAAACAGAGAGAGAGGAGAGAGAGAGAGGAGAGAGAGAGAGAGAGAGAGAGAGAGAGAGAGAGAGAGGAGAGAGAGAGAGAGAGAGAGAGAGAGAGATAGCCATTGTTATTTTCCTGTGTTCTTGAATGATTGTAATATTCTTAATGTGTATGTGTTCTATTATTATTATAATTTTTATGTTGATGATGATGATTATCGTCCTTTGTGCACATGTTTTGCTCTATCCTATTGATAGCCATCATTAATTCCCAGATATGTCTACTCTTTGTTTCTCTGTAACTCAGAGGAGTCACCAGGAACCAAACACTGCGAATTGTAAATGTGTGAACTAGCTTCTTGGTCAGATATAAGGGAAACAACTCGATATGACTGTCTAGTAGAGTGCAGTTATCCTTCGTAGATTGTTGATGATGTGATAATTTTTCCCCCTCTCCTGGAATGATTGTATTACTTATAATGTTTTGATTCTGTTCCTTGCCCCTTCTTCATATAGCCTGATACGTGATGTTGATGCCTTATCCAGTTATTGTCTCATTTTCCAACCAGTTATGCAACTTTTTGTTGTTACTCTCTTTAACCACTTCAGATACCAGTGCATAGGAAAGTACATATGCAATTTGCCATCTATAGATAGCGCATTGGCCATAACAGTATATAATCATGTCTATTTCATTTTCATAAATATTGTCTCTTGTGTACTTTTGTTTTGCTCTTCCTCTTTATACCCATCATTCATGTATGATATGCATGCTTTTTGTGTCTCTATAGCTCAAAAGAGTTAATGGGAATAAACTATTGTGAATTGTGAATTGTGAATTTGAGTGTGTATCTTTTGGGGACTTTTTCTTACATCAACCCGAGTTGGTTTAAATAGATATTATTCAGAATCTGGAACAAAACATTGAAAACAACAGCCTTTTGGAATCATAGTAACAACAAGCTTGTAGCTTATTAGCTTATGGTGTGAAACAGAGAGAGGCAAGGCAAGGCAAGGCAAGGCAAAATTCTTTTATTCGAGAATAATAGATAAGCACTCATGTGCTTTTTTACATCCAGTCCCCGCCCTTTTCAGGGATAACATCAAGATAAAAAGATACTAAACAGTAAAACTATATGTAGTACCAAACAACATAAAGGAATAAGGACATTATACATAATAAGATAATAAAAATGCACTCATTCAGAAGGCGAAAATCAGAAGCCACGATAAAATGATTTTGATTATAGAAGAAAAAGAGAAGCGTTAATAGATAAAGAGCAAACAAAGAAACATAATGAAATAAACAACTTAGCAACCAAGAAAAGTCCACCCAAAAATATTTAGCTACAACATTGTTAAAACTCATAACAACAATGAACTCAGAAGGAACTAAAGATAATACAATGATTATAATGATGACAATAAGAATAATATCAACAATAGTGATAATAGTATGATAATAATACACGTGAAACTCACTCCTACACGTAGGTTACACACACACACACACACACACACACACACACACACACACACACACACACACACACACACACACACACACACACACACACACACACGTACTCACTCCTACACGTAGGTTACACACACACACACACACACACACACACACACACACACACACACACACACACACACACACACACACACACACACACACACACACACACACACACACACACACACATAGTTGGAATGATGGAAAAACATCTGGTTTCTCCTAGTGATATTCTGGGTGTGGACTGGGGATGGCCCACTTCTGGCCTTCCTTTCTATTTAGATGAATGAGATGCCTAATGAAGGGCCTGTTGGATGGCATTCAACAGGCTTTCCAGCAGTTTCTGTGTGTCTTGTGAATGAGTGGTGCTGGGGAGGCCCCAGGCATTGTTGGTTCTGGCTGTAGGAAGTGGTGGGAAGTGCTCCTCAAAGTCCCGCCAAGTGGACCTGTTACCTGTAGGCCTATCAGGTAGGCTATTGGCAGTCCTTTTGGTTCCAGGTGTCGGGAGTAGCACTTCACTGTTGCTGCAGTGAGACCATCTGTTAGTTATACCTAGCTGTGTCCTTTGCACCTGGCGGTTGTCCTTGTTGGTTGGAGTAGGGAGCAGAGGTTTTGGAAGCTGGTATAAGTTGTTAATTATGGCCGCTATACCACTTGCACTTGGGTGGAAACGGTCCATGTATTTATACAGGGCTTTCCTGGGTGCCCCTCTGTTGGTCTGAAAAGAGGGGGTGTGATCGATGTAATTCACCCTCTCTTTAACACAGACCTTGAAGAGGCTGGCGTTGGAGTCCCTCACAGATTTGGTGGCATGGTGTCGGCCATAAGGAAGGAGGATGAAAGAGGCTTTTATGCTGGCAAAGGGGAAAGCCTGGCGTAGTCCTCTGACCACACGTTGCCACGTTGTGCAATCAACTGGGCCACTTTGTAAGCAGTTGTTGATGCCAACATGGAAGGTGACTCGTTTGATGTGTGGAGAAGGAGGAAGGGTGGATAGCCACTTCAACAGGTGTTGGATGGTCAGGCCTGGCACTGACAGGTTTCTCGCTGGTCCGCCATGGGTAGAAGTTCTGTCTCCAACTGCATTTAGGACAGAGTCACCAATGAGTAACTCTTGGCTGGCAGTGGGGACAGACTTTCTCAGCAGTGCTTCTAAAGGTGTTGGGGGAGGGGGTGGTGGAGGGGATACTTTGGAGTTGACAGAAGAAACTGGATTTTTCATCAGTTTACGTTTGGGTGGGGGGGGGAGGGGGAGGGTGGAGGGAGTTGTTTGGGACTGGGATTTTGGTCAGGATCTAGGGGTGAAAACTTATTATTAGTGGGATTGTCGAGATAAATTCTTCATCTATTGGGTGTCTGATATGTCAGAAGGGAGTCACTTAGGAGAATTTTGGAGGTTGTTGTTTGTTTGTTGGTGTGAGACTTTGGAGTGGAGTGACTGAATGATTGTTGGAGTGTGGTGGGTATGATATAGTAGTTGATGGTGGTGTTTTCTTCAATTGGTTGATTTCTTTGTTAATGTGCTTTTGCCAGTCATTGAAAGCGTTGTGAACGAGATGAGCTTTTGAGTGGCTGTTGGTATTGTCATACTGTTTTTCTGTCAATTGTGCGATTTTGCTCGAGTTAAGGCTAGCAGATGAGTTGACTATCAGTTTTGTTCTGTGGCTTTCATGTGGTTTTTTGTTTAGGACTGAGCTGTCTTTGTGGTAATGTTCTTAGGTGCTGTGTCATGTTATCTCTTCTGTTGGTGTTCTAGCTGGATGATTCTATGGTAGAGGAGAGAGGAGAGAGAGAGAGAGAGAGAGAGAGAGAGAGAGGAGAGAGAGAGAGAGAGAGAGAGAGAGAGAGAGAGGAGAGAGAGAGAGAGAGAGAGAGAGAGAGATTTGATTGATTGATTTATTCTTTTATATCGAGGATAATGGGATAAGCACTCTTGTGCTTTTTTACATACAGTCCTCCTGTGTATGCAGTTTTGTAAACGTCATCTGTTCCCACCGGCATTCGATGGCCTACTCTTACGAAAAGTGGAACAGGATTTAACGTGTGCCAAGTTGTTCTGCGTGCGTTCGCACACGGGCCTCGGTTTAAAGTATCATCCGAAGGACTTTTGGGGAGAGTGGAGTCAGTACTGATGTTAACTCCAGGAGAAAAATCTCCTCGACCAGACTCGAACCTGGAGAGAGAGAGAGAGAGAAGAGAGAGAGAGAGAGAGAGAGGAGAGAGAGAGAGAGAGAGAGAGAGAGAGAGAGAGAGAGAGAGAGATTTTTCCCAAGGGTTACAGATAAGCATTTGCATAAATTATTTTCCTCCGGCCCTTGCCCTGATTAAGGACTATCAACAAATCAAGAAGGAACGCCTTCGCAAAAAACACAACTACAAAACAACAATCTGACAATCACTAAGATAAAGGAACAAGCGGTAAGTAAGCGAACAGGTCACTGCAGGTACACATTCTCTCCTTCTGTTAAAAAAAAAAAAGAAAGAAAGAAAAGAAACGCACACATTTCCTGAAAAAAATAAAATTAAATTGTCCACAGCCTGAAGACAGCATTTCGCTTAAATGCTCATTTATATAGCCTGCTGTCTCTGGGAGAGATTTACATGCAGGGTGTGGGGATATTTACTGACACAGCCTCTTTCACTCCCTTTTCATTTGTATCGGGACGAGGGTAGCAATAATCTATTATGCCGAACAGAGAACATCTACAATCAACTATTTTTTACAAAAGCATGTTAGGAAAAATATTCAAAATACAATTTATCTTCGTTTATTTTATTTTGCCTATATATCCATTGGTCCATTTTGCGCTAATGCTTGACGCCTAGAATTCCCTCCCCTGACCATGAAAAACACTGTTGCCTTCTTTAAAACTACTAAAATTCATAAAGGATTGTCGCCCCATGCTTTCAATTGCCTCCCTTAGCAAGAACGCTGTTGTCTTCTTTGTTCTTACTAAAATTCATAAAGGACCGCCGTTTCAGGGGAGTTAATTAAAGAAACCCACAAATAACTTACCTCACGATGAATTCTTTCGTGTCTGGTTTCGAACATATGACATCATTTACATCCCTAAAATACCATTCTGTCGGTAGATATCCCGAGATCGTTATTTTGCTCGACTTCAGAAGACATTTTGTTTGAAACTCAAAGAAATCATGCCGATACATCGGACATTCTAGTGTAATTTTTTTCTGGAGAGAGAATGAATGAATAATGAATGAGTGAGTGAAAAACTTTATTTTTTATGGTCACAGAGTAAGTATGTACATATTTTTCCATCCGCCCTTGCCCTGATTAGGGAATATGTTGTTTTTTTTAATGTTCAAAGGTAGTAGCAACCCCTTACCCCACCACACCACAATCACCAACAACAGTTCAACCTATGATTTCAAAAAAAGAGATAGGTATACATTTAAGAAACACATAATCCCCACTGGGTACATTGATATATTTTTTTAAAGAGATAAATATGTATCCAACAAACACTTAATCTCCAGCTGACTCAAACCTTAATGTCAAGACAGATGCACTGATAATCATTAAGTAAATCAAACTTCTTTTTTTTTTTAAGGGAGGAGAAAAAATAGAGGAAACAGCAGAGAAGAGCAACCCAAACAAAAAACCCAGACATTTTCACAAATCTTTCTGACTTTAAAACAATATTATGAAGAAAAAAGCTAACAAAAATAACTTAACAACAACAGAGAGAGAGAGAGAGAGAGAGAGAGGGGGGGGGGAAGGAGAGGAGAGAGAGGGGGGGGGGAGACACAGAGAGAGAGAGAGAGAGAGAGAGAGAGGAGAGAGAGAGAGAGAGAGAGAGAGAGAGAGAGAGAGAGAGAGAGAGAGAGAGAGAGAGAGAGAGAGAGAGAGATTAAAGGTATATTGAAGGTGTATTTACGGGGACGGGATAGCCTATCGGTCAGAACATTGCGCTCGTACTTTGACGAATCGGGTTCGATTCCCGTTCGAGGAGATTTTTCTCCTGGAGTTAACATCAGTGCTGACTCCACTCTCCCCAAAAGTCTTTCGGATGAGACTGTAAACCAAGGCCCCGCGAACGCACGCGGAACATCTTGCGCACACGTTAAATCCTGTTCCGCTTTTCGCAAGAGTAGACGATTGTGTGCCGGTGGGAACAGATCACAATATTTACACAACTGCATACACACGGGGACTGGGTGAAAAACAACAACATATGAGTGCTTATTCTATTATCATCGATATGAAAGAATAAAATAAATAAATAAAATAAAATAAAATAATAAATAAATAAACCCGAGTCGCCGATTTTTCATGACAAAATGGTGACAAAGAAGACGTACAAACTGAAAGAGGTAGTATTATTTTTACATCCAGTCCCCGTGTGTATGCAGTTTTGTAAATGTCATCTGTTCCCACCGGCACACGATGGCCTACTCTTACGAAAAGCGAAACAGGATTTAATGGATACTTATTACACGTTGTTGAGGCAAGCCTGATGTGTGTGTGTGCGTGTGGTGTGTGTGGCGTGCGCGTGTGTGCGTCTATGTGTGCGTGCGCGCGCGCGCGCGCGCGCGCGCGCGGTGTGTGTGTGTGTGTGCCGAAAGTGTTTTGGTATTTTAGCATTCACTTACATTAGCCTAAGGCAAAACACACAAACACACACACACGCACGCACGCACGCACGCACGCACGCACACACACACACACACATATACACACACGCATGCCACACACGCACAAGCACGCACTCACGCGTGCGCGCGCACACACACACATATGAGGATGTAGGCCTACTCGCAAGCCTAGCAGGCCGCTGTGAGTCCGTCCCGCTATCTTCACCTGTTTTGTGTGTCACCACCTGGAAGTGTGTCAAGAAAGTTGTATGGATGTGTTCATGATGGAGCAAGCAATGTGGTGGTATTTGTTTTTTTTTGTATGTTGTCCGCCGTTTCAGAGAACATTCTGGATTTATTCATTTCTCTGTGCTGGTCAGTTTACTGTCCCTACCCCGCCGCCATTTCCCACGCCACTTCCTTCACCATCTCCATCTGTGACTCAGCCTTTTATTTCCCTTCCCTAAGTGAAAGCTGTTGGCCTTCAGTTAATGAGCCAGATTTAGGTCAGGCCCCTAGAACTGTGTACTCAAGAGACCAACTGCTAAGACTATTGCATCACGCTTCCCCACTCAGCCCAGCATTGAAAGGAACACTTCAGTCCCTACATGTGGGCTATCTTTGTGTCATCAGTAGGGCTCACTGCTCATGGAGAGGAGGGAGGAGAAATCAAAAAACCCCTACCCTCCCCCCCCCAAAGACTAGGCTACACCCTCATCATATCAAGACCTTCCTTCCCCTCCTAGACTCCTAGAGAGAGATTATTATTTATTTATTCATTATCTTATTATTTTATATTTTAATCGAGGATAACAGAATAAGCAATCATGTGCTTTTTTTCATCCGGTCCCCTTGTGTATGCAGTTTTGTAAATATTGTCATCTGTTCCCACCGGCACACGATGGCCTACTCTTACGAAAAGCGGAACAGGATTTAACGTGTGCGCAAGATGTTCTGCGTGCGTTCGCACACGGGACCTCGGTTTAAAGTCTCATCCGAAGGACTTTTGGGGAGAGTGGAGTCAGCACTGATGTTAACTCCAGGAAGAAAATTTCCTCGACCGGACTCGAACCGGGTCTTCAAATTGCTAGCGCAATGTTCTGACCACTAGGCTATCCGCCCCAGAGAGAGAGAGAGAGAGAGAGAGAGAGAGAGAGAGAGAGAGAGGAGAGAGAGAGAGAGAGAGAGAGAATGAATGAATGAATGAATAATCTTTATTTTTCAAGGGTAACAGAGTAAGTATAAGCATTACATACTTTTTTTCATCCAGCCCTTGAGAGAGAGAGAGCTAAATATGGCCAAAAAAGTGCCTCATTATTTTGTCAAGATGTGAAAATAGACTTTGACCCCACTCACTGCCTTGTTTAATTTAATTAATCTCTACACTGCAGACAGCTAGCTGTACTATGCTGCAGGTCCTCCCAGTCTCCACACAGCTTCATGGGTACTACTGGGGTAATACTTGGGGTCAGTCAGGCCTGATCCTGAAATGGATGAGTTCAGCGTTCCCACAGCTTGGAATGCTTTTAAGGACAAGTTGTAGTCTAGGATAAGTTGTTCTCCTATGGTAGGTAGCCTAGTCTTCTTCGCTAAGTGCCTTCAAAATGAATGAGTTTCAGGTCCCCATAGCTCGAATACTTTTAGAGACAAGTTGATCTAGCGTGGTAGTCTAGGATAAGTTATTCTCGCATGGTAGTCTAGGACAAGTTAGTCTCGTATGGTAGTCCACGACAAGTTAATCTCGTATGGTAGTCTAGGATAAGTTATTCTTGTTATGGTAATCTCACTCACTCACTCACTCACTCAGTCCCATGTCCCAAAGGACGTAGGGGGGACATGAGAGAAGACCCAACAGAGATCTTTTTCCATGCTTCACGATCCTGTGTGGCTAGTAGGTAGTCTCACTCACTCACTCACTCAGTCCCATGTCCCAAAGGACGTAGGGGGGACATGAGAGAAGACGCAACGGAGATCTTTTTCCATGCTTCACGATCCTGTGTGGCTAGTAGGAGGCGTTGCAGGGGTTGGGCAGTCCAGTCTTTGATGTTGTCAACCCATGATTTCTTTTGGCGGCCTCTTCTTCTTTTGCCCTCGACTGTTCCTTGCAAGATGGTTTTTGCTAGGGTGTTGTGTCTTGTGGTGTGACCAAACCACATCAGCTTTCTCCTCTTTATGGTGGAGAGCAAAGGCTCTTGGGGGCCCACACGCTTTTTGATTTCCTCTTTCACATAGTTATTGGTCTTGTGTTCTTTGTATGATATTTTGAGGAGTCTTCTGTGGCACTTGTTCTCGAATGCTTGGATTCTTCTCTCTAACTCTGCTGTCAGAGTCCATGATTCACAGCCATATAGGAGGATAGATATTACGAGGGATTTGTAGAGGTGGTATTTGGTGCAGAAGCTGATGTTGTTGCTTCTGATGATCCTCTGGAGTCTGACTAGAGCAGATGTTGCTGTTGCAATGCGAGCTTTCACCTCATTGTTTGATGTGCCATCTTTTGTTAGGATGGAGCCTAAGTATTTGAATTGGCTCACCTCTTCCAATATTTCTCCATTCATCTTTATTTCCGTGCTGTCATTACTCGCGCTGTTGACCATGATCTTCGATTTCTCTGTACTGACCTCCATGCCGTATGCGCTCGCTCGGTCTGTTAGACTGTCTGTGAGGATTTGCAGTTCTTGTTTGCTGCTGCCCATGAGGTCAATGTCATCTGCAAATCTGAGGTTGCAAAGGGGTCTTCCACCAATGGAGATGGAAGTGTGGTGGTTTTGCAGTGTCTCTGTCATGATGTTTTCGAGGAAGAGGTTGAAGAGTACAGGTGAGAGAAGGCAGCCCTGGCGGACTCCAACCGTGGTCTTGAAGAACTCGCCCACGTGGTTGTTCATGAAAACTGCACTTCTTGCATTCTCGTACAGAGCCTTGATGACTTCAATTAGGCAGTTGTCAATGTTGAAGTGCCTGAGTACTTGCCAGAGGCCGTCATGCCATACCATGTCTATCCTTTTTCAGAGTGCCTAATGTAGTGGGCAGGACTGCAGCACATGTTCTGTTGTCTGGCTGTCAAGTCTGACAAGAACACTTGCGACTCTGTGTGGCCTATGTGGAGTTTCGTGTACCTGAATAATTATGTTGATTAAATTTTAGGCAGCTGCTGTATGCATGGTCTGTCCTGGGCCTGATACACAGACCTGTATCTGCATTTAACGGTAAATTAAGTAGGAGGGTGGCAGGATGGTTAAGACGCTTGCCTGATGAGAACAAGTAAACTACAAGGTTCCAGGTTCCATTCCCAGCCTCGCCTTTTCTTCCCAGGTTGACGAAGAAAGAATCGGACTGACTGTTTAAAGTCCTTGAGATGAGACTATAAACCTAGGAGGCCCTGTGTGGGAATGTACCCCCTACAAGGTCATGCACACACATTAACTTAAACACCTGTTCAGCCTTTCAGAGGAGTATGCCATTGTTGTGCCTGTAGGAACAGATGTCCCAAAAATCCTCCAGCTTGGCACACCACAGCTGTCGGGATTCCCCCCACTTTCAGCTCCTCTCAGCTGCTAATTAAGCCATCCCAGCCCAGCCCAGATGGAGGCCAGCTGGTGTGAAAGATAGCAGGAACCGCCCACACTTGGACTAGGGGCGCTAGATATAGCACTCTGGGCCCAGTGATGTTGGATCTGTGTGCTGTGACATAGGTGTCATGTTTAGACACTAGTCCTGAAGTGGACTGTGACTATTTTAATGGTGTGTGTGTGTGTGTGTGTGTGTGTGTGTGTGTGTGTGTGTGTGTGTGTGTGTGTGTGTGTGTGTGTGCGTGTGTTGTGTGCGTGCGTGTGCGTGTGTGTGTGTGTGTGTGTGTGTGTGTGTGTGTGTGTGTGTGTGTGTGTGTGTGTGTGAGTGTTTGTGTGTGTGTGTGTGTGTGTGTGTGTGTGTGTGTGTGGTGTGTGTGTGTGTGTGTGTGTTGCAGAGGGGGGTATGGGTCTCTCTCTCTCTCTCTCTCTCTCTCTCTCTCTCTCTCTCTCTCTCTCTCTCTCTCTCTCTCTCTCTCTCTCTCTCTCTCTCTCTCTCTCTCTCTTAAATGTTTGATTGTCTGTGTGTCTGTCTGTCTGTGTGTCTGTCTGTGTGTCTATGTGTCCATGAGTTCAGTGTTCCCACAGCTTGGAATGCTTTTAAGGACAAGTTGTAGTCTAGGATAAGTTGTTCTCCTATGGTAGGTAGCCTAGTCTTCTTCGCTAAGTGCCTTGAAATGAATGAGTTTCAGGTCCCCATAGCTCGAATACTTTTAGAGACAAGTTGATCTAGCGTGGTAGTCTCACTCACTCACTCAGTCCCATGTCCCAAAGGACGTAGGGGGGACATGAGAGAAGACGCAACAGAGATCTTTTTCCATGCTTCACGATCCTGTGTGGCTAGTAGGAGGTGTTGCAAGGGTTGGGTGGTCCAGTCTTTGATGTTGTCAACCCATGATTTCTTTTGGCGGCCTCTTCTTCTCTTGCCCTCAACTGTTCCTTGCAGGATGGTTTTTGCTAGGGTGTTGTGTCTTGTGGTGTGACCAAACCACATCAGCTTTCTCCTCTTTATGGTGGAGAGCAAAGGCTCTTGGGGGCCCACAGGCTTTTTGATTTCTTCTTTCACATAGTTATTGGTCTTGTGTTCTTTGTATGATATTTTGAGGAGTCTTCTGTGGCACTTGTTCTTGAATGCTTGGATTCTCCTCTCTAGATCTGCTGTCAGAGTCCATGATTCACAGCCATATAGGAGGATAGATATCATGAGGGATTTGTAAAGGTGGTATTTGGTGCAGAAGCTGATGTTGTTGCTTCTGATGATCTTCTCGAGTCTGACTAGAGCAGATGTTGCTGTTGCAATGCCAGCTTTCACTTCATTGTTTGATGTGCCATCTTTTGTTAGGATGGAGCTAAGTATTTGAATTGGCTCACCTCTTCTAGTGTTTCTCCATTCATCTTTATTTCCGTGATGTCATTACTCGCGCTGTTGACCATGATCTTTGATTTCTCTGTACTGACCTCCATGCCGTATGCGCTCACTCGATCTGTTAAATTGTCTGTGAGGATTTGCAGTTCTTGTTTGCTGCTGCCCATGAGGTCAATGTCATCTGGAAATCTGAGGTTGCAAAGGGGTCTTCCACCAATGGAGATGGAAGTGTGGTGGTTTTGCAGTGTCTCTGTCATGATGTTCTCGAGGAAGAGGTTGAAGAGTACAGGTGAGAGAAGGCAGCCCTGGCGAACCCCAACCGTGGTCTTGAAGAACTCGCCCACGTGATTGTTCATAAAAACTGCACTTTTTGCATTCTTGTACAGAGCTTTGATGACTTCAATTAGGCAGTTGTCAATGTTGAAGTGCCTGAGTGCTTGCCAGAGGCCGTCATGCCATACTCTGTCAAAGGCCTTTTTGAAGTCTATGAAATTGTGGTACAAGTCTTTTTGGTGTTGGAGATGCTTCTCTATCAGAATCCTCAGATTGAAAATTTGTTCCATTGTGCTGCGTTTTGGTCTAAAGCCCGCTTGTTCTTCTGCCAGGAGTTTTTCCGCTTGGTTTTTCAGTCTGTTGAGGACTACCTGCAGCATGATCTTGCTAGGATGACTTATGAGACTGATGGTTCTGTAGTTCTGGCATTGTTTGAGGTTTCCTTTCTTTGGCAGGGGTATTACAAGAGACTGTGTCCATTCTTTTGGCCATTCTTTGGTGTCGTGGATCTTCTGACAATCTGTGGTAGTCTAGGATAAGTTATTCTCGCATGGTAGTCTAGGACAAGTTAGTCTTGTATGGTAGTCCACGACAAGTTAATCTCGTATGGTAGTCTAGGATAAGTTATTCTCATTATGGTAATCTCACTCACTCACTCACTCACTCACTCAGTCCCATGTCCCAAAGGACGTAGGGGGGACATGAGAGAAGACGCAACAGAGATCTTTTTCCATGCTTCACGATCCTGTGTGGCTAGTAGGTAGTCTAGGATAAGTTATTCTGGCATGGTAGTCTAGGATAAGTTATTCTCGTATGGTAATCTTGTAGGGGCCTAAGGCCTGTCTATCCTTTTTCAGAGTGCCTAATGTAGTGGGCAGGACTGCAGCACATGTTCTGTTGTCTGGCTTGTCAAGTCTGACAAGAACACTCGCGACTCTGTGTGGCCTATGGGGGAGTTTCGTGTACATGAATAATTATGTTGATTACATTTTAGGCAGCTGCTGTATGCATGGTCCTTCGGATGAGACTTTAAACCGAGGCCCCATGTGCGTACGCATGCAGAACATCTTGTGCACACGTTAAATCCTGTTCCGCTTTTCGTAAGAGTAGGCCATCGTGTGCCGGTGGGAACAGATGACAATATTTACAAAACTGCATACACACGGGGACCGGATGAAAAAAAGCACATGATTGCTTATTCTGTTATCCTCGATATAAAAGAATAAATAAAAGAATAAATAAATAAAAATAAATAAATAAATGGTCTGTCCTGGGCCTGATACACAGACCTGTATCTGCATTTAATGGTAAATTAAGTAGGAGGGTGGCAGGATGGTTAAGACGCTTGCCTGATGAGAACAAGTACACTGCGAGGTTCCAGGTTCCATTCCCAAACTCGCCTTTTCTTCCCAGGTTGACGAAGAAAGAATCGGACTGACTGTTTAAAGTCCTTGAGATGAGACTATAAACCTAGGAGGCCCTGTGTGGGAATGTACCCCCTACAAGGTCATGCACACACATTAACTTAAACACCTGTTCAGCCTTTCAGAGGAGTATGCCATTGTTGTGCCTGTAGGAACAGATGTCCAAACAATCCTCCAGCTTGGCACACCACAGCTGTCGGGATTCCCCCCACTTTCAGCTCCTCTCAGCTGCTAATTAAGCCATCCCAGCCCAGCCCAGATGGGGGCCAGCTGGTGTGAAAGATAGCAGGAACCGCCCACACTTGGACTAGGTAAAAGGAAAGGGGCCCTAGATATAGCACTCTGGGCCCAGTGATGTTGGATCTGTGTGCTGTGACATAGGTGTCATGTTTAGACACTAGTCCTGAAGTGGACTGTGACTATGTTAATGGTGTGTGTGTGTGTGTGTGTGTGTGTGTGTGTGTGTGTGTGTGTGTGTGTGTGTGTGTGTGTCTGTGTCTGTGTCTGTGTGTGTGTGTGTGTGTGTGTGTGTGTGTGCAGAGGGGGGTATGGGTCTCTCTCTCTCTCTCTCTCTCTCTCTCTCTCTCTCTCTCTCTCCTCTCTCTCTCTCTCTCTCTCTCTCTCTCTCTCTCTCTCTCTCTTAAATGTTTGATTGTCTGTGTGTCTGTCTGTCTGTGTGTCTGTCTGTGTGTCTATGTGTCTGTGTGTGTCTGTGCGTTCGTGTGTGTGTGATTGTGTGTTTGTGTGTGTGTTTGTGTGTGTCTGTGTCTGTGTGTGTGTCTCTGTGTCTCTGTGTCTGTGTGTGTAGGAGGGAGGGGGGGGCGAGGTCGCATAGCTTAAATCTCACCATTGAAGCTTTAGCCGAAGAACCAAAAAAAAAAGGGGGGGGGGAACTTGGCAGGAAGCACGTGGTCTCTGATGAACATGCTATGGTAGAATAGAATAGTTCCTGGCTAACAATTACATTTGGGGGGGGGGGCGGATAGCCTAGTGGTCAGAACATTGCGCTGGCAATTTGAAGACCCGGGTTCAAGTCCGGTTGAGGAAATTTTCTTCCTGGAGTTAACATCAGTGCTGACTCGTACTCCACTCTCCCCAAAAGTCCTTCGGATCAGACTTTAAACCAAGGCCCCGTGTGCGAACGCACGCAGAACATCTTGCGCACACGTTAAATCCTGTTCCGCTTTTCGTAAGAGTAGGCCATCGTGTGCCGGTGGGAACAGATGACAATATTTACAAAACTGCATACACACGGGGGACCGGATGGAAAAAAGCACATGATTGCTTATTCTGTTAGCCTCGATATAAAAGAATAAATAAATAAAATAAATAATTAATCTCTACACCACAGACAGCTAGCTGTACTACACTGCAGGTCCTCCCAGTCTCCACACAGCTTCACTGCTACTACTGGGGTAATACTTGGGGTCAGTCAGGCCTGATCCTGAAATGGATGAGTTCAGCGTTCCCACAGCTTGGAATGCTTTTAAGGACAAGTTGTAGTCTAGGATAAGGTTGTTCTCCTATGGTAGGTAGCCTAGTCTTCTTCGCTGAGTGCCTTGAAATGAATGAGTCTCACGTCCCCATAGCTCGAATACTTCTAGAGACAAGTTGATCAAGCAGGGTAGTCTAGGATAAGTTATTCTCGCATGGTAGTCTAGGACAAGTTAGTCTCGTATGGTAGTCCAGACAAGTTAATCTCGTATGGTAGTCTAGGATAAGTTATTCTCGTAATGGTAATCTCACTCACTCACTCACTCACTCAGTCCCATGTCCCAAAGGACGTAGGGGGGACATGAGAGAAGATGCAACAGAGATCTTTTTCCATGCTTCACGATCCTGTGTGGCTACTAGGTAGTCTAGGATAAGTTATTCTGGCATGGTAGTCTAGGATAAGTTATTCTCGTATGGTAATCTTGTAGGGGCCTAAGGCCTGTCTATCCTTTTTCAGAGTGCCTAATGTAGTGGGCAGGACTGCAGCACATGTTCTGTTGTCTGGCTGTCAAGTCTGACAAGAACACTTGCGACTCTGTGTGGCCTATGTGGAGTTTCGTGTACCTGAATAATTATGTTGATTAAATTTTAGGCAGCTGCTGTATGCATGGTCTGTCCTGGGCCTGATACACAGACCTGTATCTGCATTTAACAGTAAATTAAGTAGGAGGGTGGCAGGATGGTTAAGACGCTTGCCTGATGAGAACAAGTACACTGCGAGGTTCCAGGTTCCATTCCCAGCTCGCCTTTTCTTCCCAGGTTGACGAAGAAAGAATCGGACTGACTGTTTAAAGTCCTTGAGATGAGACTATAAACCTAGGAGGCCCTGTGTGGGAATGTACCCCCTACAAGGTCATGCACACACATTAACTTAAACACCTGTTCCCCAGCCTTTCAGAGGAGTATGCCATTGTTGTGCCTGTAGGAACAGATGTCCAAAAAATCCTCCAGCTTGGCACACCACAGCTGTGGTTTCCCCCACTTTCAGCTCCTCTCAGCTGCTAATTAAGCCATCCCAGCCCAGCCCAGATGGGGGCAGCTGGTGTGAAAGATAGCAGGAACCGCCCACACTTGGACTAGGGGCGCTAGATATAGCACTCTGGGCCCAGTGATGTTGGATCTGTGTGCTGTGACATAGGTGTCATGTTTAGACACTAGTCCTGAAGTGGACTGTGACTATTTTCATGGTGTGTGTGTGTGTGTGTGTGTGTGTGTGTGTGTGTGTGTGTGTTTCGCGCATGTGTGTGAGTGTTTGTGTGTGTGTGTGCAGAGGGGGGTATGGTCTCTCTCTCTCTCTCTCTCTCTCTCTCTCTCTCTCTCTCTCTCTCTCTCCTCTCTCTCTCTCTCTCTCTCTCTCTCTCTTAAATGTTTGATTGTCTGTGTGTCTGTCTGTCTGTGTGTCTGTCTGTGTGTCTATGTGTCTGTGTGTGTCTGTGCGTTCGTGTGTGTGTGATTGTGTGTGTGTGTGTGTGTGTGTGGTGTGTGTCTGTGTGTGTGGTGTGTGTGTTCTGTGTGTGTGTCTCTGTGTCTCTGTGTCTGTGTGTGTAGGAGGGAGAGGGGGGGGGGCGAGGTCGCATAGCTTAAATCTCACCATTGAAGCTGTAGCGGAAGAACAAAAAAAAAAAAAAAAGGGGGGGAACTTAGCAGGAAGCACGTGTCTGGATGAACATGCTATGGTAGAATAGAATAGTTCCTGGCTAACAAGTACATGTGTACACAGAGAAAAACTCCAAAGAGTAGCTCAATACTATCTATAGAGAGAGAGAGAGTGTGTTGGTAAAAGGGCGGGCGGGCGGAAGGGAGAATGAATGAATGGACCAAGAAGGCAGAAAATAGACAAGAGGGATGTGGTGACAGAAGGAAAAGGGACAAGTATTTATTTATTCTTTTATATCGAGGATAACAGAATAAGCAATCATGTGCTTTTTTCATCCGGTCCCCTGTGTATGCAGTTTTTGTAAATATTGTCATCTGTTCCCACCGGCACACGATGGCCTACTCTTACGAAAAGCGGAACAGGATTTACACGTGTGTGCAAGATGTTCTGCGTGCGTTCGCACACGGGGCCTCGGTTTAAAGTCTCATCCGAAGGACTTTTGGGGAGAGTTGAGTCGGCACTGATGTTAACTCCAGGAGAAAAATTTCCTCGACCGGACTCGACCGGTAGAAACAAAAGAGAGGGATAAAACACTACACTTCACCGCACTGCACTACACTACACTACACTACACTACACTACACTACACTACACTACACTACACTACACCTACACCTACACCACACCACACCAACACACCACACCACACCACACCACACCCACACACACACACCACACACGCTACACTACACTACACTACACTACACACACTACACTACACTACACTACACTACCAACCACACCACACACACTAACAACACCTCACCACAACCACACCATCACTACACCACACCACACCACCCACCACACCACAACCACACCACACGCACCACCCACGCTACACCTCACACACCGCACCGCACCGCACCGCACCCACCGCACACCTCACCACACCGCACTACACTACACCTCACCACACGCACCTCACCACACCACACCACACTGCACCTCACCACACCACACCACACCACACCACACCACACCACACCACACTACACACACTACACACACACACTACACACACACAACGAATAATCATGATGGCATCAACAAAATAATTCCAAATAGAACATAAATACAATTCCACAAACACAACTCACCCACACCACACTTCACCCTTACCGATAAATATGATGACGTAAAAAATATATATATAGATATATATAGATTAAGATAGATAGATAGATAGATAGAATAGATAGATAGATTGATAGATAGATAGATAGATAGATAGATAGATAGATAGATAGATATATTTTTTTGATATAAATATATATATTGCAGATGGAGGAATCTTTACGGGGAGCTCTGCAGGCTCTCTACGGCCGCCATTACGCTGACGTCACTTCCTTATCCTGTTACCTGGAGCGTCAACTTCCCCTGCGGGAGCCGTTTTTTCAGCTAAAGCGGGTGCCTCACTTTCAGGTGCGAGACGATCTGCATCACAGCGATGCTCCGGCATATTCTCCCATATCCAGGTACGTTTGGGTTTCAACATAATTCATATATATAATTATATATAAATTATATATATATAGAGAGAGAGAGAGCATAGCAATAGCATAGCATAGCATAGCATAGCGTAGCGTAGCGTAGCATAGTGTAGCGTAGCGTAGCATAGCATAGCGTCGCTTAGCATAGCGTAGCGTAGCATAGTATAGCATAGCGTAGCGTAGCGTAGTATAGATAGTGTAGCGTAGCATAGCATAGCGTAGCGTAGCAGAGTGTAGCATAGTGTAGCGTAGCGTAGCGTAGCATAGCATAGAGTCGCTTAGCATAGCGTAGCATAGCATAGCGTAGCATAGCATAACATAGCACACACACAGACACACTTTACTGAGAGATTACATTAAGAGTGTATGGTAGCTTTGTTTGTTGTTAATGGCTGTTGTCGTCGTCTTCGCCGTCGTCAAATCATCATCATCATCATCATCATCATCATCATCATCATCATCATCATCTTCTTCTTCTTCTTCTTCTTCTTCTTCTTCTTCTTCTCTTCTTCTTCTTCTTCTTCTTCATCGTCATGGGTCGTCGTCGTCGTCAACGTCGTCGTCGTCGTCGTCGTCATCATCATCATCATCATCATCATCATCATCATCATCATCATCATCATCATCATCATCATCACCACCACCACCTTTACCAACCATCGTCACTACCACCAGAGCCAACATAATATCATCCACCACCACTATCACCATCACCACCACCAACCACCATCACTATCACCATCACCACCACCACCACCACCAACCATCACTATCACCATCACCACACCACCACCACCACCACCACCATCACTATCACCACCACTACCACCACAATCACACACACTCATCACCACCACCACCACCAACCACCATCACTATCACCATCACCACCACCACCACCAACTACCATCACTATCACCACCACTACCACCACAATCACCACACTCATCACCACCACCACCACAACCACCATCACTATCACCACCACCACCACCAACCACCATCACTATCACCATCACCATCACCACCACCACCAACAACCACCGTCACTATCACCACCACTACCACCACAATCACCACACTTATCACCACCACAATCACCACCACTACCATCACCACAATCACCACCACCACCATTACCACCACAACCACCACCACCACAACCATCACCCTTACCATCGCCATCACCACCATAACCATCACCACCACAATCACCACCATTACCACCACCACCACCACCACCACCATCACCATCATAACCACCACCACCATCACCACTATCACCACCACCACCATCACCACCATCACCACCACCCCCATGATTACAGCCATCATCATGACAGCTACTACAAACACTACTGTTGTCACTACCATATGATCATTCAAACCACCACCACCACCATTACCACCACAACCACTGTCACCATCATTATAACCACCACCATAATCATCACCATAATAACCACCATAATCACCACCACCATAATCACCACCACCACCATAATCACCACCACCATAATTATCACCACCATAATCACCACCACCATAATCACCACCACCATAATCACCACCACCATAATCACCACCAACCACCATAATCACCACCACCATAATCACCACCACCACACATAATCACCACCACCAATAATCACCACCACATAATACCACCACCACCATAATCACCACCACCATAATCACCACCACCATAATCACCACCACATAATCACCACCACACATAATCACCACCAACACAATCACCACCACCATAATCACCACCACCATCCAATATCACCACCACCATAATCACCACCAACCAAATCACTCACACAACACCACCACATAATCACCACCCACCATAATCACCACCACCATAATCACCACCACCATAATCACACCACCACCATAATCACCACCACCACCATAATCACCACCACATCAATACCACCACCATAACACCACCACCATAAATCACACCACCACCATAATCACCACCACCATAATCACCACCATAATCACCACCACCATACACACCACATAATCACCACCACCATAATCACCACCACCTAATCACCACAATAATCACCACCACCATAATCACCACCACGCATAACCACCACCATAATCACCACCAACACCACC
>CM060347.1:23396354-23398854 GCA_030674155.1 Stramonita haemastoma | reverse complement strand
TGTGCATGCTGTTTTTTTTAAAATAATTTTGTCATCTGTTCCGGGCACACGATGGCCTACTCTTCTGAAAGGCGAAACAGGGTTTTAACGTGTGTGCAAGATGTTCTGCGTGCGTTCACACACGGGCCTTGGTTTCTAGTCTCATCCAAATGACTTTGACATTCAGTTCGATTTTTTGGTCAAACTGGGAAGAAAGGGCGAGGCTGGATACGAACCCAGAAACTCATGGTTTACATATTGGCAGGTGAAGGTCTTAACCATCCTGCCACCATCAGTGGTTAGATCCAAAAGTAGCCAAAAATAGGTTGTATCTTTATTTTTTCAGTTTTTTCTTTCTTTCTTGAGCTCCATGTTCACCAATGGTGAGATTTTTTTTTGCATATGGGACCTGTCCCCCACGTCCCTCCCCTACCCCTGTCTACCACCACCACCACTACCATTTAGATAGCCGCATTCCAACTTCGGGAATGGTGTCTAAACATGATATAATTATGTTTGCATGCTGGGGGGGGGGGGTATTTGGGGGGGGGGGCGGTTGTTTGTTGTTGGGGTTTTTTTTTGGAGGGGGGGGTTGGGTTGGGTTGTTTGTTGTTGTATTTTGGGGGGGGGATAATAATAATAATAATAATAATAATAATAATAATAATAATAATAATAATAATAATAATAAAAATAATAATAATACATGGAATTTGTATAGCGCTATCTCTTGTAAAAACAAATCAAAGCGCTTTCATTCAACCTACACAACACACAATCAACAACTATTTACAGATTTTAACAAATTCAGATATACACACACAACACGCACGCACGCATGCACGCAGCACGCCCGCGCGCACACACACCTACAAACGTTAAGCACTTTGGCAGATGGATGTTGAAGGCAGGGACAGGTAAGAGATGGAAGCGGAAGGAGAAAAACTTAGGTTTGAAATAAGTGTGTCTTGAGGTTGGATTTAAAAGTGTCATAAGCAGGCTTTTGCCAGAGGAAGAGAGGAATGTCGTTCCAGATCGATGGACCAGAAACAGAGAAAGAGCGGCGGCCAACGGTAGATAGGTTGAATCTGGGTATTCTTAAAGACAAAGTATCTGCCGGACGAGCGGAGGGAGCGAGAAGGTGTGTACAAGTGAAGACAGAGGGATGTCAGGGATGAGAGGGATGTCATCCTTCCCACATGCACACAATGGCCTACTCTTCCAGACACACACTTGTGTGCATGCCAGGTTGTTGTTGTTTTTTCATTTGTTGTGGGGTAGGAGGGGGGGGGAAGGTTGTCAGCTTCCTACCAGTGTACAATAGCCTACTTTTCTTAAAGGTGGAGCAAGGCTTTTAAAGTGTGTGCAAGACGTTCTACTGCCTACGTACATGGGGCTTCGTTTCTAGTTTCATCTGAAGGACTTTGACATCCAGGTCGATTTTGTTCATCAAATTGGAAACAAAGGGCAAGCCTGGAATAAACCCAGAACCTCATGGTTTAACTTGTTGGCAGGTGAATGTCTGAACCATCCTGCCACCTTCCTTCTTGATATTTTTTTTTTTACTGTCAGTTGGCTATTCCTTTAGCTTGAAGAAGGTTTTGAATTTTTTCCAGTGTTTAATGAAGCTGTAAAAATGTTTACCAAAATACTTAGCTGAACATCCAAACACTTTGAAGTATGAGCAACTCTTTTCTTCACAAATAAAAAGTCTCTGCTCAATGTTGTTAAAATGATTACTATTATTAGAAATAACATATAAACTTTGTAAGTTTGATATGTGCAAACGGACATTTTTTTTTTGTTTTTTTCTGTGGTAATTGTTCAAATTTAGTTACATGGTGCATGCATGTTCTCCAGTTATGATTTTGTTCATTGATGTTAAGTAAAATCCTCCATATCCCTAAAGGGATGACAGGAAATAAAGAATTTGAAACTTGATATCTGAATAAACTGAAAAATTTTCTGTTATTCACTTGGGTGTTAACTTGTTGGCTCATATCAAGTTTTTTTTTGTAGTATTAAAAAAATTGTTGAAATGCAAACAATTATGGAGGTTTTCTTGCTTTGATTTAATGAATTGATGTTGTTGAACATGTCAGTACAAACAGGTTTCTTGTACTTGTTACACGCAAACGAAGTTTTGAACTTTGAAACATTTAGTTTTGGAGGCCATATTGGATTGTGTCCATAGCAACAGCCAATACTTTGCTCAGCAAAACTGAGAAATTTATGGATTTGGGGGGAAGGGGAAGGGCGGGGGGCTTTATAAATGATACTTTTTCAATATAATCATAGCAAAAACTTCTAACATGAGCTTGCAAAAAACAACAAAATTTAATTTTTGACGCCCCTGTCCCACCATAAAAAAAATAGTTGAGTCTAGACAACTCTCTAGCCATAGGGTAATGGCAGGTGGTTTGCTGGGTAACTTTCCATTGTTAATGGGATTTCTCAACACTTGAGGAAAGAGGTCCAGGCACCCAGTTGTCAAGGTTGAAGGGTTGACTTTCCTATCAGG
>CM060347.1:23378854-23393854 GCA_030674155.1 Stramonita haemastoma | reverse complement strand
CAGAGAGGAGAGAGAGAGAGAGAGAAAATAGGAATACGAATACGAAATTTTATTCACGAAAGGCCTTCGCCCCATATAAAGGGGTGTGTGTGTATATAAAGACATGCAGAGAGAGAGAGAGAGAGAGAGGGGAAGGGGAGAGAGAGAGTGAGAGAGAGAGAGAGAGGGGAGAGAGAGAAAAGGGGAGAGAGAGAGAGAAAGAGAAGAGGGGAGAGAAGAGAGAGAGAGAGAGAAGAGAGAGAGAAGAGAGAGGGGAGAGAGAGATGAGAGAGAGAGAGGGGAGAAGAGAGAGGAGAGAGAGAGATTTTTGGCCTTATGGGGGCTACAATCCATATAAAATGAATGAAAAGAATAATGGAAGAGGGCAATCCTTTTAGCATGAAAATTTTTAAAAAAGACAAAATAATGAAATGGTATTCCCGTATTGTCCCCCCTTTTTCCAAAAAAGAAACACACACACACACACACACACACACACACACCACACACCACACACACACACACACAACCACAACACACACAAAAACCAATATATAAAAGTAAAGGGGAGAGAGATAGAGAGAGGAGGGGGGAGAGAGAGAGAGAGAGAGAGAAAAGGAGAGAGAGAGAGAGAGAGAATAATCTTTTTTTTTTCAAGGGGTTAACAGAGTAAGCATTACATACTTTTTTCATCCGGCCCACCACACACACACCCACACACACACACATCACACAAGAGAGAGAGAGAGAGAGAGAGAGAGAGAGAGAGAGGAGAGAGAGGAGAAGAGAGGGGAAAGGGGAGAGAGAGAGGAAGAAGCAAGGCAAGGCAAGGCAAGGCAAGGAAAAGGCAAGGCCAATTCTTTTATCTGAGGTTAATGAATAAGCACTCGTGTCCCCGTGTCTTTCACTCATGTCTTTCACTCGTGTCCCCCAGTCCCCCCCCTTTATCAGGGGTAACATCAAAATAAAAAAACAAACCTCTAACTAAACAACAACAATAAAATGATTCAAATACCAAGAGCAAGAAACCATAGTCTACCAAGTATCAAAAACAGACAAGAAATAAGACAGAAATACAATAATATATAGAGAAAAAAAGGGGACTAATTCAGAAAACGAAAATAAGAAGTTTAAAAATCAACCATGATTTTGATTCAATTAGAGAGAGAGAGAAAAGAGAGAGAGAGAGAGAGAGAGAGAGAGGAAGGAGAGAGAGAGAGAGGAGAGAGAGGAGAGAGAGAGAGAGAGAGAGGAAGGGCAAGGCAAGGCAAGGCAAGGCAAGCAAGGCAAAGTATTTTATTCGAGGATAATAGATAACACTCGTGTGCTTTTTTAAAACCCAGTCCCCGCCCTTTTCAGGGGGTACATCAAGTTGAAAAAATTTCTAAACAATAAAGAGAGAGTTCATTACCTCATCAATAATGATGGGGGGGGGGGGGGGGGGGGGGGGGGGGACTGGAGACAGATGAAAAGACAGAGTGAAAGAAAACGGGGCAGAGGCTTTTTTCATTTTTTCCTCAGTTTAAAAAACAATGCCTGCTCAGTCAGTCAGGTCCATTTCAATAGCCTTAGAGAGAGAGAAAGAGAGAGAGAGAGAGAGAGAGAGAAGAGAAGAGAGAGGGGGAGAGGGGAGAGAGGGGGAGAGAGAGAGAAAGGGGAGCAAAAAATTAAAAAACAAAAAATTAAGAATATGATGAGGTAAATGACTGAAAACTCAATTTCCCCCCATCTATCGCAAATAAGTCATAAAAATCATAAATTTGATAAAAAAGGGGGAAAAAAACTCTCTTCTCTCCTCTCTTTCTCTCCCTCCTCTCTCTCTCTCTCTCTCTCTCTCTCTCTCTCTCTCTCTCTCTCACGGCCATTTATTTGATGTTTTTCCCTGAAAGGGCGGGGACTGGATGTAAAAAGCACATGAGTGCTTATCTATTATCCTCGATAAAAGAATTTTGCCTTGCCTTTTTCCTTGCCTTGCCTTCCTTTCTCTCTCTCTTTCTCCTCTCTCTCTCTCTCTTTTCCCCTCTCTCTCTCTCTTCTCTCCTCCTCTTCCCTTCTCCCTCTCTCTCTCCCTCTCTCTCCTCTCCCCAGGGCATTGTAATGGACACACTGATTGAAAAATGCATCTCCTCTCTCTCCTCTTCTCTCTCCTCTCCTCTCTCTCCCTCTCACCTCTCTCTTCCCGCACGGAAGAGCAGCAAACGCCGCACGACGACGCACACCACCCCACCACACACACCCAAAAAACACACACAACATACACACACCACAAACACAGGGCACACCCAAAAACACCACAAAACCCCGGGAAAATTATATTATTTTCATATAAATTTTTTGGGTTTTATAGTTTGTAATGCCTTGTTTACAATCTTTCCTTTTTTATTGCTTTTTTCCCCTTTCCCTCTTCTTAGTAAAATTTTTAATCTTTCAATGTTTTGGGAATTTTATTTAAAATGTTTTATTAAACCTTTTAAATTTTTGGGTTTGGCCCCTATTTGATATCTCTTTTATAAAAATTTTGCTTTTTTGTTTGTTGTTTTCCCTTTGGGGATTTTTTTTATCATTGTAAGGCTTGGCCATGCTGTGGCTTCCAGGTTTCTTTGATGATAATTATTGTGTATGAAGTGTTATTTTGGGTGTTTTAAAAAATACTTTATTGGGACTGGTATGTTTTGTCTTCATGTAACTTAAAGTTCCCCTTTCCCCCCCCCCCCCCCCCCCCCCCCCCCCCCCCCCCCCCCTCATCTTCCATTTTTCCCCCTATGCAATCCTAACCTTAAACATTGGATAGGAATTTTTTGGGGTTTCTTTTTGGGAAATTTGAATTAAAATTGTATTCCTTTTTAAATTAGAGATACGAATTTTTATTTGGGGTTTTTTGTGTTTTTAAAGGGGTTTTTTTATTTTTGTTTTTCGATTTGGGCCTTTTTTTTTCCCCTTTTGCTTTCTTTGCTTGTTTCCCCCCCCCCCCCCCCCCCCCCCCCCCCCCCCCCCCCCCCCCCCCCCCCATAAAACACACATGAGCGCGCGCACGCAGCACGCACCCAGCACGCATACGCACTCACACACACCCCCCACACAGCGGGGTACAACACACACACACGCACACGCACGCACGCGCACACCCCTCACAAAAACCCCCACAACGCACAAACACCACCCCCCACACACCCCGCAGCACACACACACGCACACCCAACACACACACACACACACACACACACAAAACAAAACACCACACACACACACACATGGAATGTATTTTTTTTTCTTTGGGAATTTTTTGGCCTATAGATTTGTAATGCCTTATGTTTAATGGCCCTGATGAATATTTGCTATTTTTCATTTTCAAAAAGTATTTTTTTATTATTTTTTAAAAGCATTGAGCTTGATTTAAAAATTTTGGGAATGTTGTTTTCGCTCCTATTTGACATTTTTTTTTTATAATCCTTTTTTTTTCCTTTTGTGTGTGTGTGGGTGGTGTGTGTGTGTGTGTGTGGGGTGGGGGTTGTGTTTTGTGGGGGTGTTTTTGTGTGGTGGTTTTTTTTTGGGTTTGTGTTTGTGTGTGTTGCTTTTTGGGGGGTTTTTTTTTTTCCTTTGGGTTTATTTTTGGGCCCAAAATTGTGGGGCTTATAAAATTAGGTTTTTTTTTTTTTTTTTTTTTTTTTTTTTTTTTTTTTTAAATTGGGAAGGGGGGAGTCTTCTGAATATTTTGTAGGCTGGTTTTTTTTGTGACGATGTAACTTGGGGGTTGCTTCCCCTCTCTCTTCTCTCTCTTCTCTTTTCTCTCTCTTCTCTATCTCTTCTCTCTCTCTCACAAAACCCCAACACACACAACCCCAATCACACGCTAGGGATTATAGATTTTTTTAAATTTCCCTTCTGTTTCTTTGGTCCTAAAATTTGCTATTTTTTAAGTTTTTTTGCTTTTATTATTTTTTGTTTAAAATAATTATCGTGGGGGCCAGGTTTGGGATGATTTTCGTTTTGTTGAATGTATTCTGTTTTCTTCTTTTAAAAAAATTGGTTGAACTGCTTTTTGGTGGTGATGCTGGTATGTAGGGGGGGGGGGGGTTTCTTAGGGTTTTATTCCCTGATCAGGGAAGGGCCGGTAAAAAAAAAATATGTAATCTTACTCTGTTACCTTGGGAAAAAAAAAGATTTATTATTCTTCACCACGGTATTGTTTAAAGGACACGAATGATTTTTAACATTTTTTCTTCTCTCTCTCTCTCTTCTCTCTCTCCTCTCTCTCTTTTCTCTTTTTCTCTCTCTCCCCTTTTCTCTCTCTCTCTCTCTTCTCTCTCTCTCTCACACGGCTATTGTAATTGGGGCACGACCCGAAATTTAACATTCATTTTCTCTCTCTCTCTCTCTCTCTCCCCTCTTCTCTCTCTCTCTCTCTCTCTCTCTCTCTCTCTCTCTCTCTCTCTTCTCTCTCTCGGGGCCCCCTTTTCTTGGGGGGGTATTGTAATGGACACGACTGATTGAACATGGGATATCTCTCTCTCTTCTCTCCCCCTCTCTCTCTCTCTCCCCTTCTTTTCTCTCTCTCTCTCTTTCTCTCTCTCTCTCTCTCTGTCTGTCTGTCTGTCTGTCTGTGTGTCGGGTCTGTCTGTCTGATACTGTTCTTCTCTCTCTCTCTCTCTCTCTCTCTCTCTCTCTCTCTCTCTCTCTCTCTCTCTCTCTCTCTCTCTCTTCTCTCTCTCTCTCTCTCTCTACCTTTGTCGGTTTGACTCTTTCTCTTGCTTTCTTTCTCTCTCTCTCTGTTACTCTCTCTTCTGTCTCTTCTTTCTCTCCTCTTCCTTGGGTCCTTTCTGTGAGGTATTGAAATGGACAGATGATTGTACATGGCGTATCTCTCTTCTCATTTATTTATTCTATCTATTTATTTTCTTCTTATCTATGTATTTATTTTCTTTTTGTCTGTATGGTGAAACTCTGTGCTTTTTTTTTTTTTTTTTTTTTTTACATCCAATCCCGTGTGTATACAGTTTTGTCAATCTTGTCATCTGTTCCCACCGGCACACGATGGCCTACTCTTACGAAAAGCGGAACGGGATTTAACTTGTGCGCAAGATGTTCTGCGTGCATTCGCATACAGGGCCTCGATTTATAGTTTCATCCGAAAGACTTTTTGGGGAGAGTGAAGTCAGCACTGATGGAAAAATCCCTCGACCGGGAATCGAACCCGGGTCGTCAAATTGCGAGCGCAATGTTCTGACCACTAGGCTACCCGTCCCCGTTTTGTGTGGCTGGGTCTGATTTTTGTCTTTGCATTGTTCTTTTTTTTTTAAGTTTATCGTGTACTTGGCAGTAAGACATCTCTTCTCTCGTCAGCATCTTCTTTGCTTCTGGGCTGAATGTCTGTTGTTCTGTGAACATTCTCACACTCTTTCATACAGTTTCTATACTAATGAATACATTTCATTCATCTACTAAGATTCCCTTTCTCAGCATCTCCTCTCTCTCTCTCTTTCCTTCTTCTTTTATTTTTCCTTTTAGTCACAAGCAACCATAGAGGGTTTTTTTTCGCTTTGACTATTTTTGTTTTCCTTTGTTGCTGTATATATTTTGTTTCATAGGCTAAAAAAAGAGAAAAAAGCAACAACTTAAGATACACACACACACACACACACACACACACACACACACACACACACACACACACACATACACACACACACACACACACCCCTCCCTTTCCTCCCTCCCCCCCACCTAAAAAAAAAAAAGGTACACCCAAAAAACAAATCTATGAAGTAGTCCCTTCTTTTTAACTGGTAGACTTGTCTAGGCCAAACGTATTATTTTGTGACAGTCTGATTTCAAATTCTCTTTCAGAAACCATATGAAGAGGAATTCCTGATGTCTGGGTTTGTTTTTTTTAAGATACTGATGCACATTTTGTCAAGTAATATGAGGAAAATTAATAATAATATATAATAATATAATAATAATAATAATAATAATAATTAATAATAATAATAATATATATATATATATATAATACAATGGCATTTATATAGTGCAATATCTTGTAAAAACAAATCAAAGCGCTTGCATTCGACCTATACAACACACAAGCAATCAATAACAATTTGTAACAAATTTATGTAGCTAAAGTTTTTCTTCAGACCAGTCGATTCCTTTGTTCCAAATAAATATCTGTTTTTGAAAGTTTTATCTGGACATTGATTCACTGTATATTTTTTTCTTTTACGAATTTCACAACCTTGCTATGGCTGGACACTCGTAGAAGAAGTGTTCAATATAATCAACGTCATCACTACAATATGAACATTTTTGTTTGTTTCTGTAACTTTCATTTTATTTAGCATGATATTGGTTGGCTATATTATATTATGCAATATTTTCCATGTAAAACACATTTTGTTTGTTTCTGTTAACTTTCATTTTATTTAGCATATATTGGTTGGTATATTTATTATGCAATATTTTCCAATGTAAAACACATTTTGTTGTTTCTTTAACTTTCTTTTATTTAGCATGATATTGGTTAGGTTAATATATTATGCAATTTTCCAATGTAAAACACATTTGTTTGTTTCTTTAACTTTCATTTTATTGACCATGGTATTGGTTGGTTATATTTATGCAATATTTTCCATGTAAAACATTTTGTTTGTTTCTTAACTTTCTCTATTTGATGATATTGGTGGCTATTTATTATGCATATTTTCAATGTGAACACATTTTGGTTGTTCTTTAACTTTCTTTTATTTAGCATGTATTGGTTGGGTATATTATATTTTGCAATTTTTCAGGTGGTAACTTCAGCTTCGTCTCTTTGGTGGCATCTTTAGCTCTCGACTAGATAGAACGATCTATTTTGACTCCCTGCTTTCTAGACTATCCATAAGAAGCTTGCTGTGGGGGGTGACAGGTTCCACCCGTGTGCTTAAGATTTCTCTTAGGCTTATTTCGTTCGGTGATGTGTTGAGAATACATGCCTATTCTACTCTACTCCACTCTACTCTACTGTACTCTGCTCTGCTCTACTCTGCTCTACTCTGCTCTACTCTGCTCTACTCCGCTCTACTCTACTCTACTCTACTCTACTCTACTCTACTCTACTCTACTCTACTCTACTCTACTCTGCTCTACTCCACTCCACTCTACTCTACTCTACTCTACTCTACTCTACTCTACTCTACTCTACTCTGCTCCACTCCACTCCACTCCACTCTACTCCACTCTACTCTACTCTACTCTACTCTACTCTACTCTGCTCTACTCTGCTCTACTCTGCTCTACTCCACTCTACTCTACTCTACTCTGCTCTACTCTACTCTACTCTACTCTACTCTACTCTACTCTGCTCTACTCTACTCTACTCTACTCTACTCTGCTCTACTCTGCTCTACTCTGCTCTACTCCACTCTACTCTACTCTACTCTGCTCTACTCTGCTCTACTCCACTCTACTCTACTCTACTCTGCTCTACTCTACTCTACTCTACTCTACTCTACTCTACTCTGCTCTACTCTACTCTACTCTGCTCTACTCCACTCTACTCTACTCTACTCTGCTCTACTCTGCTCTACTCCACTCTACTCTACTCTACTCTGCTCTACTCTACTCTACTCTACTCTACTCTACTCTACTCTGCTCTACTCCACTCTACTCTGCTCTACTCCACTCTACTCTACTCTACTCTGCTCTACTCTACTCTACTCTACTCTACTCTACTCTACTCTGCTCTACTCCACTCTACTCTACTCTACTCTACTCTACTCTACTCTACTCTACTCTACTCTACTCTACTCTACTTGCTCTACTCTACTCTACTCTGCTCTACTCCACTCTACTCTACTCTACTCTGCTCTACTCTGCTCTACTCCACTCTACTCTACTCTACTCTGCTCTACTCTACTCTACTCTACTCTACTCTACTCTACTCTACTCTACTCTACTCTACTCTGCTCTACTCCACTCTACTCTACTCTACTCTGCTCTACTCTACTCTACTCTACTCTACTCTACTCTACTCTGCTCTACTCCACTCTACTCTACTCTACTCCACTCTACTCTGCCTTGCCCTGCCCTGCCTGCTCCACTCTACTCTGCCTTGCCTGCCCTGCCTGCTCCACTCTACTCTGCCTTGCCCTGCCCTGCCCTGCTCCACTCTACTCTGCCTTGCCCTGCCCTGCCCTGCTCCACTCTACTCTGCCTTGCCCTGCCCTGCCCTGCTCCACTCTACTCTGCCTTGCCCTGCCCTGCCTGCTCCACTCTACTCTGCCTTGCCCTGCCCTGCCCTGCTCCACTCTACTCTGCCTTGCCCTGCCCTGCCTGCTCTGCTCTGCTCTGCCTTGCCTGCTCTGCTCTGCTCTGCTCTGCTCTGCTCTGCTCTGCTCTGCTCTGCCCTACTATATTTTTTACTTTAAGCTCCTTTATTCTACACTGGGCCTACTCTAGTAGTAGTAGTAGTAGTAGTAGTAGTAGTAGTAGTAGTAGTAGTAGTAGTAGTAGTAGTAGTTATAATAATAATAATAATAATAATAATAATAATAATAATAATAATAATAATAATACATGGAACTCATATAGCGCTATATCTTGTAAAAACAAACCAAAGCGCTTGCATTCGACCCACACATCACACAAGCAATCAAAAACAATCTATGGTCCTAGCAAATTCAAACGTACTCACACACGCAAGCGCACACACACGCACACACACACACACACACACACACACACACACACACACACACACAACACACACACACACACGCAGAACATCTTGCGCACACGTTAAATCCTGTTCCGCTTTTCGTAAGAGTAGGCCATCGTGTGCCGGTGGGAACAGATGACATTTACAGAACTGCATACACACGGGGACTGGATGAAAAAAAAGCACAAGAGTGCTTATTCCATTATCCTCGATATAAAAGAATAAATCAAAATCAAACACACACACACACACACACACACACACACACACACACACACACACACACACACACACACACACACACACACACACACACACGCACTCAATGTACCATCTGTAAATAAAAGTTTGACTTGACTTGACTTGACTTGACTTGACTTGACTTCACACACACACACACACACACACACACACACACACACACACACACACACACACACACACACACACACCACACACACACACAAAGGCTATAGGCCTACACTTTGGTAGGTAGATGTCGAAGGCGGGGACAGACAAGAGATGGAAACAGAAGGAGAAAATCTTAGGTTTGAAATAAGTGTGTCTTGAGGTTGGATTTAAAAGTGTCACAGTAGGCTTTTGCCGGAGGGAGAGAGGGAGGTCGTTTCAGATCAATGGACCAGAAACACAGCGGCGGCCAACGGTAGATAGGTTGAATCTAGGTATACTTAAGGACAAAGTATCTGCGGCCGAGCGGAGGGAGCGAGAAGATGTGTACAAGTGAAGACATTCACAGAGGTAGGAGGGTGCAGTTTTGTGGAGACATTTGTAAAGGAAGGTATTGATCTTGTAGATTACTCTGTGGTACGGGCAGCCAATGGAGAGATTGCAAGAGAGGGGTAATGTGCTCGGATTTTTTCTTTCTGAAGACCAGGCGAGCTGCAGAGTTTTGTATACGTTGGAGGGAGTGGACAGATGATGCTGGCAGACCAGCCAAAAGAGAATTGCAATAGTCCAGACGTGAAAGAATAAGAGAAGTGACAAGTTTGGATGTTGCATCAGTGGACAGGTACTTTCGAATTGCACTAGTAGTAGTAGTTAGTAGTAGTTAGTAGTAGTAGTAGTAGTAGTAGTAGTGTAGTAGTAGTAGTAGTAGTAGTAGTAGTAGTAGTAGTAGTAGTAGTAGTAGCTAGCTAGCAGCAGCGTAGCAGCAGCAGCAGCAGAAGTAGTAGCAGCCATAGTACTAGCAATAGAAGCAGCAGTAATAATAGTAGCAGCAGTAGCATTAATAGTAGTAACAGCAGTAGCAGTAATAGTAGTTGCAGCAGTAGCAGTAATAGTAGTAGCAGCAGTAGCAGCAATAGTAGTAGCATATAGTAGTAGTAGCAGTAGTAGTAGTAGGAGTAGTAGCAATAAAAGCAGCAGTAGTAGTAGCAATAGAAGCAGCAATACAAGTGGTAGATATCCTCCTCCTCATCGTCATCATTTTTATCGTCACCACCGTCATTGTCGTCGTTGTCAATCATCATCCCCATCCATCATCATCTCATCGTCATCATCATTCATCATCATCATCATCATCTTCATCATTCAAAACTGCAACATGTCATCTTTCTCCTTAATATCATCATCGTCGTCGTCGTCGTCTCATCATCATTATCATCGTCATCATCATCATCAAAACCACCTGCACCATCACCACCATCATAATCATCATCATTATAATCACCAACACACCAATCATCATCATCATCTCATCATCATCATTATCATCATTATCATCATCATCATAAACCACCACCACCACATCCCACACAACAACATCACCACCACCACCACCACCATCATCATCACCATCACCACTCATCATCTCACCATCTCACCATCATCATCACCACCAACACCATCATCATCACCACATCATCATCATCACCATCACCATCATCACCACCACACACATCATCATCACACCACACCACCACCACACATCACACCACCACCACCACCACCACCACCACCACATCATCATCATCATCATCATCATCATCATCATCATCATCTCTCCCCAAAAGTCTTTTGGATGAGACTTTAAACCAGGCCCCGTGTGCGAACGCACGCAGAACATCTTGCGCACACGTTAAATCCTGTTCCGCTTTTCGTATTGGTAGGACATTGTGTGCCGGTGGGAACAGATGACAATATTTACACAGCTGCATACACACGGGGACTGGATGAAAAAAAAGCACATGAGTGCTTATCCCATTATCCTCGATGTAAAAGAACAAATAAAAAAATGAAAATAACACCATCATCACCAACATCAATAATAACAAAGAATGTCGCGTGGTTACCAATTGGATGGGTGACCGTTTGCGTTCCTCGAGTTACCAGCTGTCAATGGGTACTGCCCTCTTTAGGGACAGGAAGGTAAGCAGCGATGGGAGAAGACAGGCGCCGCCCTCAATATGCTGGCCCTAGAAAAGCTGAGGTCTCTGATTTTATATATATATATATATATATATATATATATATATATATATATATATATATATATATATATATATATATATATAATTGAGAAAATATAGTGGCGAAAAACAAGTGCAGGTAACCAGTTACAACTTCATTCTCAACATAAAATTGATGTTTTTCAAAGATTAAAAAAAAAAAAAAAAAAACTAAAAAGTAAAAACACTTTAAAAAACCCTGCTATAAGGTAAGTCTTTAAAAGGCAGCATTTGCGGAATTATTAAGTATTGAGTACACACACACACACACACACACACACACACACACACACACACACACACACACTATTCACACACACACGTACACACACACACACACCTATTCACACACACCCTCCTATTCACACACACACACACACACACACACACACACACACACACACACACACACACACACACACACACACACACACCCTATTCACACACACACACACACACACACACACACACACACACACACACACACACACACACACCTATTCACACACACACACACACACACACACACACACACACACACACACCACGCACACCTATTCACACATACCCTGCCATCATCATTAAAACAATAATGTTCCTCCATCCAAAACAGACTGGAGAGCGCCAGCCCAGAAGACATCTCGCACAAAGGCAGAGCAGGTGCAGGAGGGTGGCAGTGGAGGGCGAACTGGGCACAGGCAAGACCTTCCTCTGCTACTATCTTCTCCAGCAATGGGCGCAGCCTCGCCCCAAGCCCTTGCTCAACCTCTCCAAGAACCCTCGCATGGACGACATCAGCACCTTCAAAGTGCTCGTCTATCTCGACTGCGTACGCCCCCCAGTGTCCGATTTCCTGACCAAATGTCCGTCCTCTCGCAAAAGGCACGTTTCGTAATTGCATGCACTTTGGTGGAACTCCTCTCGCCTAGTGACAGTCGAGTGTTTCTGGACAGGGTGTATGATTGGCTGGTGCGGAACCAACCGGAGGTGTGCGTGGTGTTCGACAACGTGGACGGTTCCGATACCTGGCAGCAGCTGGTGGAGGAGACGCTGCGAGAACAGTCCGGGTTCGGCAAGATCCTGGTGTGCTCCACTCCTGGGCGGATCGCCAAAAGCAACATCGACTCCTTGTACTACTGCTACGGGCTGCACCCGGACTACAGCATCAAGCTCATCATCTCCAAGTTGAAGCGGGTGTCTCTGGACATCCTCGACAGAGCCGCCATCCCCAAAATCCTGGACTCTTCCCAAGAGCTTCTCCGGAACCCTCTGACCCAATCCCTGGTGGCCACCTACCTCAAGAGCATGAACGCTAAAAGCAGGCCTCAGACTCAGTTCGATTTCATCGAGGATGTCGTCAGCTCGGCTATGGTGGGTGACTCCTACCCGGTTGCTTTGGGGTCTTCCTCTCGATCTCCCGTAGTCTCTCCTGCGTCTCCCACGTCCTTGATGAGTATCTGTGAGACCGTGGCCTTTGAGTGTCTGGAGACAAACACCAACTACTTTTCCAAGTTCAAGTTCCCGGCCCACTTCTGGACCAAGCATCTGTGCGACTGCCGCATTCTGCATGAAGTGCATGACGTGGCCAAGCAAGGTGAGGGAGAGTTTTTAGACTGATTTAAGAGCGTGAAGGGATTTTGTTAAAAGGAGCTTGTGCAGCACTTTGGCCTTGTGCTTGTGCAGGCCCGTTCTCTCCTGTTAAAAGTTAAACTCTGTCCCGAGCCTAAGGCTCATCAGGCCGGTGCTTATCCCGGTTTCCGTGGCGTTAAGCGACTGAGAGTCATAGACTCCCCCCTGGATAGGACGCCAGTCTATCGCAGGGTTAACCCCCAACACAAGGTTGGTACCCCTTTTACACCTGGGTGGGGTAAGAAAATAGCCGTAAAGTGCCTTTTCCAAGGGCACAACGCCATAGCTGAAAGCTGGGATCGAACCCGCAACCTTTAGATTACGAGTCCAACGCCCTAACCACTAGACTACAGCGGCGGCTGTTCTCTCTTGTTGCTTCAACAGAATTGTTTCATTTTTGATGGCCCGAGGCGCTAGCTAGGGGTGCGGTGGGAAACGTTGGCCTGGCTGAGGGACCTTCTGACCTTCTGACCTTCTGGCTTCTGTCTACAACAGTCCCTAAATCGGAGTACTTCCGTTGGGACTCTTAACTTAAATAACAACAACAACAACAACGTGATTTTGATGTTGTCGTTGTTGTTCTTGCTGTTGGTGGTGATAGCGAGTCTCTTGTTGTAGGATTTTTACCACTTTTTATTATTTTTTTTAGCAATGATGATTCACTCTCACTCACTCAGTCCATGTCCCAAAGGACGTAGGGGGGACATGAGAGAAACGCAACGGAGATCTTTTTCCATGCTTCACGATCCTGTGTGGCTAGTAGAGCGTTGCAGGGGTTGGGCAGTCCAGTCTTTGATGTTGTCACCCATGATTTCTTTTGGCGGCCTCTTCTTCTCTTGCCCTCGACTGTTCCTTGCAGGATGTTTTTGCTAGGGTGTTGTGTCTTGTGGTGTGACCAAACCACATCAGCTTTCTCCTCTTTATGTGGAGAGCAAAAGGCTCTTGGGGCCCACACGCTTTTTGATTTCTTCTTTCACATAGTTATTGGTCTTGTGTTCTTTGTATGATATTCTGTCTACAACAGTCCTAAATCGGAGTACTTCCGTTGGGACTCTAACTGAAATAACAACAACAACAACAACGTGATTTTGATGTTGTCGTTGTTGCTCTTGCTGTTGGTGGTGATAGCGAGTTCTTGTTGTAGGATTTTTACCACTTTTTTTTTTTTTTTTTTTTTAGCAATGATGATTAGTGTATGAAATTTAGCACATCTGCTGATTTAAAAAAAAATCATTCTGGTCTCTTCAAAAAAAAAAACCCACCAACGTTAAAGGCCTTCAAGTGCTGTACGAAATAATTACAACAAAGTGAAAAATCTAAGAAGCATTTTTCTCAGTACTCTGAGTCTCTTTGTTTACGACAGGGTGAGGGGCTTCAGCATCTAACAAAATTTTATATCGACTATATCAGAATTTGCTTGAAAAAAAGGCCAGGAGTATGGGCTGGGTAGACAGAAAATAAGCATGAAAAAGAGAAGAAAAAAAAGAGGGAAATACGAAATACGAAATTTTAATGTTTAAGGCCAACAGCCCCGTACATTTGGGTGAAAATAATGCACAAATCCGTAACTGACAATCATGCATCATGAAGTGAGAAACAAGCTCTTCAAATTGCAGCAAAGTATACAGAAAAAAAGTACACATATTGGGCAATGTCACTTCCTTGCACGCGTGCACACACACACACACGCAACACACACCACACACACATCACACACACACACACACACACACACACACACAACACACACACACACATGCACGCACGCACGCACCAACGCACCAACGCACATATACACACACAAATAAAAAAAAAAGGATATGAGGAGAAAAACAGAAACAAAGAGAGTGATAGAAAAGGGAAAATGTCTTGCTCAGAACATCCAGAAAGTGAATTTTGAAACTATTGTGATATTTTGTTCCTACAGGGACTCCAGTTGTGTCCTTCACAAGCCGCTCCATCAGAGACTACCTGGCCTCCAAGCGAGTCTGTCGCTACCTGCTGTCTGATCGGGACTCGGACCAATTCCTAGATGGGCTGATCCATAAACGACAGTTTCACTCGGTGGTCAAGTTCTGCATCCGGCACTTCGTCAAACTGGATCGTCTGGACATGGTTCAGATCCTCATGGAGAGACTCTTGGCCGCTGGGCCTAAAAGATGGATCAAGGTTCGAGTCTTTTTCTTTTCTTCTTTTTTTTAGAGTGGCAGAGATCTTTAAAAAAAA
>CM060347.1:23348854-23373854 GCA_030674155.1 Stramonita haemastoma | reverse complement strand
TACTACTACTACTACTAACTACTACTACTACTCTCTACTGCTACTACTTCTGCTACTACTGCTTCGAGGTGTTACGTTCTCCAGTGGATGGATAAATGCCTAGGATGTAAAGGGAAAAAGTCCCCGAAATCGGAATACGGCTACCTACATGGTGAAAGGGGGGGGGGGGGGGGGGGGGGTAGCGGTCACATGCGCATAAATCTCACCACTGGTGAACCTCGGAGCTCTAGCCGAGAAACGAAGATTTAAAATGAAAAAAAGGAAAGAAAGAAGGAGAAAGAAACTGCATAGCCTATTTTGGACATACTGGACATTTGCATGGTGTGTGTTTGAATAGAAAAGGATAAACAATTATAGTCTGCTTTTCTCTGTACCAAAAAAAAAATCTTTGTCAAGACCTCATTGTGTTATGACCCATGGTGATCAAGAGTGAGGCAAAGATTTGAAATGTTCAACAATGACTAAGAGTGTTTTTTTAATTGCATTTCAAAAGGGCAAAGACGTGCAGTTTGTAGAGCTCTAGGATTCTTAACGTTATCTAACAGTTCAGCATGGCATAATACTGATTTGACAGACAGCTAACTCCTCCGGAGCATCAACCTTTAAACTTTAAAAAGGTAAAGGTGTCCCATAACCTAGGCGGTGGTAGGGCAGCGAGGCGTCAGAAACCTCAGCTTCTCTAGGGGCCAGCATGTTGAGGGTGGCGCCATCTCCTCTCCCTCGCTGCTTTACCTTCCCTGACTCTAAAGAGGGCAGGTACTCATTTACAGCGAAGAAACAATTAAGAAAACAAAAAACTAAAAAAAAGATAAAGGTGTGCCAATAACCTATGAGATTGTTTGGAAGCGAGGTGTCAGAAATCTTTGACTGGGAGTCAGCCTCTCTAGGGTGGAGCCCATCTCCTCTCCCTCACTACTTGATCTTCCCTGTCCATGAAGAAGGCTTGTACCTATTTACAGCCTTAAAAAAAACACATTGGACTCAAAAATAAACCCTGGTGCCAAGTTCATGCCTTCAGATCAAGCCCAAAGCTTATGGTTGTAGATCGAAATGTATGTTCAATACGGGTTCGGATCTCATTCAAGAGGATTTTTCCTCTGGAGTTGACATCAGTGCCGACTCCACTCCCTCCAAAAAGTACTTCCGATGAGACTACACAACGAGAACGAGAGCACACAGAACATCTTGCGCACACGTTAAACCCGTTCCGCTTTTCGGAAGAGTAGGCCGTTGTGTGCCAATTGGAACGGATATTTTTTAATACGTGCACACGGGGACTGGGTGTAAAAAAAAAAGCAATGAGTGCTCATTCCATCAACCTCAAAATAAAAGAACGAAATAGATAAAATAAAAATATCCGGATAGTGTGTCTACAGTGGTTGTCTTCTTGGCCCTATACACAGAAACCCCAGAAGTCCTGACTTTGACAGTTTGACGACGACGACGACGACGACGACGACGACGAAGAAGAAGAAGAAGAAGAAGAAGAAGAAGAAGAAGGAATAATTACAAAGAAGAAGAGAAGAAGAAGAAGAAGAAGAAGAAGAAGAAAGAAAAAAAGAAAGAAAGAAAGAAAGAAAGAAAGAAAGAAAGAAAGAAAGAAAAAGAAGAAGAAGAAGAAGAAGAAGAAGAAGAAGAAGAAGAAAAGAAGAAGAAGAAGAAAGAAAGAAAGAAAGAATAACTGCAAAGAAAGAGAAGTAGCAGCAGCAGTAGCAGCAGCAGCAACAGTAGTAGTGGTAGTAAACTAACAATATTGAATCGATAAAGAGTGCCTTTCTCTTTTTTTGAGAGCAAAATCTAATGCTCCGGGTACTTGCAATTTATTGTTTAGGCAAAAGATCCGGTTAGTTCTGTTATTTTTAACTGACCACATAAAATTAATACTGTTGAAGAACCATGTGTGCCTGCTTGTTGTGAGACCAATGTCCCACTTTATTATGATCTTGACCATTGTTGATCTTCGTTGTTATGATGAATGAATTATGTCAGTGCAGTAACAAACAAGATATTCGCTGGAAAAAGTATTTATGATTTGACTCTGCCTTCCTTCCTTTATCATCACAAGTGCTATATAATTATTGAGCCCTATTTGATCATCAAGCTTTGAGTCTTTTTTTTTTTTGGTTGTGTGTTGACGTGTTGTGTTGTGTCGTGCCATGTCATGTCATGTCGTGGCGCGTTGTAGTGTGGTGTAGTGTAGTGTAGTGTAGTGCAGTGCAGTGCAGTGCAGTGCAGTGCAGTGCAGTGCAGTGCAGTGCAGTGCAGCACAGCATAGCGCAGCGTAGCGTAATGCAGTATATAGTGCGTTGCGTTGAATTGTATTGTATTGTGATATGTTCAGTTGTATTGTGTTCAAATTGTATTGCGTTGTATTGTATTGAATTGTGTTGTATTGTATTGCATACTACTTTCATTCTTGGCAAATTTCTTTGTCTGAAAATCTGGGCTGCTTCAAGTTCAACCTAGGGAGAGTGCATCGCCACAAGAGCAGCATCTGTCTTTTAAAAGAAAATTCTATCTGCTTGTATATTTGTTTCCGTATAAGAATAGATTTTTTTTAAGACTCTGTTAGGGACAACTTTCTTGTTGCTGTGGGTTCTTAAACGTGCGCTAAATGCTTGTTACATAGGGAGCCCAGGTTTATCACTTCATCTGAAAGACTGACACCCAGACCACCATCCAAGGTCTTGTGGATAGGGGGAACAGTTGGGGATCAAACTCACACATCTGGCTTTCTAGGAAGGTGTGTTACCTCTAGATCCACTGTCATTATTTTATTCAGCATCAGTTTTTTTTTTTATTATACCATTTTAATTTTATTTTGTATAAGATTTTCAGGTTTTTTTCCTGTCATCTATTCAGCATCAGTTTCACCTTTCTCAAGACTCTGCATTGTTTGTAAATATCAGCATTCCATTGTTCTGTTGTTGTGTTTCATTTTGTACACTCTGGGTAACAACAATGTTGTTAAATTAGGCTAATAATGTGTGTGATAGATTTGTAGGTAACCCAGGGGTTCTACTGAATTGTACATGTATAATACTCTGGGTACTACTATACAAAGAATGATTTGAGTGTGAGCATGGTTTGATATCCCATGGATAAATCATTAGGTGCTATAAATTATATGTGGTGAATGATTTGTGTCTGAGCATGGTTTAATATTGCATAAAGGAATAGGGTGCTATGAACTAGGGTGAATGATTTGCACCTGTGAGAGTGCTTTAATATTGCACATTATAAACCATTGGGTGCTATGAATTAGGGTGAATGATTTGTGTCCGAGTATGGTTTAATATTGCACATTATAAACCATTGGGTGCTATGAATTAGGGTGAATGATTTGTGTCTGAGTATGGTTTAATATTGCACATTATAAACCATTCAGTGCTATGAATTAGGGTGAATGATTTGTGTCTAAGTATGGTTTAATATTGCACATCATAAACCATTGGGTGCTATGAATTAGGGTGAATGATTTGTGTCTGAGCTTGGTTTAATATTGCATAGAGGAATTATTGGGTGCTATGAATTAGGGTGGGTGATTTTGTATTCATGAGCATGGTTGATATTGCACAGATGATTCATTGGGTGCTATAAACTAGGGTGAATGATTTGCACCTGTGAGAGTGGTTTAATATTGCACAAGTAAACTATTGGGTGCTTATGAATTAGGGTGAATGATTTATGTGTGCCCATTGTTTAATATTGCATAGATACATCTTTGGGTGCTATAAATTAGGATTAATAATTTGTGTGTGAGCGAATGCAAAGTTTAATATTGTATGCTATGGGTCCTAAATTGTAAATGATTTGTATGTATATATGTGCATAGATCTAGTTTCATGTTGTATATAATATAAATCGTAATATATTATGGGTACTATATATAGTAAATGATTTGTGCAAAAGAGTAAATGGCTGATGTGTCAGAGTGGAATAATAAACATATGTGTGGGGCACAGTTTTATACTAGATACACATATACTCCAGGTTAAAAAGTGAAAGATCTAATATCAGTAAGTCAATGTGGCTTGGACTTAACAACAGTGAATACGACTTGTGTATAAGGGTCTATGTATATAATGCCTGTTGATCTATTTCAATATATACATTATATATATAATACTATATATATAAATATGCATGTGTAATATATAAGTATTACATACAGATATGGTACTGTATATTAGATTATTTGTGTGTACTGGCGATACTGATACTATACTAATGTCGAGTAATGATTAACTTTCTAATTATTGTCTCTGTACTATTATGTGCTGCACTTTGAATAATGCTATTTGAGGATAGTCTCATAATCACACACACACACACACACACACACACACACACACACACACACACACACACGCACCGCACCACACACACACAATGCGCACGACACACACCAGTGCGACACAACACCACACAAACCACACACACACAAACACACACACACACACACACACACACACACACAACACAACAATACATACATATATCTTACCCATGGATGAATCCAGTTTGTTGGGGAAGAGTAAGCCATTGTGTGAGAATACACATCTACCATCACACACACACTATTGCACCATCACAGCACCATCACACACTATCTGCACCACAGGCACTCACAGAAGCATCCATCAAGGCTGGCAATTCCAGAACACAACACAGGTAAAGATATAGCAAATCCTCTAAGTATCCTCCTGAAGGCTGTTGCAACGTCCAGGAACACAACACAGGTAAGATATAGCAAATCCTCTGAAGTATCTCACTGAAGGCTGTTGCAACATCCAGGAACACAACACAGGTAAAGATATAGCAAATCCTTTAAGTATCCTCACTGAAGGCTGTTGCAACATCCAGGAACACAACACAGGTAAAGATATAGCAAATCCTCTGAAGTATCCTCACTGAAGGCTGTTGCAACGTCCAGGAACACAACACAGGTAAAGATATAGCAAATCCTCTGAAGTATCCTCACTGAAGGCTGTTGCAACGTCCAGGAACACAACACAGGTAAAGATATAGCAAATCCTCTGAAGGCGTCCGAGGAACACAACACAGGTAAAGATAAAGCAAATCCTTTGAAGTATCCTCACTGAAGGCTGTTGCAACGATCCAGGAACACAACACAGGTAAAGATATAAGCAAATCTCTGAAGTATCCTCACTGAAAGCGTAGATCCAAATGAATACACATTATGTTTTCACACCATAGAAAAGAAAAACCACCACAGGTAAATGATAAAGGTTCAACTATCTTCTAGTGTGATATCAGTAAAAATAACATAAATCCAAGTAAATGTTGTTTTTTCACTATCCAAACCAAATCAATTCACAATCTTGTCGGATTATGGTTGCCTTATACTCTGCCTTATGCCAGATACTTGAAAACAGTCATATAGCGGAACTTCTTATTCCCTGTGCAATTCTAATCTCACAGTGATTCCCGGATGCCAGGAGTGATGACCCCCAAAGTGTTAAGCTGAGGAATGCACAACAACCACAATCATCCAATAAAACACCCTCACAGCAACTGTCACTCCACTGTGACAAAATAAATTAACACCTGTTCACATCCTATAAAAAAAAAAACAACAATAAACAAACAGTAACTCCACCTACATCCCTGAAAACCAGCTGGATTGTCACACCCTAAGAAAAAAAACAACAACAAAAAAGACTTCGCCTACAACCACCAAAACCAGTTCTGTTGTCACACTCTAAGAAAAAAAAACCCAACAATAAACAAGTAATAACTTCACCTACCTCCACGAAAACCACAAAAACCAGCTCAGTGGTCACACCCTAAGAAAACAAACAACATAACAAGCAATAAACAAGCAATAGCTTCGCCTACATCCAGGAAAACTAGCTCGCTGTCAATTCCTAGCAGCTGACAATCCGTAGCCAGAGTTCGCACAGAGCTAACAGCATAACACAGCAACACAGACATCTGTGTCACTCTAAAAGTATGCTATTCAGGATCTAAGGAAGAAAGTGTGGCCGATTGAGATAACCCTACAGACCAAGCTGTACGGCCCACCACAAGAGGAGGCTGAAAAGGATCTATGTCCATTGAATTTTTTTCCCACACACACGTCTGACAGTGTAGAGCAAAGAGAGAAGAAGAAGACTCTAAAAAGTCAATCAGGCAACCAGTCTAACCGATCCTTATAGACACTATGACTCACAGTCCCGAAAACTCCACAACAACCAGTCCGACCAACTGACCAAATACTGTAGCTCCCACTGCTAAGACACATCTCACTCCAAGCCTATGGGGAGAACACTGAGTGACAAACTCTCCGATTGTTTGTTTTCGACTAGCAATAACTAGGCCTTGGTTAAACCTCATCGGCTATGGTACCGCCACTGCACAAAGCTACTCTCTGATTGACCAGATTCACCGATGGGGCGTGTAGGAGGCCATGCCCTTATGCATTGGGCAATGAGCAGACTGACGGATTGAGGTCCTGTAATAAGCAATACATCACGGGACCAATCTTTACCAAACCAATGACAAACAACTAAATTTATCACCACGCCTACTTGACCGAAAACCCAACAGAAAGAGCCGAAGCTTTCTGAGAGACAGCGGTCAAAACACGCCCACACTGTGCAAGGCGTTGTTTTGCCGCAGTAGTAGGTGACACAGTACATAGTAGCAACCAGGAGCCGCTCTTCCTTGTAACTTGCAACGCCCTTTCGGCCCCCCCCCCCCCCAAAAAAAAAAATAGTCCATCCAATCAATTCCCCCAACACAGCATTGGTTGCAATTACTTTGCAACAACTGGTCAACCCTGACAGTTCGTCAATCCTGGGGATCAATCCTTGCCAACTGTGTTAGGCCCCTATTCTGACAGTTGTGGTAGCAAGCAAACTGCAGTTTGTTGTATGAACTTTGAATTGTGATGAACTGCATTGATAGTTGATAGGGATTTGCAGGAGCTGGGGACCACACAGTTTGATGCAATTACCACAACTGTGTCAAGCCCCCAAAGGAGCCTGCCCCCCCCCCCCCCCTCACATACAGTTGGTTGTAAGTTACAAGGAACTGTGTTTCTACTTCCAACTGTTTAGGGTGCCCTTGGGATAAGATTTAAAAAAAAAAAAAAAAGAACGGGTAGAAGGGGTTTTAACTATGCCCAAGATGTGGGGTCTCGGTTTCAGTCTCATCCCAATGACTTTGACATTCAGTTCGATTTTTTCGTCAAACTGGGAAGAAAGGGCAAGGCTGGGTACGAACCCAGACACTCATGGTTTACATATTGGCAAGTGAACATCTTAACCATCCTGCCACCATCTTTCCTTCATTGTAATTTCCTTTTATACTAAGAACTTTTGTCATTGCAAATTTTTGGTGGTGATCAGTTGTGACAAAATGAGTCAAGGCACTTTGCCATCTTAGTTGATGAGGGAAATTCTAAAATTTTATCTAAAAAAAAAAAAAATCTTTGCAATCTGATTAGGTCTAATAGATCTATATTATTTTGTAATGTTAAGTTAAAGGAAACAGCCCTATACTAATTGTCTCAACTGTGTTAGAGTAATAACGCAATGAAATGCTATGTAATGTAGTCTGTAGCTAAAGCAGCCTTATACTAATTTGTTCCATTTTTTTCAGAAATATTCTGGAATATACTGTGATTTAATGTAATGTGATGTTTATGTACCAATAACATTGTGATGCTGATTTCTTCTATTTTTTGTTAAAGTTATACTGTGATGAGATGTGATGTGGCTGTACCTAAAATATCTTTACATAGTGATACAGTAGTGCAATGTGATGTAGTATGGTAATATGATGTATCTGTAACACCATAATATTCCTGTATGCCTGTAAATTGTGGACCCTGACCGATGATTTGAAGAGAAGAGTACATGCCTTAGAGATGCCATGCTTCCAGAGACTCCTTGGCATCTCCTACAGAAACCACATCAGCAACAAAGAAGTGCAGGACAGAATCCAGCAAATCATTGGTCCCTATGAAAACCTTCTATCAATTATAAAGAAGCATAAACTTAAATGGTAGGGGCATGTCACAAGATCTAATGGACTTGCAAAAACAATACTGCAAGGCACTGTCCAAGGAGAGAGAAAAAGAGGCAGATCAAGGAAGAGATGGAAGGACAACAACAGGAATGGACAGGCCTAGAACTAAACAAAACCTTGTGAAAGGCATAACAAAGAGAGAGAGAAAAATTGAGGGAACTGGTTGTCAAGTCTTCAGGGGTGCCCTCACAGCCGCCAGACTAAGAGATAGATAGATAGATAGATAGATAGATAGATAGATAGATAGACAGACAGACAGACAGACAGACAGACAGACAGACAGACAGACAGACAGACAGACAGATGCTTAATGTGATGTAATATGATGTATCTGTAACACCATATATCATTATGCTGATTTTTTTTATATTAGTATTATGCAGTAATGTAAACCAATGTGTCTGAAACTGAATCATCCTTTTATTCATTTGTTTTGCCTCTGTGTCAATGATGCTGTAGTGTAATGTATTGCATTTTACATTTTACACCACTTTTAAGTCACGGCAGATTTCTTTGTGTGAAATTCGGGTTACTCTCCAGAGAGACATTGCCACAAGAGCAGCGCCACCCTTTTATTTCTGTCTACAGCTGTATTAATTTTTTGTTTTTTGTTTCTGTACCAGAGTGGCTTTTTTCTACAGAATTTTGCCAGGGACAACTCTCTTGTTGCTGTGGGTTCTTTTAAGTGCGTTTAATAATGTTAGCACATGGGACCTGGGTTTATCGTCTCATCCAAAAGACTAGCACCCAGACCACCATTCATGGTGTCATGGATGGGGGTAAAGTTTTGAGCCCAAACAGGATTCCAAGGCACACTTCCATGGAACTGAACTGAAGAAAAGTATTATGACTAGATTATAGATTTGTTACTGTGTTTGTTTTAGTCGAATTATAGTCCTTTCCAGATTTCTCCGATATCAGGACTGTAGTCAGAAGCCAGAAAGTCGGAGGTCCCACCCTTCGGCAAGTTCTCCCACTTCAGCACCTCCGGCCACCCCAAAAATGTTACAATTCAAGAAGCAACCTCATGAGATGAAACTCACTCTTTGAAAACCTTGTTACTGTGATTTTTGACAACTACTTCTAAATGAAGTGTTTGTCTGGGCTTCACTGCTTTTCCCAATTGGGTGACCGGTACCATGCTGGTACCCCGATGGGGCGGGGCGGAGCGGGGCGTGGGGCCTGTGTCGAGGTGTGGGGCCTGTTATATGTCCTGCTTCGGCCCTGGTTTGGTTGTTGACATGGGCGTGGTCTCAGGGGTGTGGTTCCAGGAGGTTGTTTGGAAAGTGGGTGTGGCCAGTTCCAGGTTCGGCATTTTAGAAGCTCCTCCTCGTACATTTTTGTTAACTTTCTGACTTCAGTTCCAAGTTGTGACCCAAATGTGTTGAGGCACTTTGTCACAACCTTTCAGCACTAAAAATATGGGATGGCAGAGGTTCTTTAGTATCTTTGTTATGTTTCTTTTTTTTTAGTGTGAGGGTATAAGGAAGAAAAGGAATCACTCATTTCAGCCACATGAAGGCCATCTCGATGTTCAGCCCAGTATAATCTCTAAGCACTTTGATTTGTGTACTCTACAAGATTCAGTGCTATAAATATCCCATATATCATTATTGTTGTTGTTGTTATTATTATTATTATTATTATTATTATTATTATTATTTTGTTGTTGTTGTTGTTGTTGTTGTTGTGTTGTTATTATTATTGTTGTTGTTGTTATTATTATTATTATTATTATTATTATTATTTATTATTATTATTATTATTATTATTATAAACCACACATAACATACCGAGCTAGCAACTCCTCATTCTCCCACAAGTAACATACACCATTTAAGTAGCTACCTTCCATTTTCTGGGATGATATCCTTTCAAAAAACCCTTTTAGCTAGCCCCAGCTGTGGGGGGTAGGTGGTAGGGTTTTTTGTGTGGACTATTTTACCCCCATTAGATATGGCAAAGATGTCTATTTTATCCCCAACAAATGTAGCAAAGATTATAAGTTTCTGAGTGAGGAGAAGCAACTTTCATCCCTAATTAATTAGTTAGATTTGTTTTACTTTAACAGTTTTTTGGGTTTAAAATTTTTTTATTTTATCATAGTTTACCTTTTGTTACATCCCCTATCCCTCTTGGCACTCCCCCCCCCCCCCCCAAATAAAGAAGTCTTTTAAAAAAAAAAAGTGGATCTAGTCCTTTACAAGGGGTGCTAAAATTCGTGTGGCAATAATTGTTTGAGGTTTTGCTTGTTTGGGTTTCTTTTGTTTTTGTTTTGTTTTTGCTTGTGTTTTTTGTTTTTGTTGTTGTTGTCTTTGTTGTTCCTTCTGGTTAATCATTGTTTGCTGGTCTCTTTGTGCCTCTGTTTATTTGTTTTTGTGGTTTCTTCAGCCAAAAACATGCTGGGAATCTGTATGTTATTGTTGTTGAAAGGCTTTGTGGCTGGACACAAAATTTGTTTCTCCAGTATTCTTTAAATCGGTCCATTTGCAGATTCTATGATTATCAGTCTTCTATTTGACCATATACCAGTCCAGATTTCATCATTTATGTTCTGTTGAATTTACTCAGTTTTTCAGATAATAAAGTATGTTAGATGTGAATGGGTTTTAGAATTGCAGTGTGGACGTGTGCCTGCCTAGTATTACTGTGTTTTTATTTCAAAACATTGTACATTCTCTATCTGTCTGTCTGTCTCTTGTTTTGGCTTAAATGGGTATGCATGTATCTGCCATGTACTATGTAAGAATGCATCTATGGCACTAACATTAGCAAGCAAGCAAGGCATACAACACACATACACACAGGCCGTGCACACACACACACCCAGCCCAGACACACACACACACACACACACCACACACACACACACAACACACACACACACACCCACACACACACACACACCACACCACACCACACACACACACACACACACACACACACCACACACACACACACACACACACACACACACACACACACACACACACACACACACATGTCTAGGTAACTCTTACATTCTCTTCATCACTGCAAGAATGCTTCAAATATTCAAATTTAGAAAGGAAAAAAAAGAAAACACAATACATACTTAAAAAAAAAATTCTGGGTGGCAGCATGCCAGGCCCTTTAGCGATAAGGGCCATTTGATTTGTCTGACAATTTTGTTTTTTACTTTTAAAAAATTGATTTGTCTAACCTGACAGAGCTTGGACTCGTGGATGAGCCATCATCAGAGGTCTCATTGGTGGTTTTCCTGGTACATCATGGATAAACACCTGTCTAAGATACAGGGGTGTTTTTGCTCTCACATGAATAATATGATAATGGATGGTGGTCTACATCTAGTAGGTACTGCCTCCAAAGCGAATGTGAAGTGTGCATGTCGAATCCCGTTTGGGCCCAAAACTTTTCCCCCATCCATTAGACCATGAGTAGTGGTCTGGGGCTAGTCTTTCGGATGAGACATAAACGAGGTCCCGTGTGCTACACAGCACTTTTAGCATACGTAAAAGAACCCACGGCAACAAGGGCGCTGTCCCTGGCAAAATTATGTGGAAAAAAGTCACTCTGATAGGGAAACAAATACAGTTGCAGACAGGAAACACACACACACAAAATAATGGGTAGGCGATATCCCGAAAAATCTGCTGTGACATAAAGGGGTATTAAATAAAATATAAAATAAAATAATCCTGTGGCCATCCAATGCAATTACCAAAAACTAATAACAAATACACTACACTATGTGTCTATGTGTCTATGTATGTATGTATGTATGTATGTATGTATGTATGTATGTATGTATGTATGTATGTATGTATGTATGTATGTACGTACGTACGTACGTACGTACGCACGCACGCACGCACGCACGCACGCACGCACGCACGCACGTACGTACGTACGTACGTGTGTGTGTGTGTGTGTGTGTGTGTGTGTGTGTGTGTGTGTGTGTGTGTGTGTGTGTGTATGTATGTATGTATGTGTGTGTGTGTGTGTGTGTGTGTGTGTATGTATGTATGTATGTATGTATGTATGTATGTATGTATGTATGTATGTATGTATGTATGTATGATGTATGTATGTATGTATGTATGTATGTATGTATGTATGTATGTATGTATGTATGTATGTATGTATGTATGTGTGTGTGTGTGTGTGTGTGTGTGTGTGTGTGTGTGTGTGTGTGTGTGTGTGTGTGTGTGTGTGTGTGTGTGTGTATGTATGTATGTATGTATGTATGTATGTATACATTCTATGTATGCGTGTATGTCTACGTATGTATGTATGTATGTATGTATGTATGTATGTATGTATGTATGTATGTATGTATGTATGTATGTATGTATGTATGTATGTATGCATGCATGCATGCACGCACGCACGCACGCACGCACGCACGCACGCACGCCTGTCTGTCTGTCTGTCTGTCTGTCTGTCTGTCTGTCTGTCTGTCTGTTATATATATATATATATATATATATATATATATATATATATATATATATATATATATATATATATATATATATATATATATGTATGTATGTATGTATGTATGTATGTATGTATGTATGTATGTATGTATGTGTGTGTGTGTGTGTGTGCGTGCGTGCGTGCGTGCGTGCGTGCGTGCGTGCGTGCGTGCGTGCGTGCGTGCGTGCGTGCGTGCGTGCGTGCGTACATGCATGTATGTATGTATGTATGTATGTATGTATGTATGTATGTATGTATGTATGTATGTATGTATGTATGTATGTATGTATGTATGTATGTATGTATGTATGTATGTATGTATGTATGTATGTATGTATGCACATATTATGTATGCATGTCGAATCCCGTTTGGGCCGAAAACTTTTTTTTCCTATCCATTAGACCATGAGTGGTGGTCTGGGCGCTAGTCTTTTGGGTGAGACAATAAACGAGGTCCCGTGTGCTACGCAGCATTATTTAGCACTCATAAAAGAACCCATGGCAACAAGAGGATTGTCCCTGGCAAAATTCTGTAGAAAAAAGCCACTCTGATAGGGAAACATTTACAGTTTCACACACAAAATAATGGGTAGGCCTGCTCTTCTAGCGATGGGCTCTCCCTGCTGAGAGCAGTCCGAATTTCATGTACAGAAATCGGCTGTGACATAAAGGGGTATAAAATAAAATAAAAATAAAATAATCCTGTGGCCATCCAATGCCAATACCAAAAACTAATAACATTAAACATATCGACTACAGTATGCATGTATGTATGTGGGTATGTAGCCTATGTATGTAAAGTATGTATGCATGTATGTATGTATGTATGTATGTATGTATGTATGTATGTATGTATGTATGTATGTATGTATGTATGTATGTATGTATGTATGTATGTACGTGTGTGTCGTGCGTGCGTGCGTGCGGTATATTGGTATGTATGTATGTATTGTATGTATGTATGTATGTATGTATGTATGTATGATGTATGTATGTATGTATGTATGTATGTATGTATGTATGAGTAATGTATGTAATGTATGTATGTGTAGTGATGTATGTATGTATGTATGTATGTATGTATGTATGTATGTATGTATGTATGTAGTATGTATGATATATGTATTATGTATGTTGTATGTATGTATGTATGTATGCATGATGTATATGTATGTATGTGTGATGGTGTATGATATGTAGTATGTAATGTATTATGTATGTTGTATGTATGTGATGTATATGTATGTATGGTATGGATACATTCTATGTATGCGTGTATGTCTACGTGTGTATGTATGTATGTATGTATGCATGCATGTATGTATGTATGGTATGGATGGATGGATGGATGGATGATGGATGATGATGGATGGATGGATGGATGAATGATACATCTATGTATGCGTGTGTATGTCTATGTGTGTATATGGATGGATGGATGGATACATTCTATGTATGCGTGTGTATGTCATGTATGTATATGTATGTATGTATGTATGTATGTTTATGTATGTTGTATATGTATGTATGTATGTATGTTGTTGTATCTGTATGTATGTATGTATGTATGTATGTATGTATGTATGTATGTATGTATGTATGTAGTATGTATGTATGTATGTATGTATGTATGTATGTAGTATAGTCCTTATGTTGTGTTCATGTATGTATGTATGTATGTATTTATGTATGTATATATGTAGTTGTATGTATCTATGTATTATGTATGTATCGAACCCAGTCGTCACAATTGAGATCACAATGTTCTGACCTCCACTAGGCTATCCCGTCCCCCTGAAGAATCAGATATGTGTCATTGAGAGCGGCAGCCATCACGTACATGTACCTAGTGATCCTGAAAGGTAAGATAGGTGAGACTTCAACAATGAGTACATGATAAAATATCAACAAATGATTACGTCATTTTTCTTGATCCTCTGGATTGATTTTCTGGATCAGCACATCGTACCACTTTGTTACTTGTCACGACCTGTGGTATTATACACCATACTTTGGTGTCAAAATTTGCAAAGCTGGGCTAGGGCATGAAAATGATACTGTCACATCCTCAAAAATGTGTAAGTAAGGACGTCTATTTGTTTCTTGTTGTAGACAAAAATATTGAGTGTTCCTTTATTTAACTTCCATAAAATTGTTTCAAAGCAAAAATGAACGGATGTATCGAGATGGAGAGAGAGAGAGAGAGGAGAGAGAGAGAGAGAGAGAGAGAGAGAGAGAGAGGAGAGAGAGAGAGGAGAGAGAGAGAGAGAGAGAGAGGGAGAGGGAGAAGAAAAAAAAAAGAGGAGAGAAAAAGAAAGAAAAGAAGGAGAGAGAGAGAGAGAGAGAAGAGAGAGAGGAAGAGAGAGAGAAGAGAGAAGAGAGAGAGAGAGAGAGAGAGAGAGAGGAGAGAAGAAGAGAGAGAGAGAGAGAGATTTAGTTAAATCTTTTCTTTTATATCGAGAATAATGGAATAAGCATTCATGTGCTTTTTTTCATCCAGTCCCCGTGTGTATGCAGTTTTGTAAATCTTGTCATCTATTCCCACAGGCACACAATGGCCTACTTTACGAAAAGCGGAACAGGATTTAACGTGTGCGCAAGATGTTCTGCGTGCTGTCGTAGGCCTACATGGGGCCTCGGTTTATAGTCTCATCTCATCCGAAAGACTTTTGGGGAGAGTGGAATCAGCACTGATGTTAACTCCAGGGGGAAAATCCCCTCGAACGGGAATCGAACTGGGGTGGTCAAATTGCCAGGGCAATGTTATGACCACTTGGCTATCCCGTATCCCCCCCCCCCCCCCCCCCCCAAAAAAAAAAAAAAAAAAAAAAGAGAAAAGAGAGAGAGAGAGAGAGAGAGAACAGAGAGAGAGGAGCAGACAGACAGACAGACAGACAGACAGACAGAACTCTGAAATGCTTTAATGTACTTCGGCCATAGGCCACAATACAAGCAACAAAAAATAAAGAAGGTGGGTGGTGGCGTGTTGATGACACATAGGCCTATCCTCATAATAACTGTCAACATGTACATATTTACAAATAGTAGGACACATACATAACATAGCATCATCATCATCACTATCATTGACCAAATGTCATCTCCATCATCTCATCATTATTACAGTTATGCGCGCATGTGCCCTCACACATACACACACGCGCGCGCACGCACGCACACACACACATTCCCATATACATACCCTCTGACACAGACACACGCACGCACGCACGACGCACGCACTCACACGCACGCACGCACGCACAGGCACACACACCACCACACGCGCGCGCGCACGCCACACACACACACACACACACACACACACACACACACACACACACACACACACACACACACACACACATGCCCCCAAAGTTATTCGTATGAGACTACAAACCGAGGCCGTGTGCGAACACACGCCGAACACCCCGCCCACATGTCAAATCCTGCTCCACACATGTAAGAGCAGGCCACTGTGTGCTGGCGAGAACCGGCTGCAAGAGAGAGAGAGAGAGAGAGAGAGAGAGAGAGAGAGAGAGAGAGAGAGAGAGAGAGAGAGAGAGAGAGAGAGAGAGAGAGAGAGAGAGAGAGATTGATTGATTGATTTGATTTGATTGATTTGATTTATTCTTTTATATCGAGGATAATGGAATAAGCACTCTTGTGCTTTTTTACATCCAGTCCCCGTGTGTATGCAGTTTTGTAAATGTCATCTGTTCCACCGGCACACGATGGCCTTCTCTTACGAAAAGCGGAACAGGATTTAACCGTGTGGCGCAAGATGTTCTGCGTGCGTTCGCACACGGGGCCTCGGTTTATAGTCTCATCCGAAGGACTTTTGGGGAGAGTAGAGTCAGCACTGATGTTAACTCCAGGAGAAAAATCTCCTCGACCGGACTCGAACTCAGGTCTTCAAACTGCCAGCGCAATGTTCTGACCACTAGGAGAGAGAGAGAGAGAGAGAGGAGAGAGAGAGAGAGAGAGAGAGAGAGAGAGAGAGAGAGAGAGAGAGAGAGAGAGAGAGAGAGAGAGAGAGAGAGAGAAGGAGAGAGAAGAGAGAAAGAAAGGCAAGGCAGCAAGCAAATTCTTTTATTCGAGGATAATGAATAAGCACTCGTGTGCTTTTTTAATCCAGTCCCCGCCCTTATCAGGGATACATCAAGATAAAAAAAAAGCAACCACACCTCTAACTAAACAACAACAATGAAAATGATCCAAATACCAAGAACAAGAGCAAAAAACCATACCCAGTATCAAACAGCATGCAAAAAATAGGACAGAGATACAATAATAAGGTAGTGATATAAGAAGGCACACATTCAGAAACGAAAAAGAAGTAAGAATCAATGATGATTTTGATTTGGAAGAAAAAAAAGAGCAAACATGAGAATTTGATGAGGTAAATGACTGAAAACATCAATCCACCACCATCTATCAACAAAATGAGTCATATAAAATATAACATTTTGATAAATTGGGTAGTGATTCACACACACACACACACACACACACACACACACACACACACACACACACACACACACATTTTACAGGTTCTTGTGCATGTCATCAATAACTTGAATCTAAGGAAAATAATCATATGCCTTGAATTCTAAATAAAATCGTATAACGAAACATGAGAGGAGTCTATCCAATATAAGGCACATATTTAAAACATATACTCTAATACCTAAATCAATCTTATGATAATAGTCATAAAATTATGTTCGTGATCCTATCGTAACCATGACTAACATATTTTATTCAGCTTCCTTATAAACATCATTAATTAAAAGTTTACACCAAAAAAATCAACACACATGATTATTAAGATATAGAGTACAAAATAGAAGAGAGAGAGAGAGAGAGAGAGAGAGAGAGAGAGAGAGAGAGAGAGAGAGAGAGAGAGAGAGAGAGAGAGAGAGAGAGAGAGAGAGAGAGATTCTAAACAATTCTAAATTGTATCTAAACATTGTGTGTGTGTGTGTGTGTGTGTGTGTGTGTGTGTGTGTTGTGACGCGTTGTTTGCGTAGTGCGAGCCGCGTGGGTAGAGTGGGAGTATTTGTGACATTTTATTTGAAGTTATATAATGTTTGAACAAATTTGAAATGTAGCCACTTCGTGTGTTTGATTATGATTTGTATCAATATGCCTGTCAGTCTTGTAACTGCCCTTCAGGGATGATTAAAATGTTTTTGACTTGACTTCGACTTGACTTGACTTGATTCATTTATTCTTTCTTTTATAACAAGGAAGAATAAATCTCTCTCTCTCTCTCTCTCTCTCTCTCTCTCTCTCTCTCTCTCTCTCTCTCTCTCCTCTCTCTCTCTCTCTGTCTGTCTGTCTGTCTATGTGTCTGTGTGCGTGTTTGTGTGTGTGTGTGTGTGTGTTGTGTGTGTGTGTGTGTGTGTGTGTGTGGTGGTGAGTGAGAGAGAGAGAGAGAGAGAGAGAGAGAGAGAGAGAGAGAGAGAGAGAGAGAGAGAGAGAGAGAGATTAATTTATTCTGTCTTTTATATTAAGGAAGAATAATTAATCTCTCTCTCTCTCTCTCTCCTCTCTCTCTCTCTCTCTTCTTCTGTCTGTCTGTCTGTCTGTCTGAGAGAGAGAGAGGGAACAAAGAAAGTTTAACAATGAAGAAAAGTACATGCCTACAGGCAAAGCCACACCTTAATTCAAGTGAAGGCACTGAGGACTGTGAGCTCATCGAGTGTGTCTACACGCCCCCTGGGCACCCTCCATGGTCTCCCTGTGTAACAACATGGGAAAATTCCCCCCTTTCCGAGGGGGAGGAGCCACCCCTAAAGGTTGGGGTTCATCCCAGCTTTCCGCTATGGCCTTGTGCCCTTGGCTATTTTCTCACCCCACCAGGGTGTAAAAGGGGTACCAACCTTGTGTTGGGGAATAACACTGCGATAGACTGGCCTCCTATCCAGGGGGGCGGGCGTCTATGACTCAGTCGCTTAACACCACAGAAACCGGGGAAAAGTACCAGCCTGATGAGCCTTACTCGGGACAGACTTTAACTTTCACTTTAACTTTCCCAGAGGGGAGGGCATAGCCTAGTGATCAGAACATTGCCCTTGCAACCAGTTGGATTCCATTCTAGTGGAGGGGATTTTTCCTCTGGAGTTAACATCAGTGCAGACTCCACTACCACCCCCCCCCCCCTCCAAAAAAGAAAAGTCATTAGGATGAGACTATAAATCCAGTTGTGTGGGTTTTACCCATCAGAACATCATGCCCACATGTTAAATCCTGTTCTGCTTTTCGTAAGAGTAGGCCATCTTGTGCGGTGTGCTGGTAGGAACAGATGACACGATTTAATAAAACTGGATACACACGGGGCTGGATGTAAAAAAGCACATGAGTGTTTATTCTATTATCCTCGATATAAAAGAATAAAATAAAATAAATAATAAAATTTTAAAAATACAGGTAAAGGGTAAAGGTATAAGGTGTCCCATACCCTAGGCCAAGGTGTTAGATACTTCAGCTTCTCTAGGGGCCAGCATGTTGAGGGGGGCGCCCATCTTCTTTCCCTCTCTGCTTTACCTTCCCTGACCCTAAAGAGGGTAGGTACCCATTTACAGCTGGGTGAATTGGTAGGGGGGGAGGACTTTACTGAAGCCAAGGCGAGCAAACCCTCACTCAACCAACTTGTAACCAGGCCCGCTGCTTAACTTGACGGGGAAAGGAGAGCTCTGACCACTGAGCTATCCGGCCCCCAAGACTAGACGAAACTTCACACATCTTCACATCTTCCCACATTCTTCCCACAGCCTGTTATCTGTTTCTGTTTGATCAGCCAGCAGGTACAATCAGAGCTGTTTGGATGGCAGGTGTAGGCCTACTCTAGCACAGTGTCGTCAAAATCACACAGCACAACATTTCCACTCTTGTGACGCTCCATCACAGAAGGAGTCACATAGCACCAGAGGTTAATTTTTAGTAACTGACATGCTATTAATCCACAATAAAATGGCTGTACAATACAAAAAACAGATTGAAAATCGGACAATTCTTTCCAAGTTATTACAACTTGAAATGATAGACTGCACCAAATGGCAAGATAAGAAATTAGCATGTTTAGCATCCTAATAGGAAATGGGGATGGATCAACCATATGCTCGCAAGCCTGCTTCAAACTTACCAGGCAGGCCCTTGAATGAAACCCACAAGGGAAGGGGAAAGTAGGTCGACCAAAACAGACCTGGCCCAGAAGCATTGAAGCAGAAACGAAAGCAGCCTGAAGGCAGCCTGAATAACGTGGACCGAGCTGAAGAGGATCTCCCAGAACGTGTTGGAGGAGTGTTGTTGCAGCCCTTTGTTCCCAAAGGAATTCACAGGCATAAGTCAAAACAAGATTGCAGAATGGTTCTCTTCCATACACACCTTACTATCGGCACACACTGTCCCACTGGCTGTCTTGAAACACAGACTCACAGTGGCATATTTCACAAAGCTGTCACAAAGTCCAGGCTTACAACACAGGTGAAGATAACACAAGTCCTCTGAAGTTTCAGTCACAAAAGGTATAGATGCCCTGCAGTTTAATGTTCTTGGGTTTTTTTCACATCATTAAAAAAAAATTACTACTGGTGAAAATCAAAGTTCAACTATCCTCTGGCCTGTTGTTTTTGTTTTTATTTTATCACAGTTCAAACCAAGCAGATCATCCAATAAAACAATCACACCAACCCTCCCAGGAGCAAAAGCCTAGTAATCAGAACATTGTGCTAGCAGACTCAATTGTTTTCTAATCCTTCGGATGAGACTTTAACCGAGACCGTGTGCGAACGCACAAGAACATTGCGCACACTTAGATCCGGTTCCAAGAGTAGGCCATCATGTGCAGTGGAACAGATGACATTACAAAACTGCATACACAGGGGACTGGATGTAAAAAAGCACAAGAGTGCTTATTCATTATCCTCGATATAAAAGAATAAATAAATAAGATTGAATCTGTTACAGTTAACATCAGTGCTACTTACAGTTAGTTAACATCATGTAACTCTACTCTCCCCAAAAGTCCTTCAGATAAGACTATAAACCCAGGCGGTGTGCCAACGCATGCAAGATGTACTTGCCCACATATTAAATCCTGTTCTGCTTTTGGTTAGAGTAAGCCATTATGCATTGTGTGCCGGTGGAAACAGATGACAAGATTTACAAAAACTGCATACACACTGGGCATAAAAAAGCAAACAGTGCTTATTCCATAATCCTGGATAACTCCAAAAAGCCAACACAAGTCAAAGTGCTACCAAAACCTCTCACAACAGGCCTGCCTGCCTTGCATGTTGTTCTGACACAGTTTGTCCCAACAACACAGTCCATTGCAACTTGCTAGAACTGTGTCGAGGGGGGACTGACACAGTTCATGGTAATTGCAACAACTGTGTGATGACCCCCCCCCCCCCCCCCTCAACACAGTTCATCCCAAATTACAACGAACTGGGTTAGCCCCCCCATTCTTAGTATAAAAAAGAAATGGTAATAAAAAATACTAAGAACTTTTGCCATTGCATGTTTTTGGTGCTGAAAAGTTGTGACAAAGTGCCTCAAGGTACTTTGTCACAACTTGGAACTGAAGTCAGAAAGTTGACGAAAGTGTATGAGGATCTTCTAAAATACTGAAGTAGTGCATTATATTGAAATTATATTGATTAAGATATGTTTTTTTTATATGGGGGCCAGTTTGTGTAATGTGGGAGAACTGTGTCGAGGGGGGGGGGGATCGAAGCAGTTCTGGTATGTCCAGCAGGGGGGGGGGAGGATGACACAGTTGTAGTAATTGCAACGAACTTCATCCCCGGCTTAACAGTTTGTCACCACGAACTGTGTTGTCCCATGTGTTGTTGGGACGAACTGTGTCAGAACACATGTGGTGTGGGGTGTTTTTTGTGTTTGCTAAGACCTCTCACAGCAGGCCTTGTACTCTGTTTGTACCCGTAGACCTGTCACAGTAACCTTACAGCGTGTGTGTGTTTGCGGTGCACTTTGCCCCTCGTTAGCCACGCCCAAATGTCCTTACTGGGTCTCCTTTGACACTCTCTGCACGCGCAGTGGGTGGTCCGAACTGCGTGGGACACAAGTACCTATGTGGGTGTGTCCCTGGGCCCAACCAGGGCAGGGGCTTAACAATTTTCCCTCATAAGTCGCCCCGCCCCTCTTCCCAGCAGAGCTCACAGATAGTGCACATGAATAGTTCAGTCATCACCTTGCTTTCCCCAAACTAAGGTTGAACCAGTTTTGGATTAGGACGTCAGGGACAAGTGCTTCTCCAGTGGTATAGGACATTAGCTGAGGATGTTTTTTTTCGATTTTTTACAAATTCATGTCAGGTATTAGAGAGAAAATTTCTTCTCACTGGGTTCGAGGAATGTCTTAGTTATTCCGAAGAAGGAATAGAATGTCTCTACATCACCGTGTTTTCTTCATGTTAGTTAGTGAACTGGCTGAGGTAAGCTGAGCCCCCGACATGGCGAAATGGAGTCTCAGTTTTTGTGTTCGACAGTTGGCCAACCATCCGGCTTCATGGAAAACTTACGCTACTTTGTCAGCACTGCAGGTGATTTTTTAAAAAAAAATCAAAATAATGTTAGGGAAGATGCTGATGTCTTGTTTGATGATTCACTTACAAATGATTTTGGTTATGACTGGTTTTTTCTTTATTTTTATCGTCCTCTTGTATGTCTTCTTGTACCATTTAGGGCGTGGAGGGGAGAAAGCTTTCTGTCTGTGGCAAGTTTGAAGGCCTGGATGGGTGGATTGTTGTGGGTCTTAAGCATTTAATGATTATGACAAGTGATAGCAATGTGAAGTTTGAAGCCTGGATGGTGGATTTGTGGGTCTTAAGCCTTTAATGATTATGACAGTGATAAGCATGTCGACACAAACTAGATACTAGACCTGTGTGGCAGACTACTTTTCAGCCTACTTTAAGTTGTAGTGAGTCTACACACATTTCCACCATGGCAAAGTCGGTCAAGGCCCAGAAAACCTGCTAAGGGGAAGGGTGGTGTGGGTAGGGGGGGGGGGAGAGGGTGGTGAAGTGAAGGAATCGAGTGGTCAGCAGGGCCAGAGAAGTTGAATTTATGCATTATATTCAAATATGTGCGTCTAGATTGGATTAAATGGGTAAAGATGATCTCCAAAAAGAGTATTTCCCTTCTTTTTTGTGGTTTGTCTTGTATATTTTGGTCAAGAAAGCTGTTTTAGTGTCAGGCTTAAATTTGCATAAATTGTAATTTGTTAAGCATGTTGTGTAAGTTAGAAAATGAAAATTCCTAAAATCCCAATAGACATTCACATTTCTCATTCATTTTCTAATTTAATAAAAAAAATTTCAAGTTTCTGACTTCAGTTCCAAGTTGTGACAAAGTGTGTGAACCAGTAGATTTGCATATCAACCGGTACTGTGGTAGATTTGCAGGTATTTCTTGAAATTTCGTTTGTTGTCTTTCACAAGTGTAGATTATGTATTTTAAAGAAATAATATACTTTAAAAAGAAATGTTTTGAGTCTTTGATACCTTCTGTTAATCATTTTGTCATGAACTCTTGCTTTTCAGTTCCTGTTAGTATTGCTATGGTTTTGGGGTGTATTGCTGTTAGGTTTGTTCTCTTATTCAATTCCTTTGTAATTCTCCATATCCCAAAAGGAGTGGAAGCAATAAATAAATCTTGAATCTGAAATCTTGAATTGTGTGTGTGTGTGTGTGTGTGTGTGTGTGTGTGTGTGTGTGTGTGTGTGGGGTGTGTGTGTGTGTAATTTTGTAATCTGTTCTCTAGCTCTTCTGATAAAAATATGTTATTAAAACTTAGCAAATTCATACTTAAGAGTAAGTTGCATGATATTAATGATTAGGTTGACTATATTTTTATTTCTGTGAAAAATTCTGTGTATGAACGTATTCTATTAATGCAAAATATATATGTTACAGTTGATTTTGTTTGAAATCCTCCATGCCCCAAGAGGGGTCAAAGGCGAATTAAATCTTAAATCTTGTGTGTGTGTGTGTGTGTGTGTGTGTGTGTGTGTGTGTGTGTGTGTGTGTGTGTGTGTGTAGCCTACGTGGTGGAGTGAGTTTTACAGTGTAGTATTTTCATACTATTATCACTATTGATGATATTATTCTTATTGTTATTATTACAATCATTGTATTATCTTTAGTTCCTTTTGTTGTAATGAGTTGTAACAATGTTGTAGCTAAATATTTTTGGGTGGATTTTTCTTGGTTGTTTGGTTGTTTATTTCATTATGTTCTCTTGTTTGCTCTTTATCTATTAACGCTTTTCTTTTTCTTCAATAATCAAAATTATTTTATTGTGACTTCCGATTTTCGTCTTCTGAATAACTTCAATAAGTGCATTTATTCTTTTATGTTGGTTGGTACTGGGTATAGTTTTACTGTTTAGTATCTTTTTATCTTGATGTTATCCCTGAACAGGGCAGGGACTAGATGTAAAAAAAGCACACGAGTGCTTATCTATTATCCTGGAATAAAAGAATTTGCTTTGCCTTGCATTGCCTTGCCTTGCCTCTCTCTCTCTCTCTCTCTCTCTCTCTCTCTCTCTCTCTCTCTCTCTCTCTCTCTCTCTCTCTGGGGAGGGGGGGGGGGACGGATAGCCTAGTGGTCAATGTTAGGTCAGAACATTGCGCTGGCAATCTGACGACCCAGGTTCGAGTCCGGTCGAGGAGATTTTTCTCCTGAAGTTAACATCAGTGCTGACTCCACTCTCCCCAAAAGTCATTCGGATGAGACTTTAAACCGAAGCCCCGTGTGCGAACGCACGCAGAACATCTTGCGCACACGTTAAATCCTGTTCCGCTTTTCGTAAGAGTAAGAGTAGGCCATCGTGTGCCGGTGGGAACAGATGACATTTACAAAATTGCAGACACACGGGGACTGGATGTAAAAAAGCACAAGAGTGCTTCTTCCATTATCCCCGATATAAAAGAATAAATCAAATCAAATCAATCAAATCAAATCTCTCTCTCTCTCTCTCTCTCTCTCTCTCTCTCTCTCTCTCTCTCTCTCTCTCTCTCTCTCTCTCTCTGGCAATTTGACGACCCAGGTTCCAGTCCGGTAGAGGAGATTTTTCTCCTGGAGTTAATATCAGTGCTGACTCCACTCTCCCCAAAAGTCCTTCGGATGAGACTTTAAACCGAGGCCCCGCTGTTCCGCTTTTCGTAAGAGTAGGCCATCGTCTGCCGGTGGGAACAGATGACATTTACAAAACTGCATGCACACGGGAACTGGATGCGAAATAGCACAAGAGTGCTTATTCCATTATCCTCGATATAAAAGAATCAATCAATCAATCTCTCATATATATATATATATATATATATATATATATATATATATATATATATATATATATATGTAAAAACTAAGAACTAACTATAGTAGAGGTATTACTGGGGAAGAATATATATAACCTCAGCA
>CM060347.1:23341354-23343854 GCA_030674155.1 Stramonita haemastoma | reverse complement strand
TCTCATCCGAAGGACTTTTGGGGAGAGTGGAGTCAGTACTGATAACTCCAGGAGAAAAATCTTCTCCACCGAAGCAAAGTTTATAGTCTCATCTGAAGGAGAGAGAGAGAGAGGATTTTTTATTTATTTATTTATTCTTTTATATCGAGGATAACAGAATAAGCAATCATGTGCTTTATTTCATCCCGTCCCCGTGTGTATGCAGTTTTGTAAATATCGTCATCTGTTCCCACCGGCACACGATGGCCTATTCTTACGAAAAGCGGAACAGGATTTAACGTGTGCGCAAGATGTTCTGCGTGCGTTTGCACACGGGGCTTCGGTTTTAAGTCTCATCCGAATGACTTTTGGGGAGAGTGGAGTCAGCACTGATGTTAACTCCAGGAGAAAAATCTCCTCCACCGAAGCAAAGTTTATAGTCTCATCTGAAGGAGAGAGAGAGAGAGAGAGAGAGAGAGAGAGAGAGAGAGAGAGAGAGAGAGAGAGAGAGGAGAGAGAGAGAGAGAGAGAGATTTCAGTCATAAAGGAAACAATGATAAAAAGGTCAATATCAATATTGGCATCAACATGATTAACACCGATATCATATCTGAATTCGCATCAACACTATCAGCTCGATAAAGCAACCGATATCAATGACAAAGAAACTGGCCAAGTCGCAAAGAATACCGTGTATATAAAACATGACCGTCACCAGTGAACTTAACTTTGGGTGTCACAGACAGACAGACAGATAGACAGAGAGAGAGACAGAGACAGAGGCAGAGACAGAGACAGAGAGAGGCAGAGACAGAGAGAGAGAGACAGAGACACAGAGAGAGAGAACGTGTGTGTGAGAGAGAGAGACAGAGACAGAGAGACAAAGACAGAGAGACAGAGAGGGCAAAGTCCACCAGTTTTGAAGTAATTGGATAAGCAACAACAACAAAGAGAAAACTCAGAAAGAGAGAGAGAGAGAGAGAGAGAGAGAGAGAAGAGAGAGAGAGTAGAGAGAGAGAGAGAGAGAGAGAGAAGAGAGAAGAGAGAGAGAGAGAGAGAGAGAGAGAGAGAGAGAGAGAGAGAGAGAGAAGAGAGAGAGAGAGAGAGAGAGAGAGAGAGAGAGGAGAGAGAGAGAGAGAGAGATTTTTTATTTATTTATTTATTCTTTTTATATCGAGGATAACAGAATAAGCAATCATGTGCTTTTTTTCATCCCGTCCCCGTGTGTATGCAGTTTTCCAAATATTGTCATCTGTTCCCACCGGCACACGATGGCCTACTCTTACGAAAAGCGGAACAGGATTTAACGTGTGCGAAAGATGTTCTGCGTGCGTTCGCACACGGGGCCTCGGTTTAAAGTCTCATCCGAAGGACTTTTGGGGAGAGTGGAGTCAGCACTGATGTTAACTCCAGGAGAAGAGAGAGAGAGAGAGAGAGAGAGAGAGAGAGAGAGGAGAGAGAGAGAGAGAGGAGAGAGAGAGAGAGAGAGAGAGAGAGAGACAGACAGACAGACAGACAGACAGACAGACAGACAGACAGAGACAGACAGAGACAGACAGAAGCAGAGACAGAGAGAGACAAAGAGAGACACAGAGAGACACAGAGAGAGACACAGAGAGAGAGACACACACAGAGAGACTACTAGTTTTGAAGTAATTGGACGAGCAACACCAACAAAGAGAGAGAGAGAGGAGAGAGAGAGAGAGAGAGAGAGAGAGAGAGAGAGAGAGACAGACAGACAGACAGACAGACAGACAGACAGACAGACAGACAGACAGACAGACAGACAGACAGGAGAGAGAGACAAAGAGACAGAGACAGAGAGAGAGAGACAGAGAGAATAAGGGAGAGAGAGAGAACGTGTGTGTGGGAGAGAGACAGAGAGACACAGAGAGACAAAGACAAAGAGACAGAGGGCAAAGTCCACTAGTTACAACAAAGAGAGAGAGAGACAGAGACAGAGACAAAGAGACAGAGACAGAGAGAGAGACAGAGAGAGTAAGGGAGAGAGAGAGAACGTGTGGGGGGGAGAGAGACAGAGACAGAGAGAGACAAAGACAAAGAGACAGAGGGCAAAGTCCACTAGTTACAACAAGAGAGAGAGAGAGAGAGAAGGAGAGAGAGAGAGAGAGAGAGAGACAGACAGACAGACAGAGACAGAGGACAGAGACAGAGAGACAGACAGAGAGTAAGGGAGAGAGAGAGAACGTGTTGGGGGGAGAGAGACAGAGACAGAGAGACAGAGAGAGACAAAGACAAAGAGACAGAGGGCAAAGTCCACTAGTTACTTTATTTATTTTATTTTATTTTATTTATTTATTCTTTTATATCGAGGATAACAGAATAAGCAATCATGTGCTTTTTTTCATCCGGTCCCCGTGTGCATGCAGTTTTGTAAATATTGTCATCTGTTCCCACCGGCACACGATGGCCTACTCTTACGAAAAGCGGAACAGGATTTAACGTGTGCGCAAGATGTTCTGCGTGCGTTCGCACACGGGCTAGTTACACAAAGGGAGAG
>CM060347.1:23338691-23341254 GCA_030674155.1 Stramonita haemastoma | reverse complement strand
TGTTTGTTGTTGTTATTGGTGGTGGTGGTGGTGTGTGTGTGTGTTGTTGTTGTTTGGTGGTGTGTGGTGGTGGTGGTGGTGTGGTTGTGTGTGTTGTTGTTTGTTGCTGTTGTTTGTGTGTGTGATTGTGTGTGTTGTGTTGTTGTTGTTGTTGTTGTGTGTGTGTGTGTGTGTGTGTGTGTGTGTGTGTGTGTGTGTGGTGTGTGTGTGTGTGTGTGTGCTGTTGTGTGTGTGTGTGTTGATTGTGTGTGCTGTGTTGTTGTTGTTGTTGTGTGTGTGTGTGTGTGTGTGTGTGTGTGTGTGTGTTGTGTTGTGTTGTGTTTGTGTGTGGTGTATTGTAAGGTTTGGGGTGCTTTAAAGAATTTTTTTCTGTTTAATTTATATGACTTTTTTTTTTTAGGTTTTTGTTTCATATTATGCATATATTTATATGATATTTTTTCTGGATGGATGGCCTGATGAAAAAAGCAGATGCACTGATTATTAAATGAACTATCTGAAAATAAAGGTTTGACATTGCCTTTAACTTTGACAAGAAAGAGACAGACAGACAAACAGAGAGACAGACAGAGAGACAGAGAGACATACATACATACATACATACATACATACATACATACATACATACATACATACATACAATACATACATACATACATACTGTGATACATACATACATACATACATACATGCATACATGCATACATGCATACATACATGCATACATGCATACATACATACATACATACATACATACATACATACATACATACATAGTCACACAGACAGACAGAGAGACTGAGAGAACTCGAGTTCGAGTTTTTTCGAACTCGAAAGGTTTATTCATAAAAAAGGCCATTGGCCCATACATGAAGGGGGTTGCCCAATAATGATAATTGCTTTAAGCTGACACACAACCCCATTCCATGCCATGGAAACCCCAGCATTGATTTGTAATGTACCTCGAGACACGACACTCTTTACTGTCCCGATTCCTCTGAAGTCGGAGTATGGCTGCCTATACCGCGAGGTACTTGAAAATAGTCATACACGCAAACTTCTCATTCAGTGTGCAATTTCAATCTCACAGTGATTCCCAGGTGGGATTAGTGAGTCGGAGTGCTGCACATTGTGGGTGACCCCCCAGAGCGTTAAGCTGGGAAACGACAACAACTGTACATTGTGAGTTTCATCTCATCTTGTTGCTTCAACAATTCTACAATTGTAATATTTTTGGGGTGGCCCGAAGTGCTGAGGTGGGAGAGCTTGCGGGAGCGTGGGACCTCCGACTTTCTGGCTGGCGGCTGCAGTCCTGATATCAGAGCAATCTGGAAAGGACTATAATCTGAATGAAACAAAACTGTCGGATATGTTACGGCATTCCGAGCGTTCTTTCGTCCAGTCTTTGTCACACACCCTTAGGCCTAGGCTAGCCAAGAAAGCTTTGTAGTGTTTCTCTAAGTGTGGCTAAGTCCCTTGAAGCAGGCGATAGGGTCTCCGTGTGTAGTGTGTTCTGGATTCACTTCCCATTCCCCAAACTGGCGAGTTTGACACGTTCCAAGTGCATTTCTAATAAACACAAACCAACCATTTTTGTGTGAGTGTAGAACAGATGTTTATTGACAAAGTCATGAAATTTCAAGGTTGTAGAGTTGATAGTTTTTGAGTTACAGAGCAAAATATAGGGGTCTGGGTGTACACACACCCAGAGGTATGGGGAAGGTTTTAATTAACATGTTTTTCTCTTGCTGTTTGACAAACCAGTGCACACATACGGCCTACTGGCCCAGTGTCTGGTTGGCATGCGTACTGGATCACAATGTCGTCTGACTCACAGGTCACACAATATCTTCACCATCTGAATGATGTAGGACAGATTTTCTGGAGAGAGAGAGAGAGAGAGAGAGAGAGAGAGAGAGAGAGAGAGAGAGAGGAGAGAGAGAGAGAGAGAGAGAGAGAGATTTGATTTATTCTTTTATATCGAGGATAATGGGATAAGCACTCTTGTGCTTTTTACATCCAGTTCCCGTGTGTATGCAGTTTTGTAAATGTCATTTGTTCCCACGGGTACACGATGGCCTACTCTTGCGAAAAGCGGAACAGGATTTAACCTGTAGGCAAGATGTTCTGCGTGGGTTCGCACACGGGGCCTCGGTTTACAGTCTCATCCGAAGGACTTTTGGGGAGAGTGGAGTCAGTACTGATGTTAAATCCAGGAGAAAAATCTTCTCCACCGAAGCAAAGTTTATAGTCTCATCTGAAGGAGAGAGAGAGAGAGGATTTGTATTTATTTATTTATTCTTTTATATCGAGGATAACAGAATAAGCAATCATGTGCTTTTTTTCATCCCGTCCCCGTGTGTATGCAGTTTTGTAAATATCGTCATCTGTTCCACCGGCACACGATGGCCTATTCTTACGAAAAGCGGAACAGGATTTAACGTGTGCGCAAGATGTTCTGCGTGCGTTTGCACACGGGGCTTCGGTTTAAGTCTCATCCGAATGACTTTTGGGGAGAGTGGAGTCAGCACTGATGTTAACTCCAGGAGAAAAATCTCCTCCA
>CM060347.1:23228691-23331191 GCA_030674155.1 Stramonita haemastoma | reverse complement strand
TTTACATCTATTCCCCCGTGTGTACGTAGTTTTGTCATTCTTGTCGTCTGTTCCCACCAGCACACAATGGCCTATTGCTGTTATTATCATTCTTCTTACCTTTCGAGGATAATGAAATAGATTTCAAATTCCCAGTTTCACGTACTTTATTGTCTCAGAAACAGAGAAATTCTAGCGGGGTTACGAGCCACACATCAAAACAGTAAAGATGTAAACATAATATCACGAAAAATACCACAACATAGTATTCAAACATCAGCTCGCTCCCATCACAATATAAAAAGCACTCGTGTGCCTCAAATAGGTTTGTTGGGGGCAGGGGGGGGGGGGGGGGGGGGGGCGGTGTTGAGGTTATGTTGAACATCGAGTTTGTTTGTTTTAGTCGAATTATAGTCCTTTCCAGATTTCTCCGATATCAGGACTGTGGTCAGAAGCCAGAAAATCAAAGGTCCCACGCTTCGGCAAGTTCTCCCACTTCAGCACCTCGGGCCACCCGCAAAAATGTTACAATTGTAGAAGCAACGAGATGAGATGAAACTCCACTCATCCGAGTATGCATGCAGTTTTGTCCATTTTTATCATCTGTCCACCAGTACACAAAATGGCCTACTCTTTCGAGGTGGGGAACAGGTTTTAACGTTATACTATCCACAAAATGTTCAGCGTGTGTTCGCACACGGGACCTAGGTTTATACTGGGCCCATATGTCTTCTCCAAAGGACTTTTGGGGGGTGGTTGGTAGTTGATGTTGTTATTATTATTATTATTATTATTATATTATTATTATTATTATTATTATTATTATTATTATTATTATTTATTCTTTTATATCGAGGATAACAGAATAAGCAATCATGTGCTTTTTTTCATCCGGTCCCCGTGTGTATGCAGTTTTGTAAATATTGTCATCTGTTCCCACCGGCACACAATGGCCTACTCTTACGAAAAGCGGAACAGGATTTAACGTGTGCGCAAGATGTTCTGCGTGCGTTCGCACACGGGGCCTCGGTTTAAAGTCTCATCCGAAGGACTTTTGGGGAGAGTGGAGTCAGTACTGATGTTAACTCCAGGAGAAAAATTTCCTCGACCGGACTCGAACCCGGGTCGTCAAATTGCCAGCGCAATGTTCTGACCATGTTTGACTTCTATGTTGTTGGAAGTGTAATAAGAATCATCATTTGATTCTTACTTCTTATTTTCCTTTCTGAATGAATACATTTTTTTAAAAATACGTTATTATTGTGTTTCTGTCTTATTTCTTGTCTGTAGTTTGCTACTTGGCGTGGTTTTCTTACTCTTTGGTATTTAGATCATTATTATTAGTGTGTTGGGTGTGTGTGTGTGTGTGGTGTGTGTGTGTGTGTGTGTGTGGTGTGTGTGTGTTGTGTGTGTGTGTGTGTGGTGTGTGATATTTTTATTTGAAGCGTATAATGTTGGAACAACTATGAAATGTAGCTGTCTTGTGTCTTTTGATTGTGATTCGTGTCAATATGCCTGTCGGTATTGCAATGGCCCATCAGGGATGATGAGAGTGTTTTTGACTTGACTTGGTTTGACTTCTTCGTTCTTTGGTTAAAGCGGAGGTTCACCAATGGTAAAATTTTGTGTACGACTGATTTTACCGACGGGGTAGGTAGAGCTGCATTAATGATGGGCGGGACAGCTCAGTGGTCAAAGTGCTCGCTTTTCCCCAGTCAAGTTAAGCAGCGTCGAGCGTGGTTACCAGTTGGATGGGTGACCATTTGCGCGCCTTGGCTTCAGTATAGTCCCCCAGTTCACCCAGCTGTAAATGGATACCTGCCCTCTTTAGGGTCAGGGAAGGTAAAAAAGCAGCGAGGGAGAGAAGATGGGCGCCGCTCTCAATATGCTGGCCCCCTAGAGAAGCTGAGGTCTCTGATGCCTCGTTCCTTTAGGACTCCCTATGTTATGGGACACCTTTATATTACCTTTATTTAAACACAAAACACAAAACCAATGTGCATGTGGGGATTTTATTTTCATATACCATTATGTGATGTACACGCACACACACATAAACACACACACACACACATACACACACACATATCTTGCGCACTCGTTTAAAACCCGTTCTGCTTTTCGAAAGTGTAGTTTATTGTGTGCCGGTGGGAACAAATGACAAAATTTACAAAACTGCATACACACAGGGAATGGTTGTGGAAAAAACAACAACATGGGTACTTATTCCATTATGCTTGATATATGAAAAAAGAAAAAAGAAAAAAGAGATCAATAAAAAAAAAAATAATAAACCACACACACACACACACACACACACACACACACACACACACACACACACACACACACGAATTAAAAAACAAAAACAAAAAAACCCACTGATATAAAAAAGAAAAAAAAGAAATTGACAATAAAATCGTACCCTACATCAGACAAAGAGAGAGGGGAGGGAAGGGGGTGGGGGGTGGGGGAGATGGGCAGAAATACCCTGGAGTGGAAAGGAACGTTCCAGAAAGTCACGAGACTTCTCATCATTGGCCAAAGATGAAGTCATATGCGTGACACGTGTGTGTGACACCATCCACGGGGTAAGCACTGATTGGCTGAAGGCTCTATAAAAAAAACGGAAATGCGTCATTTGGGTCAGTCCACTTCGAGGAGCAGCAGGAGAAGCAGCAGCAGATCGAGGCTTGAAAAGGGTATGGTTTCATGTTGTTGTAAAAAGACTTCGTTTTTTTTTTTTTTTTTTTCCTAGTTTGTTGTTGGTCCCGTTGGCCTAGACTGCGAAAGTTTGTTACTTTTAAAGCCTACCTCTATCGGTTTTTTTTTGTTTTGTTGGGTTTTGTTTGGTGAGAGTTTTTTTTTTAAATAGTTTTTATTATATTATTATAGGCCTAGCCTAAGCCTATTCTTCTAGATGTTGTCTTTGTTGTGAGGTTTTTGTGCGTGTTGGGGTGTGTGACCTTTTATACCCAGTAAAGGCTTTGGTTCAAGTATCTCTAAAAAAAAGTTTCCATTTCAAGAATTCTTGGGGATGCTTTAAGATTTTGATGTAGCAGTGGCTTAGTTAATACTACAACAGCCTAGTGGTAGTGACGGTTTTTCTTTCAAAGTTAAAAATAAAATAAGCAACTAGTCGAAATTCAGTCCATGTCTGTGTGCGATTTTGTAAAAATCTTGTCAGCTGTTCAAAAGTCATGGCTGTGTGTGTGTGTGTGTGTGTGTGTGTGTGTGTGTGTGTGTGTGTGTGTGTGTGTGTGTGTGTGTGTATGAAAAGATTTTTTTTTCTGAAGATATCTTGGAATGTTAAACGTGAATAATTTTGTCTTTGTGGAGATTTTGATAGCTATCAAATTAGACCACGTGTGTTCCCCTCAGTGTAGTTAACTGTTTAGTACTCTGAGATGATTTTCAAGACCAGCATAGGCATAGAATAACTTAGGCCTACCCTAGACTACCATGCCGAGAACGACTTGCCCCTAAAAGGATTCGAGCTATGAGGACGTTGAATTCATCCATTTCAGGAATGATTTTTTAAAGTATTTTTGACTTGGACAAGGACTAATTAACCCAATCACAACCACCACCATAGTTATTATTCTGATTAAATAAATATGGTTAAAATTACAACCGAAAAAGACCCAGACCTTTCGAGGATATGCCTAAAATGGAATTTATAAGCACTCTCACTCGTCTGGGGTTTTTTTTTTTGACATCGTCTCCCAGTGTATGCAATTTTTGTCAATATCAATGTCCTAGTGGGTGTGTGTTGTGTGTGTGTGTGTGTGTGTGTGTGTGTGTGTGTGTGTGTGTGTGATTTTTTTTTTCTAAGATATCTTGAAATGTTTAAATGTGAATTGAAACTTTCTTGGGCACAGAATTCCTATCAAATTTTTAGACCCAAGGTCACGGTAGTGAAGAAATTGACCTTCACGGAATGACTTTTTAAAAAGTAGTTTTGTGACTTGAACTTGACTTGGACTGACCAGCCACAACCACCGCCACCATAGTTACTATTATCATTATCATTATGACTTAAATGAAGTTACCAACTACAAAAAAACAAACCCTGACCACCCCCACTGAACTATGGTGATTTATATTACAGGAAGTGTGCACGATCCTGCCCTGTCGATTCATTCGTTCTTCCGTGGGTTCTGACCGGTCTTCGAACAGTTTCGTGATCTCCAGCCATACAGTAGGTTCAAATTCAAATTATTTTATTCTCTCGATCATGTATGTAACTTTCTGTAAAAAAAGTTCACAACGGTTACTTGTGTTGCGCCTCGTTAAAAGGTCATAATATGCGTATTGTTAAAACCTCTCTCTCTCTCTCTCTCTCTCTCTCTCTCTCTCTTTCTCTCTTCTCTCTCTCTCTCTCTCTCTCTCTCTCTCTCTCTCTCTCTCGGCAATACACAGGGTAGGGACAAAAGTAAACATACATGCCTCAGATAGGCCTAGATACTGAAGTAATAGGCCCAGGCTTTGTGCCGTAGGCTAAGCCTAGGGAGTGAGAAAGACACAGCGTGTGGCAAAGACACAGCATGTGGCAAAGACACAGCGGGTGGCAAAGACACAGCGCGTGGCATCGCTGTTGAAGACAAAGACCTAGGCCTAGCACAAACTAAGCCTAACAGATGAGTCAGCTAGATGTGTTCAAATAAAGATGATGACCATAGTACTGTTGAAAGCAATTGTTCCCTGTCTTGTCATATAAATGAAATTGATGAAAGGGTCAGTCTATATAATGTAGATCAATGGAATTGTGGTAAGACCAATAGAACAAATAAAATTTTTGTCCTGGAATGTTAATGGGTTGCTGTCAAAACTCTGTGATGGAGATTTCGTGTCGTATGTGGGTAGCTTCGATTTTGTCTGACAGAAACATTCCTGGAAAATATCCAGTCAGATGTGTTTAGTGGCTATAAGGCCTTCTGTAAGTCAGCAATTAAAGTTAGCCATCAAGGGAGGCGATCAGGGGGAGTAGTTTGTTTGATTAAGCAGAGTTAGCTGCTCTTGTGAAATATTTAGATGTTCCATGCCCTAACATTTGTTCTTTTCTCTGTGACAAATCTCTTTTGTGTACTTCAAGAAATGTATTGCTTGTTTGTGTGTATATCCCACCTGAAGGTTCTCCTTTTTATAACATGTTTGCCAATGATAACGGAATTGCTATGCTGGAAGAACGTTTAGTAAATTAGTGTAGTGACACTGGATGAAGTAGATATAATATTGCTTTACAGATGATTGATGAGAACATTAATGAGGCTCTAGATTTGTTCAATGATTGCATAAAGTCCAGTGCTGAATGTATGAAAAAACAGATACGGGTCAAAAAAGGTCTATCAAATGCTACATGGTTTGATAATGAATGTAAAAGTATGAAATATAGGGTCAGAAAACTTTTGAAGACTTACCGGAAAACATTAAAGAATGAAGACAAAAATTTGTACTGTGTCTTAAGAAGGGAATATAGATATATGCTAGAAAGGAAAAGAAAACAGTATAACATGACTTTACTTGCAGACATGATGTCTTCAATCTCTCTCTCTCTCTCTCTCTCTCCTCTCTCTCTCTCTCTCTCTCTCTCTTCTCTCTCTCTCTCTTCTCTTCTCTCCTCCTTCATCGTTTGTGCTGTGCTGTGCAATGACTGTATGTCTAGTGTATCTCTGCCGTTCCCATTGCCGTCCCTTTGCAAAGGGCGAAAGCATTTGAGCATTAATGTTGTGAATCGGGATATAATGACTATAACAAAGATAACACGATGCAGTATGTTTGTACCAATGACGTGGAAACCATGCCATGAAGAATTTGGGCTGCAACCATATTTGTTGTTTTGTTCAAATATGGTTATTTGTATTGTGCCCAATCCCCTTCCCACTGTCCCCTTGTAAATGGGCTGAAAAGCTTAATCGCAAAAAACTATTGTCATTGTCATTCTCTCTCTCTCTCTCTCTCTCTCTCTCTCTCTCTCTCTCTCTCTCTCTCTCTCTCTCTCTCTCTCTCTCTCTCTCTCTCTTACTGTCTCAAGGTTAGTGCCTTCTCTCTCTCTCTCTCTCTCCTTCTCTCTCTCTCTCTCTCTCTCTCTCTTCTTACTGTCTCAAGGTTAGTGCCTTCTCTCTCTCTCTCTCTCCTCTCTCTCTCTCTCTCTCTCTCTCTCTCTCTCTCTCTCTCTCTCTCTCTCATCAATTAAAAGGGACTGAAATGTTGTATTGTGGCGTTATCTTACAGTTCCCAGTAAACATTTTTGTAAGTTTTGTGATTGAAACCCCAAGGTCAATAAACAAACAATCTTCGTGGTTTCGCTAGAAGTAGATATAATGTGTGAAGTGTGTCGGCCTGCCTGTCGGCCTGCCTTTATTTCGAACACAAGTGTGTGTTATACAGACATTTAGGGTGTGGAGATGGGTGTGTGTACGAAAATGTGCGTGTATCTGTTTAATTTTATGTCGAATAGTGTGTGTGTTATATATACAATAGGTATTTAGGAAGGGAGGCGTGAGCGTGAGTGTACGAAGGTGTGTGTGTATTCTATTTTATCCATTTCATTTATTTCGAGGATACTTAAGCTTTTTTTTTTATTTTTTTATTACAACCAGCCCACGTGTGTGTGTGTGTGTGTGTGGTGTGTGTGTGTGTGTGTGTGTGTGTGTGTGTGTGTGTCACTGTGTGTGTGTCACTGTGTGTGTGTCACTGTGTGTGATCAGTTTGTCTGTACACATCTTGTGATTTTAGACCCCAAACATGAACGAATCCCAACGAGAAAAAAGTAAACAATAGCTGAAAACAGTATCAGAGAACAGTGCTTAAAAAACACACACACAAAAAAACTTGATTAGCGCTGACACGATGCTCAACAATAGCCATGGGTTAAGGAATCCAGTGATAAAACTAGGTACATCAGGTAAGATTGCTTGAATTGTCTACAAATAACAATGTAAAAAAAAAAAAAAAAAGACTGCAAATACAGTTTTTTGTTCTGAAAACACTTAAAAGTCTGTACATGGGGGATAACACATTTCTGCGATGGCTTTGGTAGAAAATAAAGCATTTTGAAATTTTTTTTTTTTTTTTTTTATTGCTTGTATTGTACAGCTATCATAAAACACAATAGCCAGAATCACCCGTCGTCTTTCTGAAATGCTTCCAGCCAGCAGTTTGTGGCATGTTGTATTTTGATAAGATAACGCTGTACTTATTTCATAAGATATTTTCTATAGGCCTACCTCGTTCATAATTGAGCAAGGCTGTCAACGTGTATTACTATTGTAGAAGTAGTAGTAGTAGAAAAAGTAGTAGTAGTATTTTGCAAGGCTGTCAATTCTTTATTATTATTGTTGGTCAATGGTGGAGTTGATGATGATCTTATTAGCTTCTTCCTCCTCCTCCTCCTCCTTATTCTTCTTATTATTAAACTAGAATTCGTGTGTGAGGGAACCCAAAAGAAAATGAATACTACCTGTAAAAAAAATTTTTTTTTAAAAACGTACCCGAATTTCAGTGATAGTCTTTTATCACTTTGACTAAGACTGTTTTAAAGCATGTAAAACCGATTTAGAATCAACACACAAAGTATGTTAAAAGTCTTTAGGGAAGTCAAAGTACATGGTAGAGCCTAAACAATATAACAGCTGTAAGTAGAATTTTTTCCCAGGTTGAAAGATCATTGTACACACTTTAAATTATTGAATAATGAATACGGCATCTGCCTCATTAGTGTTTAGAATCAATGGACCCATCGGTGTAGGTTTTAAAATAAATCAGGATGTTTGATTTTTTCCGAGTGCTTTAACACCACACACACACACACACACACACACACACACACACACACACACACACACACACACACACACACACACACACACACTACACTACACACACAAACCACACACCACCACCACCTACACACACACACACACACACACACACACACACACACACACACACACACACACACACACACCACACAACACCACCCACCCACACCCAAACCCATCAAGATGGCTTGATGAGAAACAACAACAAACAATTAACACATATTTGTTCAATGTACGATCTGAAAATAAAATTCTACTTCGATAAATTTGACTTTCACAAACACAACACACACACACACACACACACACACACACACACACACACACACACACACACACACACTACATCTCAACTGCTTCAAGTTTTTTCATTCTTTTGTTTTGTGTCCAAGATTCATCATATTCAAAACATTAACCAGTGTCAAAACTTTTCAGCTGCTTCGATTTTCTTCATCGTCTTTTTGTTCTGTGTCCCAAGATTCATGAATCATAACAGTATTAACAAAAAAGTAACTTTCTTTACAGAGGCATCACATGTTTTGTGTCCCAGGATCCATAATCAAAACATTAACCAGTGTCAAACTTTTTAGCTGCTTCGAGTTTTTTTTGTCTTTTCAGGATTCATAAATCATAACAATATTAACAAAAGTTTCATTTCTTACAGAGGCATCACATCTCACCGGGCTCACCAACAACCGAGAATTAGGCGGTTGATTTCATTAACCCCCTAAGGACAGCACAGCACAGCAACCATGACCAACCTTCTCCATGTGCTCCGGTCTGCACTGGCTCTGCTTTCCTCGTGGATCATCATGCCACACAGCTCGATGATGCTTCCCGTGACAGCAGAGACCACCACTGCTGGTGGTGGTGGGCTGCCTCCTTTCTTTTCCTTCTACCTCGGACTTTCCCTGGACACAGGTCTTTTTGAGGTCCGTATCAGGGTGTCGTAGCACTAGTTAGTGCGTGCATGGACTAACATACATGTATATATTATATCGTTAATTTATTTTGTAATAAATTTGCTTGTGGTGGTTCCTCCCAGTTCGTGTGTTTTGTGCTTTTTTTGTTCCTCGTTTTTTTGTTTTGTAATAAATTTGGTTGGTGGTTCCCAGTTTCGTGTATTGTGCTTTTTTTTTTCTTGTTTCTTTTTGTAATAAATTTGGTTGGTTCCTCCCAGTTTCGTGTATTGTGCTTTTTTTTTTTCTTGTTTTTTGTTTTGTTGGTCCAACTAATCCTAAGCAAGTCTTCTAAACACACGCGCAACACGCATGCATGCACACACACACACACACACACACACACACACACACACACACACACACACACACACACACACACTCTCTCTCTCTCTCTCAGCTGCTTCGAGTTTTTTTTAATGGTCTTTTGTTTGTGTCCAAGATTCATAAGTCCTAAAATAGCATGACATGTGTGTCTTTGTTTTAACTTTCATATAATCCACAAAAAAATTTTTTAGACAAGGGTGACATACCCTACTAAATTCATCATTTTCATTTATTACTACACACACACACACACACACACACACACACACACACACACACACACACACACACACACACAGCTGCAGTTTTTTCATTGTCTGTGTTCAAGATTCATAAGTAATAATATAGCATGACATGTGTGTCTTCGTTTTAAAGTTCGTATAGGCCTATCCACAAAAATACATTTTAGACAAGCGTGACGTACCCTACTAAATTAATCATTTTCATTTATTACTACACACACACACACACACACACACACACACACACACACACACAACACACACACACACACACACACAGCTGCAGTTTTTTCATTGTCTGTGTCCAAGCAAGATTCATAAGCCATAATATAGCAGGACATATGTGTCTTCGTTTTAACGTTCGTCTATCCACAAAAAAATATTTTAGACAAGCGTGACGTACCCTACTAAATTCATCATTTCCATTTTTTTTCATTGTCTGTGTTCAAGATTCATAAGTAATAATATAGCATGACGTGTGTCTTCGTTTTAACGTGTTTTAACGTTCGTATATCCACAAAAATATATTTTAGACAAGCGTGACATACCCTACTAAATTCATCATTTTCATTTATTACTACACACACACACACACACACACACACACACACACACACACACACACACACACACACACAGCTGTAGTTTTTTCATTTTTTATTTTATTTTAAATAATTTTTTTAATTTTCAAATAATGTACATAACCCAGTATAATGCAAGCATCAATACACAAATGATTCATATCAAAGTTTGTGAAGAAAAAAAATTAAGAAGGATAAGATTGCAAACTGATACACAACCTACTAGCATATGTTTTAGATAGCGTATGAACTTGAAAGGTCATACATACATATACAATCATGTACATGCATGCATACAAACAAAAGTACCCAAGCATATAGACATATTGAAGCATACATATGCCTACATATACCTAACCTCCAAATGCAAAACTGACATAACATTGTTTAAAGACAAAACCAACAACAACAACAACAAGCAAAAAACAAACAAACAAACAAAACCAACAACAACAAACAACAAACAACAACAAACAAACAAACAAACCGCACACACACACCACCGCGATTAAATTGCTCAGCTGAATACAGATTTTACCTTTCAGACCGACTCATCCAGCAGTAGTACAGTTTGCTCTAATCTAACAGAGGTAGATATGTACACCATTGTGCAGCGAAACTAAAGACATTTCCATAGATGCAACACATTTTTCAACCTCATATCTTGATTTTAGTTGTCGCGTAAATATTTCAAACGAAGGCCAATTCTTTTGGCATCTGCATTTATATGTGAAATTTGGCGAGCAGCAGTATTACATCAAAAATCTTGTCAGATTTAAAGTTGCTACTGCATCCAAAAAGAACAATGCTCTCATTGAGCAGCAGATTCACAGCGTTACATTTTCTATTATTATTTTGGAATTCTTGCCAGAATTCGTTTACAATAGGACAGTACCAAAAAATATGTTGAATACTTTCTTTTTCCATATGACAAAAGGAACAATTAATTGATTCTTCAATACCCATGCTTTGTAAAATGACATTTGTTGCTATTATTCTGTGTACAATTCTTATCTGAAACCACTTTAGTCTTACATTTTGAATTTGCCTAATTTTTCTAAATACTTGTGACCATACAACATTTTGATGCAATCTTTCATTCCACTTCATACTATAAGCTGGGTCAGTAGTGTTTTTAGTCAGTAACTCATAGTACAGCATCGCTCCCCTTGGCACAGAGCAGATTACAGTCATTAATTTGTTCCTTTCATTTTCATCAGAGCACATAATTTCTAATCCCAGTTCCCTTGAATATTTTTTCAGTGCGCAAACACAGCCAGTATAAGTAACAAAATCTGATATTAGTTCCGTACTTTGTAACAAAACATTGAAAACTAAGCAAGTTACCAGCATCATCAAGTAGATGTCTAACACATGTAATATTCTTGTCAATCCAATTTTTGTTATAGAAAGTTTTACTACCAATTTTCAAATTGGGGTTATAAAACAAAGGCTCAGAACACAGCTCTTCTGTGGTTTCCACTTTAACAGCACTGCCTAATTCCCTGTATGCTTTAAATACATCTTTCCAAAATTTGTTTAATCTGTTGCTGCTGGGCAAATCGGATCCCAATTTGTCAATAATTTCGGCTTTAGGATAAAGTGAGCACAGTATCTGTTTCCAGCTGTGATCACTGCTATTCACTTTACGGATCCAGGTTAATTTTAGCGCGTTAATATGTTGTCGTACATTTGGTATTCCAATCCCACCATGTGTTATGCTTCTTACTGACGTTTTTCTATTGATTCTATCTTTTTTCTTACCCCATACAAACTTAAAAACAAATTTTTGAAGTTCATCAATTAACTGATCTGGGGGGGTTGGCAACAAAATCCATAAATGAATTATTTTTGATAAAACAAGTGATTTCAGAACTGCTACCCTGCCGAGCGGAGTTATTTGTCTTTTTAGCCAAGACCTATATAATGCCCTAATTTCTGAAAACTTTTCTTCCATGTTTATTATCTCACACTTCTCCAGATCGTTTGTAAACCATATACCTAATATCTTAAATTTTGAAGGGTTCCACTGAACACTGAGATGTGGCATAAATTTAACTGGCGAATTCCGTTTACTTCCTAACCATATGGCATTTGTTTTCTCAGCATTTAACTTTAGTCCGGACACTTTACCAAACTTTTCAATAACACCAAGACATTCCTCAAATGACTTTTTATCCCCTTCTAGCAATATATTTGTATCGTCTGCATATTGTGATATCTTATTTTCTGTGTTGTTTATCTTAATTCCTTTAACATTCTTATTCTGTCTTATCATATTAAGACATCAATTTCTACACAGATAACAAAAAGATAAGGAGATATGGGGTCACCCTGACGACATCCTCTCTCAATCGGGAACCAGCTAGCCAAACCACCATTTACTGAGACAGACGACTTTATCTGAGTATAAAAAGTGTGAACCCACTGGCAGAAGCTTGGGCCAAAGCCAAGGGCATGTAGTACCCTAAACAAAAAGTCTAAATCCACAGTGTCAAACGCTTTCTCAAAATCCAGGCATAGAAGTAAACCTGGTTTCTTTGACACGAGTAGATAATCAATTAAGTCATATATAAGACGAATATTGTCTCCCAAATACCTGTTTGCTATAAAACCAGTCTGGTCGTTATTAATAATAGATGGGAGTACTTGCTTTAGTCTATTTGCTAAACATGTAGAGCCAATTTTGTACACAACATTCAAAAGTGAAATAGGTCTCCAATTTTTCAATAGGTCTTTTGGTTTATCGGGCTTAGGTATGCATATGATAACACCCTCCTTTTGTGTTGATGATAACTCCCCCTTATCAAAACCCTCATTAAGTGAACGTACCACAAATGGACCAAGTTGTAACCAGAAAAATTTTAAAAACTCGGCCATAAAACCATCACTCCCGGGGCTTTTGTTGTTACTCATATGCTTTAAAGCAATGCCCGCTTTGTCTAAAGTTACTTTTCCTTCCAAGGATGTTCTTTCTTCCTCTGTTATTTTGGGTAGCTCCTCTACCAAGTCAATAATTGAGCAATTGTCTACATTTCGTTTAGAATATAACGTTTCATAAAAAGAGTTAACTTCTCGAATAATTTCACTATTCTCAGTTAGAAATGAACCGTCATTTAATGTTAGTTTCTGTATATGCTTATTTACATAGTTTCTTTTTTCGAGTCCACAAAAATACTGTGATTTTTTCGCCATAAGCCACCCATCTAGCCCTAGAACGCAACAATACACCTTCCATCTTTTTTTCTCGTAGAGTCACTAGATCTTGCCTACAAGTTTCCAATTCAAGTTTTTCTTGTTCAGACAATACTACCGCTTTTTCCAATGAATGTATTCTATCTTCAAGTTCTTTTTGTTTTTCTTTATCTTCTCTTTTTTTTCATTGATGCATATGAAAAAGTTTTAGCTCTTATTTTCATTAACAGTGTGTCCAGAAATAACTGATCAGAAATAACAAACTGTATTTCTGACTTTGGAACTTGATCTAGGTCACAGCGACTGTATGGCAATGCTGCGTATTCTTCAGTAACGTATCAATCACCTGTTTTACTTCGTTTACAAAGTTTCTATCTCTTAAGAGTGAACAATTAAATTTCCACAGAAGATTTCTTTTAGTGTTATATCACCTTGTTCTAGAGTGATCAAAATCAAGGAGTGATCAAAGCGATAGCCAGGTAGGATGTCAGCATCAGTTATGTAGCTGCATAGCAAGTCTGAGATAAGGAAGAAGTCCAGACGACTCTGTTGACAAGGTCTGCTTCTTCTCCAAGTGTATCTTCTGAGTTCTGGATGTAACTCACGCCAAATATCTACTAAATCTAAATTTTCCGTCATATTTTCAACTTGTTCTTGTGCTTTAGGATTGTTATAATGTCTATAGTTATAATAATCTAAGTGATAATCCCGAACTAAATTCCAATCTCCTCCTATGATCACATTCTCCACCCCAACCTCTCTGATACGTTCTTCTAATTGCAGTTTTTTCATTGTTTGTGTCCAAGATTCATAAGTCATAATATAGCACAAGGTGTGTCTTCGTTTCAACGTTCCTCTATCCACAAAAAAAAGCGTGACGTACCCTACCAAATTCATCATTTCCATTTGTTATTACTATAACACACCCACACCCACGCACAACACACACAACACACACACACACACACTTATTCCCTTTACTGTTCAAAATTAAATTATTAAAAAAAAACCTTTCTCCACCTTTTCCCCCTTCCACATACATATATAGCAAGCAAAGTGTAGATTTTTCAGTCACAGTGAGCCACACGTGAAAGATTTTTCGGGGTTAGCAGAGAGTACCAATATCTTTAGTCTGTTCTAAGTATGGTTGATTGGATTGATGTGTAGTTCTTAAACATTTTTGCATAAGCGCATTAAATGATTTTTCAACTGATTTTTTAACTGATTTTTATTTTTGAATAATTTTAAATGTTTTGGGAGCTTGTTCCATATGATCACTACCTGAATATAGGAAGCTTGTTTTGTAAAGATTGTTTCTGGGTCTGGGAAATGTTAGTAGATGGTTATGCCTGTGCTCATTAGTTTTGAATCTATTGGTGATCTTGGGAGGGGCATTTCCATTGACAACTTTTTGTACAAATAGAGCTTTATTGAGATAAAGCCTGTTTTGAAATGTAAGAATATTTGTTAGCTTATAATCATTGATGGTTAGGGAGCTTGATTTTAATAGGACAAGTTTTAGTGCTCTTTTATATAATCCATGAATGAATTTCAAATTAGTTTCACTGCAGTTGTCCCAAAGAGATGAGGCATAGTCAACTATAGGCAAGATGTGTCCACACAAAAAGAGTTTGTGTGAGTGACTATCTAGAAAGTGTTTTATTTTTGATAGCTGACGTACCTTGTTTGTAAGACGTTTTCCTTGTGCCATCACATGGTCAGTCCAAGTAAGATTATTGTCGATAATTACACCCAGAATTTTGTGTGAGTCAACTTCTTCAATGATTTTTTGATCTGTCAACAGAGGTTGAAATTTACTTATCATTTTTTGCCTCTTTTGTCTTGCTAGTACATACATACTTTTAGTTTTTTGAGCATTTAAGGACATATGGTTTAATTGAGTCCAAGTAATCAATTTGTTGATATTGTTTTGAAGTTTTGAGTGTTAGTCTGTGGGGGTCAGTATCACTACAATAGAGGGATGTGTCATCAGCAAACATTTCACAGCTACAATCTAGAAATAAGGGTAAGTCATTTACATATATTGAGAACAAAAGAGGACCCAATATTGATCCTTGTGGTACTCCATACTTAATAGCTGCTGTCTATCTAACAAAAAACTTTTTAAAAGATTGATTATTCCAGGTGTTAGTTTGTATAGGTGAAGTTTACGCACTAGCAAGGAGTGATTAATTACATCAAATGTTTTTTCAAAGTCAACAAAAATTAGGCCTGTTTAGTTATTTTCATTTATGTTGTGTAAGAGACTGTAAGTTGAGTTAGAGCTGTGTGACAAGAATAGTTTTTACGAAAGCCTGACTGATCTTCATTTATTAGGTTGTTAACAAAGTAGGAATATAAAGATTTTTGGATATGGTTTTCAATGGGTTTGGATAAGACCAATAGGATTGAAATTGGTCTGTAATTTGAAGGACAAGGACCAGCTGCTTTTTTCAGTTTTGAGTTTCTCCATTGTGTCCAAGAGTCATAGTCATAGTAATAAATAGCATAACGTGTGTGTCTTCGTTTTAACGTTTGTCTATCCACTTACAAAAGCGATTATAGATAAGATAAGCGTGACTGTACCCTACTGAACATTCATCATTTTCATTTTTTGAACTGTGTGAATAATGCTACAATCTTTCCGATATTAATTTAAATTACTTGCCATTTTATCCTTTCCCTTGTAACCATGCCTATCCTTGTTTCATGTCTTGGTACATGGTTCCTCATTTGTTTTGACTGAGCCTAGGTGTGTAAATATTTAATGTTTTTTTGTAAAGAGTTTTTGTCAATCTTTCTTTCATGCTCTTGTTTGCAGCTGGTTCCGACAATTTGCAACACTTTTTGTCTTTTGACATGAGCTCTTCTTGTTACTTCTACTCTGTATTAAATATTATTCTCTATATGCTGGTAATGATATTGAATTAGACTAGTGTCGCTGTACCATCAGTGTAGCCCAGATTTGTTATGGTTCTGCCACCTGTCTTGGGGCTATGTCTTCAATATCAGCCACTCTCATGACTAGCTCTTGTTTATGTATTGAAAAGGTGAAGGGAGAGGATGCATCCTTGTCTAACTCCTTTATGAGATGTTGGAAAAATTTACATTTCTTTAAAAGTTCGTATCAGAAGAACTTTGGGAACCACCAAAGACAAATCAGAAACACTTAAAATCAACCCTTGAAGGGCAATTGCAATACTGGTAGGCGTATTGATAGGAATCATAATCTCAAAAGACACAAGATAGTGCTACATTTTATATTGGTTGAAAGATTTCTAAGGTAACTTCAAATAAAAATCACACAAGCGCGCACACATCTGTACAATTTGTGCATTGTATACAATGCGCAACATTTCATGCTTAGTGTCTACAGTGTGCAATACATTTTGCACATTATACACAATGAGCAAAACAGTTACACACTGTATATAATGAGCAATACCGTAAAGTTGCTTATTGTATACAATGCGCAAGAGTGAGCAAGTCCATAAAAGTAGGTCTTTTGATATAACAGGTTTAACCCATTAAAAGAGTAATGATGCAATGTTCCATTTCAAATGGGTTCCAAACTTCCTTGCATCCTTCAATCAGCCTGGGTAGGCAGCCCCTGTACATGTGTTACATACATTGCAAGCATGCTTGCTTTTAGTCATAAATTCCATGAAGCCATAAACCTTCCTATCACGCACTACACTTTCCAAACCTTTCAGTCAGTGTAAGCAGTTCCTGTTATTCACGCTTTACAGGTTTAAAACCCAAGAGGTTCCAACGGGACTGGGTCACCACGATCAAAGACGGTATGTGTCCACTTCTTCTTCGATGACGCCACTGACCCAAAGGTGTCATCCACCTTGGCCCTGGGGCACTCACGAGATAACCTTTCCATCTGGACCTCCAAAGCAGAGCAAAGTCTTCGCTGCCACCATCAGGATGCAAGAGACTGAACCATGTCTGGGACTGGACAAGAGGAGAGGATGGCTCCGGTCTTCCATCAACAGAACCAGGACAGAAGCCACCTACCTCCTTGGGTCTCCCACCCCAAAGAGAGTTTTCTTCTCCCTAGCCATCGACCATCGAGAAGGATCCTTCAGGGCAAGACATTCCAACCTACTGTTTTTGGAGTGAAACTGGACAGTTAAGTTTAACAAATTTATTAGTAACAGGCACTGTAGAAGCCTAAAAAAAAATTGATAAAAGATAAGCTTGTAGGGGGTGGGGGGTGGGGGGGTGTTAAAAAATATTGAGAGGCAAGTATACACTGCCAACTAAGACCCTTATCTTTGATACATGCCTCTATTCTAATGACTGGCCAATTGCTACCCAGCCTAGACTTAACAAAAGTTTTTTTTATTTTTTATTTCAATTCAAACATATTGAGGCAAGTATACACTGCCAGCTATCAGAACCATATATAGTTGTTTTTGTTTTTTTTAATTTCTAATGGTCAGAGCTCAAAAGACCTATTTATGAGCAGAAAGAGCTTCCACTGTGAAGAAAAATCGTGATGGTTTACTAACTGTAAATAGCAAAAATGCAATTAATATGTGTAGTGTGTGTGTGTGTGTGTGTGTGTGTGTGTGTGTGTGTGTGTGTGTGTGTGTGTGTGTTCATTCGTTGCATTATGCTATTTACAGATAGGCCTAAGTGTGTGTGTGTGTGTGTGATTATAAAAAAAATCCCCCCCCCCCCCCCCCCGTTGGGATGCCGGGGGCTCTTTCAGTATAAATAGTATCCCCACCTTCTGGAAATTCTGTGCTAGATATTTCCTCTTTTCTATCCCTCTCTTTGTTTCTGCCTTACAGTTCCTGATCTTTCTGTCACCTCTTTCTTACTTGGATTTTCTGTCTTCCCGGTCCATTCGCCTGCCTTTTTTCCAGCAAACCTTCACCATGTTTTCTCTCAAACCAAAGCTTGAAGACTCGTGTGCCTTAAGAGGTTTTTCTCTTCGGCCATGAGAAAGCAAGCTTGTAAATATACTAAAAAGAGTTTTATGCCCACGATGCAATGTTAAAATGTGCCAAATGCCTTTCATAAGTTATTTTTGAGAGAGAGAGAGAGAGAGAGAGAGAGAGAGAGAGAGAGAGAGGAGAGAGAGAGAAGAGAGGAGTGAGTGTGTGTGTGGTGTGTGTGTGTGTGTGTGTGTGTGTGTGTGTGTGTAGAGAGAGAGGGGGGGGGGGGAGGGGGAGAGAGGGAGGGAGGGAGGGGGAGGGAGGGGGAGAGAGAGTGTGTGTGTGTATGTGTGTGAGGTATACTCCTTGCAAGAAAGGTTTGCAACATAGATCGTTGGCTGTGCTTTCCGATTTTGATGACAATTCTCCAGACTATAAACTTTACCATCATATGAACAGTTGATTTCTGATTACTGCACGAATGTACCATCTTAAAGATTCGAACGTACCATCTTGATATTAATTACCATCTATGAAAAGTTATACCGACCTTTTGCTGTTGCTTCACTTTTTGGGACAAAAGAGTATATAATATATGATTGTGTGAGTCTTGTTTTAAATAATTTTAGGGTTTTTTTTTTCCTTTTTTTTTTTTTTTTAAACAGTCTTAGTCTTGGCACCTTTCTTTTTTTTTTTTTTTTTGCACCGTGGCGCGAATACCTCTTTTTTACGGCATGTATGCTGTCTTAACCACACAAGCACAGCTCTGATTTCCTCTTTTTTTTTTCTTTTTTTTTTTTTGCACCGTGGGCGCGAATACCTCTTTTTTACGGCATGTATGCTGGCTTAACCACATAAGCACAGCTCTGATTTCCTCTCTTTTTTTTTCTTTTTTTAAGGGGACGGGATAGCACAGTGGTCAGAAGACTCTTAAAGTGCTTTTCCCTCCAAGCTTTCAGGTGAAGCCAACATTTGAGTATGGTTACCTCATGGATGGGTGACCGTGTTTGTGCTCCTTGGCTTCAGTACAGTCCCCCAGTTCACCCAGCTGTGAATGGGTACCTGCCCTCTTTTAATCGATTAAAAGGGACGGGGAAGGTAAAAGCTGCGTGGGAGAGAAGAGGAGAGGAGATAGATGGGCGCCACCCTAAAAAAAAAAACACCAGAAAAATGCTGGCCCCTAGAGAAGCTGAGGTCTCTTTGACACTTGCTCTCTCTCCCTCTCTCTCTCTCCTCAACCATCGCAGAGGTTGTTATAATATGGGAACACCTTTACCTTTACTTTGGACTAGAATCCTTGCATTCCACATCTGGAAACCGTTTTCTATTTGAACTTCTATGTGGGAAGAGTCGAGTGTATTTTGAAGATAATGCGTTGATTTCAAAAGCTTTTTTATGTTGACCATAGTGATGATGATGAATGTTTGTTAGTTTATAAACTTTGGGGGGGTGGGGGGGTGGGGACTTTCGCTTCTTCTTCTCCTCCTCCTTCCCCCCCCCCCTCCCCCCCTCCTTCATCCTTTTCCCATAAGGGGGTAGGAGGAGGGGAGGGGTGTGGGGTAGGGGGAGCAGAATAACGAGAGAAAGATAACAATTGTTATGTTATGTTGGGATGTGTATTTCTACTTTACCGAGTTGGGTTTTTGTGGGGGGGGGGTTGTTGGTTTTTTTTGTGTTTTTTTTAACTTTACAAGTACAGGTAGTGAATGATGTCTTATGTTATTTTTTACTTTTTACGGGGTATAAGTTTGAAAAAAAAAAATGATGTTGCTATTTTGGACAGGGCCTTAGTTAGTTCAGCTACGTGGCACACAGAATTGCTGTGGCCACAAGAGTTAACTAAGCCGCCGCTGTAGTCGAGAGGTTAGAGCGTTGGACTCATAATCTAAAGGTTGCGGGTTCGATCCCAGCTTTCGGCTACGGCGTTGTGCCCTTGGAAAAGGCACTTTACGGCTATTTTCTCACCCCACCCAGGTGTAAAAGGGGTACCAACCTTGTGGTAGGGGTTAACCCTGCGGTAGACTGGCGTCCTATCCAGGGGGGAGTCTATGACTCTCAGTCGCTTTCACGCCACAGAAACCGGGATAAGCACCGGCCTGATGAGCCTTAGGCTCGGGACAGACTTTAACAAGAGTTAACTAGCTAGCTCTGTCCAATGTCAGAGCGTGGTTAGTTAAAAGTTAATGTCTGTCCCGAGCCTAAGGCTCATCAGGCCGGTGCTTATCCCGGTTTCTGTGGCGTTAAGCGACTGAGAGTCATAGACGAGGGGGGGAGGAGATGGGTCTCGCCCTCAATATGCTGGCCCCCGAAAAAGCTGAGGTCTTTGATGCCTGGCTTCCCAATAACTGTAGGGGTTATGGGAACGTCTTTACCTAAAACCCTTCAGCAAAATAAAATATAGATATGAAAATCCGCGGATGTACACTGAAGTGTTTAGACACACACCATCCCCGAAGTCGGAATGCGGCTACACTAGATAGTGGGCAAGAAATGGTTAAGTTGCCTACAAAACTGGAAGAGTTATTAAACGAAAAAAAACAAACAAAACAAAACACAAAAAAACCACCCAAAACACAAAGCCCTTTTTTTTTTTCTTCTTTGCTAACATCACGTATTTCATTCAGCAATGTAGATGTTTGCTGAGATTTTTTGGGGTTCGTTTTTTAGTTTACACAGGCGCCTGCACACACACACACACACACACACACACACACACACACACACACACACACACACACACACACACACACACACAAAACACACACACACACACACGGCTTGATGGAAAAAAGCAAATCGATGCTTATCTGGAAATAATTTGATTGATTGACACACCTTTTTTCAATTCATAACATTGTGTATTCATTGTGTCAATTTTTAACTTTTTGTCATGACTGTGTATCTTTTAAAATTTTGTGTAGTTTTTGCCATTTTATTCTTGATTCATTGTGTAGCTTTTCTTTTTTTTTATATTTTTGGTATTTGTGTAGCTTTTTGACTTTGTCAAGATTTTTGTGTAGCCTTTTTATCATTTTTGTGTACCTTTTTATCATTTTTTGTGTATGTGTATCCTTTTTGTGTATCCTTTTATCATTTTTTGTGTATCCTTTTTATCATTTTTTGTGTATCCTTTTTATCTTTTTTTTTTTGGTGTATCCTTTTTCATTTTTTGTGTATCTTTATATTTTTTGTGTATCCTTTTTATCATTTTTTGTGTATCCTTTTTATCATTTTTTTGTGTATCCTTTCTTTTTTTATCCATTTTTTTGTGTATCCTTTTTATCATTTTTGTTATCCTTTTACATTTGTTGTGATCCTTTTATCATTTTTTGTTATTTTGTGTATCCTTTATTATAACTTACGAACCTAAAAAAAAAAACAACAACCTAAAATGAACCTAAAATGTTTCAGCTTGTGCTTGTGTGACTGCATTTGCTTTTTTCTTCTTCCCTTGAAAAAAAAAAGATATTAATTAATAGTTTTCGGAGGGTGGGGGCGTTTCCAAATTTCCAAATTCACTTGATTTTTAAGAAATATTTTGCGATTTTGTTTGTATGAACTGCCTTCGAGTTTGTTGCAATTTTTTGGTCTCCCAGTTGTAAAAAAAATGTGTTGCGTGAGATGTCTTATTTGCATAAGAGGATTCATACAAAGAATTAACATTTGAAAGGCTTTTTTCTTTTTCCTTTAAGGAATTTTTTCGGGTGGTTTTTGCCATGTTAAATTGAAACATTTTAGGTTCATCTGACTTATTTTTCTTCTTTAAAATGTAGTTTTGTGTAATGGTGGTGGTTACTTGGTGGTGGTTTAGTTTAATTCATTTGGTGGTGGGTTTTTTTTGGCTTTTGTATTTGGCTTACTTTGGTTGGTTTTCTGTATTCTGTGTATCCTTTTATCATTTTTTGTGTATCCTTTATTTTGTGTATCCTTTTATCATTTTTTGTGTATCCTTTATTTTGTGGATCCTTTTATCATTTTTTGTGTATCCTTTTATCATTTTTTGTGTATTTTGTGTATCCTTTTATCATTTTTTGTGTATCCTTTATTTTGTGTATCCTTTTATCATTTAATAATAATAATAGAATAAGAATAAGAATAAGAATAAAATAATACATGGAATTTGTATACCGCTATATTTTTTGTGTATCCTTTATTTTGTGGATCCTTTTATCATTTTTTTGTGTATCCTTTTATCATTTTTTGTGTATTTTGTGTATCCTTTTATCATTTTTTGTGTATCCTTTTATCATTTTAATAATAATAATAATAATAATAATAATAATAATAATATAATAATAATAATATATTATTTTAATAATACATGGAATTTGTATAGCGCTATATTTTTTGTGTATCCTTTATTTTGTGTATCCTTTTATCATTTTTTGTGGATCCTTTATTTTGTGGATCCTTTTATCATTTTTTGTGTATCCTTTATTTTGTGGATCCTTTTATCATTTTTTTGTGTATTTTGTGTATCCTTTTATCATTTTTTTGTGTATCCTTTATTTTGTGTATCCTTTTATCATTTTTTTGTGTATCGTTTATTTTGTGTATCCTTTTATCATTTTTTGTGTATCCTTTGTGTATCCTTTTATCATTTTTTGTGTATTTTGTGTATCCTTTTATCATTTTTTATGTATTTTGTGTATCTTTTATTATAACTTACGAACCTAAAAAAAAAATAAAACCAACCTAAAATGAACCTAAAATGTTTCAGCTTGTGCCTGGGTGTCTGCATTTGCTTTTTTCTTCTTCCCTTGGGAAAAAAAAAGATATTGCTTGATAGCTTTCGGAGGGTGGGGGCGTTTCCAAATTCACTTGATTTTTAGAAAATATTTTGCCATTTTGTTTGTAGGAACTACCTTTGAGTTTGCTGCAATTTTTTAGTCTCCCAGTTGCAAAAAGTCGTGTTGCATATTTCAATGTTGCACGAGATGTCTTATTTGCATAAGAGGATTCATACAAAGAATTAACATTTGGAAGGCTTTTTTCTTTTTCCTTTATGGAATCTTTTTGGGTGGTTTTTTCCATGTTAAATTGAAACATTTTAGGTTCATCTGAGTTCCGAGGCATATGTATTTTTCTTCTTTAAAATGTAGTTTTTGTGTAATGGTGGTGGTTTAGTTTAATTCATTGGTGGTGGTGTTATTTTTTGGCCTTTGTATTTGGCTTACTTTGGTTGGTTTTCTGTATCTCTTGGGTTTGATTTTCACTTTTTATGTATTCAAAAACAACAACAAAAAATGTACTCCTTTTTAAAAATTGTATTTTACCAGCAGAAATCATTGTATGCTTAAGAATGCAAATCTCAGGTCAGACATTTAGCATTTGACAAAATTGAAGAAATGTTCATTTGTTTAGGTTTAGTTCTAGTTCTCTCTCTCTGTGGAGGATAGCCTCTCTCTCTTCATCACACACACACACACACACACACACACACCACACACACACACACACACACACACGGGAGGACGGGGTAGCCTAGAGGTCAGAACATTGCGCTCGCAATTTGACCACCCGGGTTCGATTCCGGTCCGGTCGAAGAGATTTTTCTCCTGGAGTTAACACTAACTCCACGCTCTCCAATGGTCCCTTGGATGAGACTTTAAACCGAGGCCCCGTGTGCGAACGCACGCAGAACATCTTGCGCACACGTTAAACCCTGTCCCGCTTTTCGTAAGAGTAGGCCATTGTGTGCCGGTGGGAACAGATGACATTTCCAAAACTGCATACATACGGGGACTAGATGTAAAAAAGCACGAGTGCTTATATATCCCATTATCCTCGATATAAAAGAATAAAATAAAAAAATAAAAAAATAAATAAAACACACATTATCTATATGTCTGGGAAAACCAAAGTCTTTCAATCATACAATATGCATTAGATGGCTTTAAAAGCGTTAGTGTATGCTCAGGTGATTATTTTTCCAATCTATGTATTCAATATATTCATTATATCATTGGTACTGAAATTAACTAATAATTAATTACTCCTCAGTTACCTTAATGTATGCAAATTGTAGTTCATATTACTCCGCAGTTACCTTAATGTATGCAAATTGTATTTCATATTACTCCTCACAGTTTAGATATGCAAATTGTATTTCATAGTATCCCTTTTTCCTTATTATTTTCATTATTATCTTTTTACTTTTTGAGATGTGTGTACACTTGTCTAGTATATATATGACAAGTAGATTTTACTGCTGAGTTGTATTTTTTCTGTGTCTGGAAACAAAGTGTGTCTTAGTTAGGTTTTTTGTTTGTTTTTTTGCCTTTGTCAACACCATGTGATTCTTAGTGTGTGATATGCATGTAAACCCCCTGTACGTGGCATGGAGGAGGGTTCCTCATGGTTTCAACTACCTCATCAGCGATTTGCTGAAAGAAAAGCATAGATATGTTCAACACAACATGGGTCAAGAAACAGAAACCGTCATCAGCAATTTCATCAACTTGCATTCATGACTATGATTTAACCTTGTTGAAATGTTAAGGAATATTGCAAAACAATGAACATCGATGCTGGGTACTGAGATGCATGAAGCAACACATTCTTGCCCACAATGAAGCCCCTGGCTGATAGTATTGGTATTGCATTGTTTACACGTATGATTTTGACCTGGTCTCTATCCACTGGTCCAGTCGACATTGAATGATGTTTACACCTGAATCTAAATCTTTTAAGTATTTTAACGGTTTCGCTCTCCCCCCCCCCCCCCCCCCCCCTTTTTTCCCCCTCAATTATTTTAAATGGAAAATCATGCTAAAATGACTAGAAATCAGGACTAGATGGCTCTATATATATATATATATATATACAAAGCTTTTATATAGGGTTTTTATTTCATTGATGTTTTTCATTTAAACCATTGATTTTTTTTCATTTAAACCAAGACATTATATATATATATATATATATATATATATATATATATATATATATATATATATATATATATATATATATTGGTTTAAACGGAAAAAAATCAATGGTTTAAATGAAAAACATCAATCAAAGAATAAAAACCCTATATAAAAGTTTTGTTGTTTTTTTTAAAGACAGATTCTGAAATGCCAACTTTTTTTTTATTCGAAATTGGGATCAGTTAATGAAGGTAATGATTACAGTTTTTTTGCTTCTTCTCCCTTGTTTGCTCAAAATGTACCAACTTTTATATACGGGTAGCCATGATATATATGCCTAGACTATGCAATGGCGAGTACTTTAACCCTTGCCTGATATTAGTGATAGTTGTTCAGCTGTGCATCTATGCAGTATGCTGTATGTGTTTTTTTCTGGACTCATTCATGCAACGAATGAAGCATGCGTGCGTGTGTGCGTGCATGGGTGTGCGTGCATGGGCGCGTGTGTGCTTTTTTTTGTTCTTTTGGTCATAACATGTTTTGTGAATGACATTGACATTGAAAGAATAAAACGATCAGTAAAAATGAAACGAGTCTTGTTTAATATGTCATTGCTATTTGAATGTGTGTGTGTGTGTGTGTGTGTGTGTGTGTCACACCAAGTTTCGATTTTTAAAAAAACTTAAAAAGCCTATTGGAATGAGGCGGTAAATGCAAAATTTTCGCCACAAAAATCACTCAAACCTTGCTCACGTTTTTATTTCGAGAAGATTGGAATAAATATATATATATATATATATATATATATATATATATATATATATATATATATATATATATATATATATATACACACGCACATTCTGATTCAGTCCCCATATATAGTTTTGTCAATTTTGTTGTTCCCACTATCCTGGCACACAATGGCCCAATACATGGCAATAGGTTTTCAAGTGTGCACATGACGTTCTGCCTGCAACGCACACGGAACATCGGTTTATAGTCTCGCCCAAAAGGATTTGTGGGGAGAGTTGGGAGTCGCACTGATGTCAACATCAGGGGAAAATATCCCCTTGGAAGGGAATTCAAACCCAGATTAGCAGATCACAGCATACCACACCCAGTGCCTTAAATAACTTCCTTTCACCCAAACATTACAACAATAGGCCTAAATAAAATTTTAAAAATTAATACTAAAACCTCCCTTTAAAACCATGGAGTAGTTTAGATCCTGTCATTCAGTCAAGGACTTAGGCAAATTAGGGACGTATACTATGAACACACCCAGCATGCACCTTATGCCTGGAGAGGGATGGGCTCCACTAGGCTTCAGCTTGCCCAGCCCACACTGCCTGAAAAAAGTTGGCAGTGCACAGTGTTCCAACCACGCCTCAGGGAACTACAGATGAGAGAGAAAAGTATACATGTAGATCTGGCGTCAGATTACTGTAGATTCAAAGGAAATTAATTCAAACTGAAAGGTCATGATAATGGTAATTAACAATCAGTGGATACCAATGGCAATGACAATATTGTGATGAACATGAGTGAATGAGAACGCACTTAGCCTCTCTCTCTCTCAATTTTTGTTCTCTAAATGTGTTGAACAAGAAGAACAATGGTAATCTGGAAAGCCATGCATCAAACTAATAAAAATGCCAACAGCTCAACCAGTACCAAGCAAAATGATATATCAGCTGACAAACAAAACTACCATTTTTCAACTGTAGCAAAACAAGTAATTCAAAATGACTACTTGAAAGAAAATAATTTACATGAACTGCAAAAGTATTGTGAAGACAAAAATATTCGCCTTTTTGTAAAAATACAACCCCTATGCTTCAAGAAGTTGACACTGCTTTAAGACAGCTCAAACAGACAAGCACCAGTGGCATTGACGGAATTGATGGAAAAATTCTGAAGTTTTCAGTACCAATCATAGCAGAAACTCTTACATATGTTTATATTCTTTGCATTGATAAAAACTATTTCCCTAAAGGTTTTAAACAAGCAAAAATTATTCCCATATATAAATCTGGAAACAAGACTGATCCATCCAACTACAGACCAATTAATATTTTACCTGTTCTTTCTAAGCCTCTGGAGCAACATATTTATAAGTGTCTTTTTTCTCACTTAAATCAACATGATCTGATACATCCCAACCAGTTTGGATTTAGAGATATCATTTCTGTCACACAGCTTTAACAACGCTGCTTAATAGCTGGCTATTAAATATAAATAGAAAGGAATTTACTGGAATACTGCTTGCGATTTTGCAAAAGCATTTGATGTTATAAATCACAAAGTTCTTAAAAGATTAGCACTTTACAAATTATCTCGTAGTACAACAAATATGTCTAACTGTCTTCAAGATATTCAAAACTGGATGATTCAAAACAAGTTACAACTGAATGCTGATAAAACTGAAGCCATGCTTGTAGGGACCATACATAGACTCTCCTCCATCTCAACAACTTTAATAGAATTGGCGGTACCTCAGTTCCTCTGTGAAATATCTAGGCATTGTTATTGATAACACACTTTCAATGCAAATATTCATCACCCAGACCTGTCAGTCCTGCAACTATCGGTTACCGCCTATTAGTGCAGTTCGCAAGTATCTGTCTACTGATGCAACATCCAAGCTTGTAACATCTCACTCTTTCTTGACTGGACTACTGTAATTTACTGTTGCCAGTGTTGGCTGGTCTACCAGCATCATCTATCCACTCCTTTCAACGTATTCAAAACTCTGCAGCTCGACTTGTCCTAAGATAAAATAAAACCAAACACATTTACTCCTTTCTTGTGATCTCTTCACTAGGTACTTGTTGCACAAAGAGTGAAATACAAGATTAATACCCTCTGCTACAAATGTCTACATAAGACTGCACCTTCCTATTTTTGTGACTGTCTTCAACTGTACACTCCTTCTCGATCCTTCCGTTCTGCTGCAGATACTATGTGCTTAAAAATACCAAGGTTCAAACAGTCCAGTGTCGGCCATCATTCTTTCACTATTTCTGGTCCATCTATCTGGAATTGCCTCCTTCTGTCCTTTTGCCAAATCCCTTTGTTTGACACTTTCAAATCCAATCTAAAGACACACTTATTTTCTACATAGGATCTTCCTCCATCGTCACACCTCACATGTGTCCCTATTTTTATTAAGTCTCCTCCAAATCCATTACTATGCTTATCATGTGTGTGTATGTGTGTGTGTGTGTGTGTGTGTGTGTGTGTGTGTGTGTGTGTGTGTGTGTGTGTGTGTGTGTGTTTGCGTAAAATTTATATATAATTTGCTAATTTATTTGTGAATGGTTGCATATGTGTGACTGATTTGAATGCAAGCGCTTCAATTTGTTTGCTTTACAAGATTTAGCGCTATATAAATTCCATATATTATTATTATTATCATTATTTTCATTGTTATTTGTTTCCAATATATATGCACCAACCAAACAATATATAAGAAACACATTTTAAAAAAATTTAGCTTGTGACCACATTGATTCTTTAGACAACTGTCATAAAATCATTTGTGGTGATTTTAATTGTGTAGTTAGCAATAAACTAGATATCATACATGGAGCTAACCACAATATTAATGATGTTGATGTGTTTAACAGCTTTATAACACAAGAAGATAATAATAATCAATGTATGGAGAGCCTATCATGCAAATGACAAACTGCACATATGGTAAAGGAAAAATCCTTTTATTGCGCGCAGATTAGACTATACATTTTGTACTGAATCAGTTCTAAGTAATGTCCAGGAGTGTGCTATTCACTCCATAGCTCAATCTGACCACAGAATTGTCAGTTTGATATGCAAAAACCTGGTCCATCATACTGGAAATTTAATGAAAGTTTACTTCATGACACAATGACTGTTGAAGAAATGAATCAGTTTATCAAAGATTTTCAGGTTGAAAATAATGAAGTAGATGACCAACTCAAATGGGATCTGTGCAAAATCAAGATAAAGGAGAAATTTATTCAATACTCATTTTACTGTAAAAACAAACATAGCTCACAGAAAAATAAATCTTATCAGTTACAAAAGAAACTGAATGAATTAGAATAAAAAAAATTGCTACTGATCCTAGCAATTGCGAGTTACTTAAACAAAAAGATTTGGTTAAAATGGAGCTTGAACTATACAATTTACAAAGCGCAAAAGGCACTTAAATCTGTGTCAAAGTTAAATTCATTGAGGAAGGTGAAAAAAACCACACAATATTTTCTCAATGTAGAAAAGTGTCGATCAAACGCAAGCATTTTAAACCAGGTTGTAAAAGAAAATGGTGAAACTCTAATAGACCAGAATGAAATAATTAAAAAGCTGGTTCATTTCTACGACAAATGCACCAGAGAAAAGTAGACTTTCAGGAAGATGATGTCAGTGAATTTTTTAAAGACATCTATAGACATTCCCCAGTTATCTGAAGACCAAAAAGTCAAAATGGATGAAAACATCACAGAATGGGAAGTTTTGCAGGCATTAAAGAGTATGAAAAGTGTGTAATCTCCGGGATCAGATGGATTAACTGAAGCATTTGTAAAATTCTTCTGGCAGAAGTTGAAGAACTTGGTTTTGAATCATTAAAACTAATAAAAGCGGCCTTTGTTACAGGAGAATTATCTCCGTCACAGAAAAAAGCAATCATAGTTTTGATCCATAAAGGGAAGCAATTACCAAAAAGCAACTTAAACAACTGGCATCTTATATCACTAACAAACAATGATTATAACCTCTTGGCAAAAGTACTTGCAATTTGACTCTCTTCAGTAATATTAAGCATAGTTTCGGAAGACCAGGTAGATTTTATGAAAGGCAAAAATATGTCATATCGTATGATTAATTGATGACACTGTTGGTTATCTGAACCACAAACAGAAACCTGGCATTTTGTTTGCTCTTGATTACAAAACTGCCTTTGACACAATATCTAAAGAATACATATTATGGTCTTTCAAACAGTTTAACTTTGGATATACATTCATTAAATGGGTTGAACTGAAGTTCTCATGCAAAATGCCAACAGCAGCATAAATTATGAATATGGGTTGGTTAACTAAACATACTGATACTGAGATTAATTCAGGCATAAGACAGGGTTGCCCATTCTCACCTATAGCCTTCATTCTGGCCCTGGAATTATTGGCCATTAAAATCAGAGCTTATGAATACATCAAAGGAATTAAGCTCCCAAATTTATCCAGTAACACTTCCAATTGTGTTCTAAAAGTACATATGTATGCAGATGATATTACCTTATTTGTAGAAAATACCTCTGATTTTAAAAAAATGCTTAACTAGTTTAACACTTATCTCCTAATTTTAAAAATTCTCTGGTTTATCTATGAATTTAAACAAATGAGTGAGACCATGTGGCTGGTTTGCACAAATATGGCAAAGAAGAATTTTATGATATCAAGTGGTGACAAAAGGTGAAATTTCTGGGGATCTAATTTAGCAACACTGTAGTCAATGTGCTTCAGAAATTGAGGAAAACTGGTTACCACACATAGATATAAATAATCCACCAGACAATTTGTGCCTGGTCCAAAAGGAATTTTAGTATTATGGGTAAAGCTTGTGTTGTTAAATATCTTCTACTGCCACAGCTCATTTACATAATGAAGGCACTTACTGACTTAGCATACCAGAAGATTGCTTAAAGAAAGTAAACACAATGTTATTTAGATTTATTTGGAAGAAAAAGTATTCCAATACTAAAGCCTTTGAAAAGGTGAAAAGAAAAATCATCTGTAAGGCAATTAATAAGGGGGGACTAAATATGATCAACATTATTGATATGCAGAGTTCATTTCTCCTCTCCTGGGCCACAAAACTGTTGAGTAAACCTGAGCAGAAATGGAAATGTGTTCCACACGAAATCTTATTGTGTACTGGTAAAAATCTATCCTGCTTTAGCTCTAATGTAAAATCTGATGCATTCAAAGGGTTTGGCGGATACATAGTTTGTTCTAGGAAAAGGTATTAAAAACTTGGTTGGATAACTTACATGTAATAAATACTAACAAGTTATCAAAAGATGATTATTGGGAACAGTGCTTATGGAACAATGCAAACACCAAAGGTACAACTCTGTTTTATTAATGATTGGATTGGAGCTGGTGTAACACATGTTTCTGACTTAATGGAAGATAGCCACATAAAGAACTTTGCCTCTGTATGTAAGATTGTTGGTGTTAAACCTACTCGCATCTTTGAATATAATGGTGCTATATGCACAGCATTAACTGCATGCCAAAGGATCTTAAACACCAACCAGACAACTCAGGCAGAAATAAATAACTCGAGTCTAAAATCTTTGGCAACACCTTGTCAGTTTCACCTTTTTTTTTTTGATTGAAAAAGAATTAATTCAACCGTTGGCAATTAAATTCTGGTTTTAAACAAACTAGATATCCAAATTCAGCCTAAAACCTGGCTCACAGCCAATAGAACTACAACTGAAACTAGACTGGGATTACTCCATTGGAAAATTTTACACAATATTTATCCTACTGACATATTGCTTAACAAAAGTTAGGTATAGCTAATAATAAACATTGCACATTTTGCAGTGAAAAAATAGACTAGATTGAACATTTTTTCTATGAGTGTAAAAGGATTATACATCAGATATGGAAATATGTTTAGCATGAAATACTCAATAAATTTAACATAGCCATTAAGCTAACATTAAAGAATGTACTATTCAGTTTTGATTGATGAAAATAATACGCCTGTAAGCATCAATTTACTCATTCTGATTGCTAAAGTGTGTATTGGAATAGCTAGATACAGTACTCCATTTGATATTATCATTATCTTTGACCGTGAGCTTTATCATAGAAAGACAGATTAATAATAATATAGAAAAGAGTAGTTGAGGTTGGTTTAGAAATGATAAAACAAATTTTAAAGCTTAAAAATAAAAAGGATGTGACAGCTTCAAAAGTAATACTCTAACATTTTTATGAAATTTGTAAATTTGGGTATGCACAGGCAGCAATCTCAGATGTCAGATTTTACAGTCTGTAAATCTTTTGTATGGATGGGTCTACAATATTTTGAAAAAAATGTAATAATCAGTTAAAATGCAACTGTGGATAATTACTTAGTAATCTTCATTAGTAACTGAGGATAACCACCAATAACTTTATTTTGATTTTGGGTGCAAAATTATGCATCCTGATCTTTTGCTGATTACAATGCTTCACATCTTGTAAAATACCCCCCCCCCCCCCCCCCCCTCACACACACACACACACATTTTCATTTACTATTGTTGTTTTTGTCTTCTTTGATTTTGTGATCTGAGAAAAAAACAACAACAACTATACCCTCAAGTAAAAAACAAATAAACAAAGTAAAAAACTACCCCATCCTACTGGAAGAAGTTGAAAGTTTTGTGGGGGGGATTTTACATAAAAACGTTTTCATGTAGAATTATTTTCTGTGGTGGGGTGTGGGGCGAGTTTCACTTGCCACAGCACTTTTGAGTCACTCCCAGTCTCAGGGTGATGACTCATTATTTGAATATTTCCCTTGACCACATTATCAGAAAGATATGGCTGTCAAACTCCAGAAAGCCAGTTTGACTATGGTATGGCCACTTTGACTATGGCCATTTTGAGGATCTGTTCTACCCGGCCATCAAAATTCCAGACTGCTGGGTTTACTATAGCTGTAGCCTAAGTAGAAACACAGGTTGTACAGTGTTGGTTTCTCTACCATGGCGTCATGTGTTACACACTCTGAATATCAAAGATTCTTTTCACATCACATATTATATACACCCGACTAATGAGGAAAAAGCAACAACAAAAATCAGCACACAACAAAACAAAGCAAGGCATAGACACAACTATCATACTTAATGAAGCATAATACTTTCCTACTCACTGGCTGAAGAATGGTTGATGACTGTAGATTCACCTCCTCACAGAACATTAAAGAAATATTTTAAAACAGCATAAAAGATCATAGATCTATATGTCCACAACTATTGCACCAGAAGAAACAAAAGCACTTTCTTGTTCACTGGATGTAGAATTAAATCCTTGATGACTGTAGATCCCTCGGATTTTTTCTGGATATTCCTCAGAGGAAAACTAACACTGCCCGCTGCCCATGCAGTCAGGTCAACAAGCCAAATCCAGCAGGAAAGTGAACAAACCGGATGACGATGACCATCGGCCACCAGTAACGGAAGTGACGAAACAACTTATTTCTAGGCTAAAGTAAAAAGCCAAAACGAAATAAAAGCAACATTCCAAATTTTGTAAGCAAAATAAGCAAAATCTCCCTCCACCCCCCAAAAAACACACAAAAAACCAAAAACAACGGGGCGCCACACACACACACACACACACACACACACACACAATAAAAATCAGATCAGACTATAAACCAGGCGGGTGTGTGTGTGTGTGTGTGTGTGTGTGTTGTAAACCGACCCAGAACATCTCGGCACAGGTTAAATCCTGTTCTTCCTAAGAGTAGGTCATCCTGTGTGCCTGTGGGAACAGATGACATTTACAAAACTGCATACACAGGGGGATTGACTGGACGTAAAAAAGCACATATTCCATTATCCTTGGTTTAAAAGAATAAAGTAAAATAAAAAATAAATACAAATTTTTAAAAACCCAACAAAACAAAACTCAACAAAAGAAACAGAAAACATAAACAAACCAAAAACCAACTAGCCAAACAAAACAAAGCAAGTCGAAACCAAAAGTACCAAAAACAGCAATAACAAGCACATCCAAACAAAACAAAGCAAACAAAAACCAGGAAAAGTATTCTTTAGTAAATGTTAAGTCTACAGAAATAATTTTTCAGCAATTGTAAGCTGAAAAGAATACAAAAATGCATTTTCAGGAATTATAAGTTATTTTACACACACACACACACACACACACACACACACGCGCGCGCGCGCGCGCGCGCGCGCGCGCGCGACTGATAAGCCAAGCCTACCGAGGTTGAACTTAGGCTATTGCCTCCCCTTCTGGAGATCTTTGTTGTACGAGTTCGCAACGTGAAGCGTCAACTTTGTGGTGTCAAAACGAGCCGTGGAACTGAAGCAGAAAGAAGTTTGTTTTCACTGTTTGTGTATTTTTTAAGTCCCCCAGTTTTATCTCACAAGTTTTTAATATGTTATTTGATTATAGATGTTGACGCAGAGGCTAGTTAATGCGTAATCAGTTTGTCTGTGGCAAACTTTCAGACAGCGTAACAACTAAACAAGTGCGATAGGCTAGCGGCACTCGCCGCTTTGGGGAGTGTCTCAAAGATTCTTTCTTTTCTAACCAAGAACGTGTTGCACTGCACTAATGTGCTTTTTATTTTATTTTTTAAAGTAAATATACCTAGTCGATTGAGTAGTTCCTGTTGTGACTTGAAGTATTCTTCACAGTTCCAGTATCTTTGACAGTTATTTCCACGATATTTTGATTTTTGACTGGTTTTATTATTTTGCAATTGAATAAGATTTATTGACTTCCATGCTCTCATAGTTAGGTCGAGCAGACAGCAGATTTAGGTCAAGATATGCATGTGAATGGCATCAGATTAGATCTGTCTGACGATCTGCAATGTTATAGGGTTAAACTGGTGGAGCAACAGAAACATTTTGAACAAAACTGTTGTAGATCATGCAAATCATATCACAGTGTCAGTAGTGACAGTCACAAGTCTTTGTTTGTTTGTTGTTATTTTTAGATGCACTCACATTAGGCCTACCAACCACAAGATAGAATAAAGAATGTTCAACTTGAGACTGATGCAGAGCAAGTCAAAATCTGATCATTATATTATTTTGCCTCAGATCTAACTCAGTGACTGGTAAATAAACTGAATTAATTTTTTTTATCAATTTGTAAAGTTCTAAAAAAGAAAAAAAAAAAGAGGGAATAATCATTCAAGTTTCAGGGGGTTTGTATTGACTTACACATAAGATTATATTTTATAATGTAGCTTGGAACGCTTTAGCCGCCGCCGTAGTCTAGTGGTTAGGGCGTTGGACTCGTAATCTAAAGGTTGTGGGTTCGATCCCAGCTTTCGGCTATGGCATTGTGCCCTTGGAAAAGGCACTTTACGGCTATTTTCTGACCCCACCCAGGTGTAAAAGGGGTACCAACCTTGTGTTGGGGGTTAACCCTGCGGTAGAGACTGGCGTCCTATCCAGGGGGGAGTCTATGACTCTCAGTCGCTTAACGCCACAGAAACTGGGATAAGCACCGGCGTGATGAGCCTTAGGCTCGGGACAGACTTTAACTTAAACTTTGGAACACTTTCTAGAACAACAAACTTGAGTACTTTAATGTGAACACTAAGACAAGTAAGAGCTTTTTGTAAGCACAGCTATCTCACATAAAACTAGAAGGGAAGGAGACTATATATATATTCAAATCAGTCCAAAAATGAAAATCTCTGCAGTCACGTTAATTAAATCACAACAACGAGTATAACATAAGTAATCAACCTTTTTTTTTTCAACAGTGATCTGCTAACTGCCAGGGCAGCCACAAGAAAGAGAACCAGCCCTGATCAAGTCAATCATGAAGGAGTACAAAGTGGTGGTGCTGGGAAGTGGGGGCGTCGGCAAGAGTGCGCTCACCGTCAAGTTTGTGTCAGGCACCTTCATGGAGAAATACGACCCAACGATCGAGGACTTCTACCGGAAAGAAATCGAAGTTGATAACGCCCCTTCAGTTCTAGAAATCCTCGACACAGCTGGCACTGAACAGTTTGCGTCAATGCGAGACCTGTACATCAGAAATAGTCAAGGTTTTGTCATTGTGTTCAGCATAACCAGTCTGCAGACATTCCAGGACATTAAGACGATGCGCGAGCATATTCAGAGGGTGAAAGGGCAGGATTGCATCCCGTTGGTTCTTGTAGGCAACAAGATAGACCTGGAGCCGCAGCGTGAGGTGCAGTTGTCACAGGGTATGATGCTAGCGAATCGCTGGGGATGCCCGTACATGGAAACATCGGCCAAAAGCACGCAGAACGTCAACGAACTGTTTATTGAGGTGGTGCGCGAGATGAACAGTGTGCCTGAGAAGGAGGTGAAGAGATGCTGCCGCTGTATTTGAAGCCGGTACTTTTGCCTAATGGTGAGGTTTTTAAAACATTTATTCATCTATTTTATTTTTATTATTATTATTATTTTATTTTTGCCTAATGCCAGTAATGGTGAGTAAAATGTTTCAGGCATTTTGTCATGAACAGTTTGTAAGTTGAGCCTGGCAGAGTCTGCCCTTATACATGTATCGTTTGGACCCGCCACTATAACTATAAAATATTAATTGGATTGCGCCTAACCCATTGTGTCTTGTGCTAGGAGTGATTTTTTTTTTAGGCTGATGGGGTCAAGTTGTTGAGTTGTTGAGATTTGGGTTGATTAGAAAACTGTTTTCAACTAAACTTTCTTTTTGTTTTACTACACAGAAATATGAAGCCAAGTGTAATGTTGTATCCTTTTGCTTTACAAATGATTGTTATCCAACCCTTTTACTGTACATGTATACAGTATTTTTCATCCAGACCACCAACTGATCAAGTAAGAAAAAAAGAATTCTTAGAACTTTATGAATATATTATAATTAATAATTATATATTAAATGTGAATTTGCCAATTTATAATTTAATATATTAACTTTTCCTAATATTGTCAGATTTCCATTTAGATCTGATATTTATTTAACACTAATAAATATAGCTGTATTTTTTTCTTAATGTAGATTAAAAACATTTGAAATCAAGCTCTAGTAAAAGAAAAGGAAATGGGGATGGATTGGCCATACGCTCCGCAAGCCTGCTTCAGATGTCACCAGGCAGGCCCTTGACTGGAATCCACAAGGGAAGCAGAAAGTAGGCCGACCAAAACAGACCTGGCGCAGAAGCATCGAAGCAGAGACGAAGGCAGCTGGAATGACATGGGCCGAGCTGAAGAGGATCTCCCAGAACCGAGTCCGTTGGAGGAGTGTTGTTGCGGCCCTTTGTTCCCACGGGAATTCACAGGCATAAGTCAAATCTAGCCAAATGTGTCTCATGTTGTGGTGAAGGGGCACATAGTAAATTTATATTACAAGTTGGGTAAATCACAGTTCATTATAAGTATATAAAAATGTACAATACATACGTATAGTACTGTATGCATACACCCACATACATGTATAATACGTTCTATGAGTATGCTACCAGGGTTCGCGATAACCGGTAATTGTCGGTATTTTACCGTATGTAAACAGGGAATTACCGAAAATTTTCGAAGCAGCCGGTACCGCATACCGGTTCTGTTTGCCTGTGACCGATTAGATTTCCGTCTCAAAAAAAAAAGTCTGAAGTGACGTTTTCTGACAGTCTGTCATGGGCCTGTACTGTGCTTACCGCACTATAGCCCCTTCCACCCTTCCGATGAACATCTTTAGCGCCAGCCTCATTATTAGCCTAGCACGCAGAACAGCAAGCTTTACTGTGAAAGAATAGAGCTTCGCGCTCTTCTCGGCATGACAGCGACTTCCATTCACATTGAGTAAATGGGGCCTAGATTTATTTATTCTGTATTCTTTTAATCTTTCATATCGAGGATAATGGAATAAGCACTCCTGTGCTTTTTCACATCAGTCCCGTGTGTATGCAGTTTTGTAAATGTAATCCGTTCCCACCGGCACAGGACGGCCTGCTCTACGAAAAGCGAGGGTCTATGACTATGAATTTGCGCGTTGCTTTCAGAGAGAAGAGTCGAAAATCAAATCTAAATTGAACAAAAGATCTAGATGAGCGCTAAGCATAGAAACAAGAAAGAAGAATATAAGTCACACGAATGATGCCATGCAAAACAACAGACTGACACAGACAGTGGCACAGGCGCTAGAAAAAAAAATCCTATTTCCTTCGTGGCTTCATGCCCAAGAGGCGAGTGGCAGCAGCACGGCAGTCAAAATCTGAGAGATTCCCATTCAATTTAGATTTAGTTTTGCTGCCCAACAATCCCCCCCCACCCCCACCCTCCCCCACCCTCACTGATTAGTTTCGTTTTGTTCACAGTACGTACCGGATTTTATTTTCTGGGGACCGATTTTGGGGAGTTGGTCAAGATGTACTCTGAAATGGCAACTGGCAGTACCGGTTTTAAAAAATCCTAGCGCGAACCCTGTACTACTGTCATATATAATGTTGTCTGACAGTGACACTGGTCATAGCTCACCTACTGACTGTTTGAACAGTAAAAGATGGTGGGTTTTGAGCTTGCACTTTTAGCCAAAATGTTATGCATGCATATTAGTTACTACATGTATACACTATGGCATACATACATACATGTATAAAATGATTAATTTGCACGAGGACCTTGACAAACAATAATAAATGCATTACATACAAAAGACTCATCATACTTGTAATGTATGTACATTAAGTTTAAATTATTGTCCAATGCAATGGAATGGAGAATTGTGAGTTTTTGGTCTACATAAATGATAAACAGCAGAAAAAAACTGCCTTCAAATGGACTGTTTCAAAGTGTTTGGCAGCACTTGACTCATCTCCTACTCTTCAAACCATTAAATTCATCGTAACTTAAGTGCTCTAACCACCCTACTGTTCCAACCTTCTCAGTCAAGCCAATTTTGATGGTACGCTGTCTTTAGTTTTGAACATTCAAATGTCAAGAAATCTGATGGGTGTGTTACTAACAAAAGTATTCATACTATTATAAATTTATAAATTTATACAAATGATACATGTGAGTTTGTTACAGTTTTAATTAATGTGGTGGTATAGTTGAAATTGATGTAAAGTGTGTGTGTGTGTGTGTGTGTGTGTGTGTGTGTGTGTGTGTGTGTGTGTGTGTGTGTGTGTGTGTGTGTCACTGTGTGTGTGTCACTGTGTGTGTGTGTTACTCTGTGTGTGTGTTAGTGTGTTTGTGAGTGCGTGTGCGTGCATATTTTTTTAATGTGTGACTGAGACTGAGAGTGTGCATACGCACCTGCAAATATTTATTTATATTGTATATTGTGTGTGTGTGTGCAGTTGAAGGAGCAGAAATCCATGAAGCATCCATGAAGGTATCAGGACTGCAGATATAGATCTATCACCCAAGTGATTCTGCCATGACTGTGGCACTGGCAGCCTCTTCCTTCCTGCCTTCCCATCACTAGCATTGCCTTCAGAAGTAAACTGCCTTCAAGAAATCTATCCTCCTTCTCCTCCTCCTCCTCCTCCTCCTCCTTCCCCCCTCTTCCTCCTCCTCCTCCTCCTTCCTCACTGGCTTCCTGTGTTCATCTCCGGGCTGGAAGTGTTCCAGACTCGAGTCGATTCCATCATCGTGCAGTGAACAGCGATTCTCTCTTCAGGGATTTTGTCACAATTCTCACTCAGCATCTTTATTTTATCATAAATAATTAATTCGTTGTGGAGCTGAGCACTGCCCTCTCTTCGTAGATCATCTCAGTGAATGTCCATTTTTTTTTTTTTAATGACCAGTAAGTTTGTCGTGGCCCTCGTTACTTTTATTTTTTTAAGCTCTTGCCTTCAAATCTTGTTGTGAAAGTGCTTCTTTTGGGCGAGTTTGTGTGAGCTTTTATTTTTAAAAGCTCTGCCTTACATTTATTTACAACAAAGAAAGTGTTTAAGAGTTTTACCGGATATTATATACATGCTGCAAGATTTTTTTTTTTTTAAATAAAAAAAGAAATTATTTGTTTATTTTATTTGATTTTTTTTACATGCTGCAAGATTCCAGATCATACAAGATATAACCTTTAATGTTCACTTTATAATGGAAAAAAGTGTCTCTCGACTGCACTACACAATGTAAAACACACGATGCTACAGGACCTGTCATCTACTACACTAGTCTACACTCCTTAACTCTGTGTGTTGCAGCTGTTGCATTGAAAGTGGTGCTTGGTCGGCAAGTTCTGCTTTCAAAGCATTTTTCTTGCGTTGGTCTGTTAAGTACTGTCTTTAGTAATAGTTTATGATCACTCAATGTACAGTGTCTGTGCTTTTATACTGTGCTCATCATACAGGCCCCAAGTATGAAAGTCCTACGTTTTTTGTTTAAAATTTTTTTTTTTTTTTTTAAATTTCATTTTTGAAAGTCCTATGTTGTTTCTTTGCCTCAGCTAGCTTCATTCCTTGCTCTTACTTAGTCTGATTAGAGCTGGTGTTGTATTCCTGTGGTCATACAGCTGGTTTGAATCTGTGCATTTTTTGGTGAACATTGTGTGTGTTTATAAGAAAGGACTGAAGCAGCTAGTGAAAGTGTTATTGTGTTGGCATGGTGGCTTGTCCATGGTGTTTTTTGTTTGTGTGTGTGTGTGTGATGTGTGTGTGTGTGTGTGTGTGTGTGTGTGTTGTGTGTGTGTGCGCGCGCGCGTGCACGTTGTGGGGGTTTTGGGGTTTTTTGGTTGGTGTTATTTTGTAATTTTTTATACAAAGTTAGGGGTATCTGCTATTCCTTGCTTTAACTTCATCAGTTCATGTCTGACATGTTGATTGACTCATCTAAATCAAAATTCTGTTATTAAAAAAAACAATATATGGAGCATGTTTCAAAACATTTTTTTAAATTCCCTCTTTTGACTTTGGCCTGCTGAAGAGACTCAGCAAAAGAGTTGATAGAACTTTAGTAAAGGATGGGACAGGTCAGTTGTCGGTGGTCAGAGCAGCAGCATTGAGTGTGGTATCAAAGTGGATGGGTGACCGTTTTCATGCTTTGGCTTCAGTACAGTCCCCCAGTTTACCCAGCTGTAAATCATGGGTTCTGCCCTTTTTAGGGTCAGGGAAGGTAAAGCAGCGAGGGAGAGGAGATGGGTGCTGCCCTCAATATGCTGGCCCCTAGAGAAGCTGAGGTCTCTGGCATCTCGTTCCTCTTTGATCTCATAGGTAATGAGACACCTTTACCTTTTTAAGGATGACTTAATTATGGACTATGTTTCAAATTATTTTAAAAGATGTTTATTGTTTATTTCAGCCAGCTGAGAATGCTCTGTTGTAGAGTTAATATACATTTATGATATTTGATAGGTTGACAACAAATTTGACAGTCAGTATCATGAGTAAGTTTCTTTTAAAAAATTTTTTATTATTATTATTTTTATTTTTATGTCCACTCTTTTAATTTAGCCGGCTGAAAATACTCTGTGATACTGATAAGAGTTGATAGAAAGGATGACAAAAAAAATTGTAAGGTCAGTATGCTCCGAAATTACTTTTTTGCTTTTGTTTTGAAAAATGTCCACTCTGTAAATATCTGCTACTTAGGCAGCTGAAAATAGAGGTGATAGTAAGGATGACGACAACAACAACAAAAAAATTACAGATGCTGTTCCAAAATTATCAATCAAAAAAAAAAATTGTGAACTTTAGTTTTTATTTAGCTTACTGAAATTACTATGGGATAGTGATCTATAAATAACAGAGCTAGTAAGGATGACAAAATTATGTCATTAGGCTTAAAAAAAAACATGTACAGGCAGATGCAGCACTAAGTATTCTTTACTTGAATTTCTGTTGATTTGATGGACAATAGCAAGATAACATGATGTTCTGATCATGGAGGAGAAAATCAAAACCGTAAATGTTGAAATGACTTAATAGTACTTAGACTTTAATTCATGTGTAACGTAATTGAAATAAAAAAAAAACCCTGAAATCCTAACACCTAACAGGCCTCATCTGCCATTCGCGTGTGCCCTGCCCCCCTTCCTTCTTAGTGGACCCATCCAAAAAATTTTCAAACCCACTCTCTTTGATTTTATCTGTGGATTTCAATTTCATTTAAAAAAAACAAAGTAAAAGTTTATGCTTGTTTGCTTCATTAAGAAGGAATGAAAAATAAAAGCCAAAATCAAACCAAAAATACTCCCAGCCCCCCCCCCCCCCCCCCCCTGCCCCTCCACTCGACCCTTTCTGTCTGAAAAAAAAAAGCCAACAACCAACCAATCATCTTTGATTTCATCTGTTGAATTTTATTAGAGAATTACTTAAGTTTGTAAAATGTTTTTCTTCATCGATATAGAGGGAATGCTTTTATTATTACCCCATGTTTCTGTTTTATGTGAAGTACTTCAAGTATAGTCTGCACAGAACTAGATCATGTAATTTGTAAAAATATTTTTTGGTTTGGTTATTTTTTTTTCCAGTTTTACTCTTTCTCCTGTTGAGGAAAGCAAGGCATGGGAGAAACCCTGGATAAATTTAAGACCCAACAATGGCAGCACGCTTACTGCTAAACCTAAGATAGTGACTAAGTAAGAATAAACTATCTGTCCTTTTTTTTGGTTTTCATTCCTGGCTACGTCAGCTAGAGCTAGAATAGATAAGTTTAAGACCAACAATGGCAACATGTTTACAGCAAAACCTAAGAGTAAACGATCTTTTTCTTCCTCATTTTTTCATTCCTCAGCTAGAGCTCCAAGGTTCACCAATGGTGACATTTTTCATATATTATGTACAACACACAACTTTTTTTGTTTGTTTGTTTGTTTGGGGGTTTTTGCTACCATCTTGGTAGCTGCATTCTGATTTCGGGGTATATTTATTTGAGCGGAAAGTTCTTAAATTTTAATTTTGGAATAAGTAACTCAAAATTTTTGCATTTGACAACCTTGTTGTTTTAAGATTTTTTTTTTTAGCTGGATAGCCTGTTGTCTAGTTTGGTTTTTTTAAATTTTACTTTTGGACTAGAATTGTTAACTGCCAAACCTGGTCAAGTATTATGAGCACATCAAAGGCATGTGTGTATACTGTAACTGTATGCACTCGAGCATATGTGGAAAAAGAGGGGGGGGGAGGGCTGGCTTGTGGGTGTATGTGAGTGTCTGCATATATATATATATCATTACATGTATACGTGTGTGTCTGCCTATAAGTGCATAAATATGTTACATGTATACCACTATGTATCATTGTATATGTATGAGTTGTGTGCATATGTGTGTGTGCGTATGTGTTTGTGTATGGATGATATTGATATCCTCTTTTGAACATTATATGAACTGCAATGGGACCGGAATGCCTTCATGATATAAATGAATCATCATTACTTTGAATCTTCATGTCTCATTCTCTATCTTAGTATTCATGATGGGATGATTACATTACACAGAGAGATTGCGTCAGTTTTCATAAATAACCATATAACCTCATACTTTTTGTTCTTCGCTTTTTTTTTTCTTTTTCGTTTGTTTTTTTGTTTCTTACGCAGCAATCCAGTTCTATGTTTCAGCTCTCATATATTTTTTCTGTATAGATCTGTGTACATGACATGTATCGCTAAACATGTTTCACATTATAATATATATCCTTTTGAGTAATGCCTTACAAACTGAAGCCAGATACCCTGTGGATCTTTTGAGGGCCCCACAAAGAAAGCAGAAGAGCTTTGAAAGAGGGAAAAGGAAAGGATTAAAGATTTAAAAGAAAAGAAAAGAAAATGGGATAAAAGTATTTGAAAATATGAAGGGGGGAGCCTTTTAATATCGAGTCAAGTTGACACGCAATCCCTGTTTATATATTGAAAAAGTGTGTGTATGGTGTGTGTGTGTGTGTGTGTGGTGGTGGTGCGTGTTGTGTGTGTGTGTGTGTGTGTGTGTGTGTGTGTTTCTCAGTTGTATTAAGTAATGAAAGGAGGGTCCATGGGCATTTTTTGCATTTGCGATGTAGAATGTGTGTGTGTGTGTTGTGTGTGTGGTGTGTGTGTGTGTGTTGGTGTGGGGGGGGGGGGGGGGGGGGAGGAGGGGAGAGGGAGGGGGTTGTTTTGCATTGTATTTATTCTACTACAAAACAACCCCCCCCCCCCCAAAAAAAAAAAAAAAACAAAAATAAAACAACCCCACCCCCAAAAACCTTTTCTATTGATGAAGGAGGGAAATATACTGTCACTACTACAATATGACCATGTACTGCTGTAGAGCCCTGTGTATATCATAATATCCACCGCATTTATTTCACTTTTTCAGATTCCTAAGAGATTATGGTATGGGCTTATGGTTGTTTTCAACCCATAGCTGTGTTTTGCTTGTTTGTGTTTATTTTTTTTTTTATTTTTTTTTTTTAAACTGTTTTTTGGGGAAGCGGGTAGGGGTTTGGTTTTTTGGGGGGGGGAGGGTTGGTGGTTTAAAAAAAAAAAATTACGATGGACTTGGCTGAACATTATTACAATTTGCTTTATGTCATGTATATACCTTTTTCTTTTTTTTGGTCACACTGCATCATGTAACTTGTGCCTGTTGCTCATTCATTGAGACTTGCTTGAGTGGCGGTGATGATATTATACGTGCATGTCTCCCTGTAGAAGAAAACACTCTCAATGGGTGCGAACTGAGGTTATAAATCCTCCTGTTTGGGGAGAATGAGAGAGAGGCAAACAGAGAGAGGGAGAGACAGAGACAGACAGACAGACAGACAGACAGACAGACAGACAGACAGACAGACAGACAGACAGACAGTCAGTCAGTCAGTCAGACAGACAGACAAACAGTCAGTCAGTCAGTCAGACAGATAGACAAAGAGAGAGAGAGAGAGAGAGAGAGAGAGAGAGAGAGAGAGAGAGACACAGAGAGAGAGAGACAGACAGAGAGAGAGACAGAGAGGGAAACAGAGAGAGAGAGAATATGAGCGATTCAGAGAAGAGATCTCCAAAGTTATAGGAGAGAGAGACACAGAGAGAGAGACAGACAGAGAGAGAGACAGAGATAGAGAGGGAAAGAGACAGAGAGGGAAACAGAGAGAGAGAGAGAATATGAGCAATTCAAGAGGAGAAATCTCCAAAGTTACAGACAAAACTTGGCTCCCGAATGTTTTAATTCTATACCACCTCTTGTTATCACGTGTCAGTTTGTCCAATTGCCTTCTATGTGTTACTAATTTAAGATAGATGGCTGCGCATGATTCTTAGCAACAAGAATGTAATGATAAACCTCACTGTTGGCAGTCATGTTCATAATACTATATTATCATGGTCTGCGTTTCGACGTAACCTATACTATAGGTATGCTCGGTCATGACAAAAAATGTTTTGTTGAGTTTCGCGGGTTACTTGTGCAGTTAGTTGTGATAGCTGTGTGTCAAATCGAGTTGATATTTTTGAAAGAGAGAATTTCTCCCAGTCATCCATTTTTTCTGTTGTTACTGTTTAGATAGTTGTCGTATGATATTGTTCTGTACATTTCACATGTGATGTATTCTTGCTAGTGCTCCGCTGCAGTATTATCACGCACGAAAAGGAATCTTGAATGATTTGTATGAAGTCGTGATCGTTTTTCTTTAACAATAAATGGTGATATATAGTTTTGCTCCCAAAACAGATTTATATTTCTAGAGCATCAAAACAAAGGCTGTTTTATCGCATTGATTGGGCTTGTTTAGTGCTCAGATCAGATCACATTAGAGTTCATTACTAAAGTGGTGAATTTTATACATCCATTGATGAGTCTGTCATTGACAGTAGTTTATTATTTTGGGGGTTTGATTTTTGTGTCATAAGTAATAGTAATATTATTTTATTAATAGTAATATGTATTTTAGTTCACTGCTCAGATCACAGTAGGATAAATAAAACAAAGCTGATTTGTCCATCGCAGATTTTGTTGGGTATTTTTTTTGCTTTTTCTTGAGTGTAGATTTGGGGTGGGGGGGTCGGATGACATATCCTTTCCATAAAAAGTTACTGCCCAGTTAACCAAACCTTTTTCTTTTAAAAATACATTTTTTTTGTTAGTTTTTGTTTTGATTGTTCCTCGGCAAGAGCTCCCGGGTTCACCAATGGTGAGATTTTATGTATTCCCCCTTTTTTCCCACCGTTAACCCGGTAGCTGCATGACGATATCTAAACACGGCACCAGTGTGCATGTGTTTTTAGAAAAATGTCATCTGTTCCTGCTGGCTTACTCTTTCAAAAGGTTGAGTAGGGTTTTATGTGGGTGCAAGATGTTCTGCATGCATTTGTACATGGGACACAGTTTATAAGTCTTGTTCGAAGGACTTTTGGGGGAAGTTGTGTAAATTCTGATGTTAACTCCAGTTAAAAGTAAAAAAGTAACTCCAGTAGAAAAATCCCTTTGAACAGGTGCCTCAGTGACTGGTAGCTCGAACCAGGGCCATCAGATCATGAGATGGTGTCTTTAACACGATACCTGTGTAGTTCAGACATATATAAAAGTAAGAATTGCAACAGACTTTGCAGATAGTGTTGTTTTTTTTAAAGAAAAACAATGTTCTCTACTGTCTTCATCGCTGTTGTTATAGGTAGGAGGGTTTTTCTTAAGGGTTTTGTTTGGGTTTTTTTTTTTGGGGGGGTTGTGGGTTTTTTTTTCACCCACCATCTGTCTCTGCTGAGTTCTATGATCTCCTTTAGCCCTCCCAGACAACTGATCTCAATGTTGGTGGTCTGCCTCTTTTTCCTTCTTGCCCTCAACCTTCATACCTTGGAGAACTGTCGTCATCAGAGTTTGTCTGTGTGCTTCTGTTTGCTTGACCAACATATAATAGAATATAGATCTCATTTCTGCGCTTATCAATTTTTGCCCAAGGATTGTCTTTGCACTGAGAGTTCATTAAAAAAAAAATGCTTTCATTGATTCTTCTGTCTGACCATTTGACTCTAAAGATGGCAGTTGTCTGTAGAACCACATTTCGGCTGCTGTTAATTTTTATTTGTTTTATTTTTTTTGTTATATATATATATTTTTCCCGGCTGCTGTTTATTTTGTCTGTTTTTTTGTTTGTTTTGCTGTTAATCCCTTCCCCTCTCCCCCCCCCCCCCAAAAAAAAAAGCTTTTCAGTGGTGTTCAGTGAGATTATTTTTCGCCTTGCTATTGACACCACACAGTCTTTTTTTTAAAAAAAGTTTTTTGATTTGTTGCTTTACAAGAGTCGGCGCTATATGTATAAATTCTATATTCTTATTATTACCACTGTTTTTTATTATCATTATTATTACTATAGGCTTCCATCAGTCTCGGAAGGCTGTTGAAGACTATGGAGTTGTGCTCTAGGCTCTAGAGCACATACCTGGGTAAGCAAGTATGGAGGGCATATTATTAATTATTATTATTATTATTATTATTATTATTGATATTATTTTTTTTATTGATATTATTATTATTGATATTATTATTATTATTATTAATTTATTATTTTAGTCACATCAAAACTGTGATGATAAGCATGATGCCAGCCAGGCAGGCTAGGTTCTCATCGATCTGTTGTGAAGTATTTTTTTTTGATGATCAATATGATTGATTATTCACTAAGGCAGTGCTAGGTAACCTAAAACTTGGGCTCTTGTTTTGTTCTGTTCTTCAATATATGATTATATGGTTGTCATGACAGTTAGCCTTTTGCTCAGTTTTCATTTTGATGCTATCTCTTTTTGTGTGTGCATAATTTGGATTCTATAAGGGCCAAAACTTTCCTTGTGTTTTGGGTTTGTATTTTTTTTGTTGTTGTTGCTAGTTGAGCTTTGGGGGTCGGGATTGCTCAGTGGTCAGAGCACTTGCTTTCCCCCCAGCCGATGTAAAGCAGCATTGAGCATGGTTACCAAGTGGATGGGTGACAGTTTTGCGCACCTCGGCTTCAGTACAGTCCCCCATTTCACCCAGCTGTAAATGGGTACCTGCCCTCTTTAGAGTCAGGGAAGGTAAAAGCAGCGAGGGAGAGGAGATGGGCGCCGCTCTCAATACAGTGGCTCCTGGAGAAGCTGAGGTCTCTGATGCCTTGCTCCCCTACGACCACATAGGTTATGGGACACCTTTACCTTTACCTAGTTCAGCTTTAGAATGGGTTAAGTGTGAATGGAAGCAGTGCCAGTATCTCAAGATAAAATAGTTGTGGAAGGTTGTGTGGTAGGAAATCCCTACCAAGTTTTACCATCTTTCCTGTGCATGATCACGGAATCAGCATTAACTTACTAAGCCAGTAAAAGCTGCTTTAACGAAAGAGACTTCTTTTTTTTTTAACAAAGTCTGTGAGGAAATTTTTTTTATACAAGTTGTGATTTCAAAAGAATTTGTAAAATCAGCTCAAATAAAACATGAGAATGGTGCCAGTAAAACTGCTTTATAGGTTGTTTTTTAAAAAATTATTTTATTTCGAGGATAATGGAATAAGCATTCATTTGCTCTTTTTTACATCTAGTCCCTGTGTGTATGCAGTTTTGTAAATTTTGTCATCTGTTCCTACCGGCACACAATGGCCTACTCGTCCATAAAACGGAATGGGTTTTAACATGTGCACAAGATATTCTGCGTGCGTTTACAAAAAAAAAAAAAAAAAAAAGTTTAAAAAATCTTTGAGGAAATTGATATAAGCTGTTAATCATTTCAAAAGATTTGTAAATTATCAGCTCAAACAAACAAACTAGAGAGAAGGAATCATTTGTGATGCTCCACCACGAAATGAATCGCTTAGCACCTGACCCACTTTTCCACTAGGAGCCATTTTAGGCAGGTGGGGGTTAGGTTGTTGATTTTGAGATTTTGATTGATTATAAAGCTTTAGCCATTATTCTACCCTGTAGTGAAATATCAAGGCATAATTTTGATGCCTTTCAAAATACCCAAGCCCTCAGTCTGACCACTTATTAGTATACTAATCTTGTTAATTTCTCAATTTTTAATTTCTGACAGGCAGTCTATCATTTCAAGTTATAATAGCTTTTCAGAGAATTGTCTGATTTTCAATGTGTTTTTTGAATTGTACAGCTTATCTATTGCAGATTAATTAAGAACATGTCAATAACTAAAAATTGACCTCTGGCGCAATGCAACTCATTATTTTGTGGAGCGTCGCATTTGTGAACTTTGTCTGCAGTAAGCAGCCTGGGCTTGCCATCTTACTTTGCTTTTAGTTACTGTGGACAGAATTTGGGTGGTTCTTTGTAAAGGTCTGTATTGAACTGGTATGGCTTTTTTTTCTTCTTTTTTTTTAAACGATGAACACTGAGAAGATGGGGTTGGCAGAGATGATCTCATTAATGCTTTCTTTCTTTCTTTTAGACTTGAATTGTTGTGCTTGTTAAAAATGTGTGAATTGTATCTTTGTGTGTGTGTGTGTGTATGTGTGTGTGTGAAATTTTTTTTTTTTCAAGATAGTGAAGAAAAAGTAGAGGGCTTGAGTGCAAGTATGTATCGCTTATTTTGTAAATCGAATGTGCATGCATGTGTGTGTGTGTGTGCGCGCATGCGCACGCACATGCATGCATGCCTGCATGCACATGTATCATTGTATCACCTTGTGTGCGAGAAATCAAATACTTTATTTTTTTAACTTCAAATCTTTCAACCCTCATCCCTTAGGTCGCCCATTTGAATCTCACATACTGCCTGGTAGAGGAGAGGAATGGGTTTCACCCACCTTCCAGACCTGTGAAAGTGCATGTAGACTACTTGCCAGTGCCTTCGCCAACTTCTTGCGCCTTTACAAGCAGAAGATGAAGGATCATGTATGTATGTATGTATAGGAAATTCTGTCAGTGTAACCCACCCCACTGGTTTGTGGTTTAACCCTCTTAGCCCGAACTGGGATTTTCCAGGATTGAATAATTACCCCCCCCCCCCTCTGAATCCTGGACCGGAATTTGCCAGGATTTATACACAGTAGTTTTCCATCAGGCAGTGACCTTCACCGATAGCTACCATATGCCAAAGCTCTATCAGGCCACATGCACAAAGCCTGTGGCGAGAGTCTGGAAGTAATTATAGCTGCTGGTAGTTACTTAGAAGGAGGAAAAGGCAAGCGAGCTTGTGTGCCTGGCCTGATTTTGTGATAGAATACGAAATCTAGGGGCAGTTTGTGTTCAGAGAATCCGAATGCAAGAGAGTTAAGATGGCTTCACAAAGATGTACTGTCTCCACCATGATCATCATCATGTACCTGAAGTGTCACTCACTTGTCAAGTTATGTGTCGTCTAGGTCATCAGTTCACATGCATTTTGGGGGGGTGGGGGTAGAATCTAGTGTAACATATATGGAATTTTCTACCATTTTGATTTGTATGAAGACTGGGAGTTTGTGTATATATATATATACAATTTTACATGTATGTGAAATGAACAACATCAGTTTCTGATTGATTAGACATGGTAATATACATGTATGTATGTAGCTATACAAATCAAGTGGGGTAGGTAGGATGGTGGTGTGTTTGTGTGTATGTGTGTATGTGTGTGTGGGGGGGGGGGTGCGCGTGTGGGTGGGTGTTGTGTACGTGCGTGGGTGTGTCGGTGTGTGTCTGTGTGTGTGTGTGTGTTGCACCAGTGCATATGTAATGTGCTTACTCTGCAGTTCACGATTTTATTTGCATACATTTCACTGTAAATTTTATTCATGTATATATATATATATATATACATGTGTTTTGCACTTGCATTGTGACTCATGGAGAACTTGAAAAGTGGGAGTGTTGTGGACATGAAAGGATAGTTTTTGATTAATTTTAAGCCCAAAGAGATGGTAGGTGGTTGATGGTAAGCCCCAAAGAGAGAGAGAGAGAATGTGTGTATTTGGTCCATTTCCCCCACTTTGCAATTCATGATTTAACTGCACGCATGTTATTGCATACACATGTGTCAGTGTGTATACACATGTGCACGTACGTACCTCCATAGTGACACACAAAATTTGAAAACTGAGTGTGTGTGTGTGTGTATACTTGAAATGACAGTTAAAAAAAATTATAAACCTGTAATTATTAGCCTTTAAAGTGAGAGAGACAGAGAGAGAGAGAGACAGAGAGAGAGAGAGAGAGAGCATGCATGTATGTGTGTGTGTGGTATGTGCAATGTGTGTGTGAACTCTACAGGTCATGACTTAACTGTGTACCTGCTATTTGTAAATATACATGTATGTATGTGCGTGCTTGCACTTCACTTCAGCCAAACTGTATTATTTGCTTCAAATACTTTTTTTAAAAATATGATTTTAGAAAGATTGCTGATCAATGTTCATAATTGCTGAACTCTCACTTTGTTACCATTGATTGTTGTTGTTTAGCTGTGTTTACACTACATATTGGGCATGTAACCAAAAACAACCACCAAAAAAAAAACAACCCACAAAGCTGTTTGACACAAAATACTCGAGCGCTGTGTATAGCTTAAATGCTAAGAATTTCCAAAACTTTCCTGTGCTTTCCAGATCAATTCAGTGGGCTTTTTATTTCTTTTGTTTTTTACTATCAAAGTAGTTGTGAAGAAATGGGTTGTTTTGTTGATCTGAATCAGTGTCTTGCTTGTCTATATAATTCATTCAAACTCTGTGATGGTGAAATCCAATGTTGGTGGTATCTGTATGATATATGTTATTTCATCTACTATAATTAAGTTGTCAGGGTTGTCAAAACTTTGTTCTCAAGAGTTGTTACTGTTAAAACATTGAGCAGTATGTTTTACGCATTTTTACCCCCATACTGCTGATTCTCTCCCTTTTTTTCGTTGATCTTGTGAATAAGCTGAAATATACACGATTATGTGAGATTAAAAAGATTCAACAAAATTTGTTCATTTATTGATTTATTTTGTTATGTTGTTTCCCATGTGGCAGCCTTTTTGCAGTATTGATAGGTTGTCCCCCCCTCCCCCCCAATTTTCATGAAATTTTGTGCTGAAAAAGATTTCTTCTTTTCTCTCACTCTCTGTGTCAGGATGAAGGAAAATCTGTCAATATCAAAAATTGTACCCTTACTTTAAAAAAAACAAAACAACATTAGAACCTGCGCTAGAACTCTGTTTTTGTCTGTCTGTCTGTCTGCCTATCTCTCTGTTTGTCTGTCTACATGTCTCTCTCTCTGTCACTCTCTCTCCATCTCTGTTGCTCTCTCAGCTCACTCTGTCTCTCTCTGCTTGGGTGCTAAGGACTCTTTCAATGTTCTGTCCTTTCTTGAATTTTTTTATATTTTTTTATAGAAATTTCCTCATTTCTATCCCTCTCCAGCAAGGATGCTGTGAACACTTTCAGCATTACAAGTACTCCTCTTCCTCCTTCACCTGGACTTAAGTGCTGTAAATGTCTTCTTTTTTTTCTTCTTTTAAAACGAACCAAAAAAGAAATCGTGATCTTTCCTGCTGCCTGTGACATGACTTAAGTGTTGTTTTACCCATAAGCGGTTTGGTGGTTGTATTTTCATCATCAACACTGAGGAAGCACTCTCGATGTTTCAACAACTGAACTCCATGTTGCAATATTCTTTGCCTTAATTAATTCAATAATGCATTTTTTTGTTTTGTTAGAAATATATTGTGATTTCCTTTTTTTAATGTATGTATTATTATACTCTGATTATGATAAATGAATGGAAGGGCTGGATGTCTTCAGCACATATAAAAAAAAAAAATTGTTTTTGCTGCCTCATCATCGATGATGTTTCTGTCCTGCTGTTCCCACACACACACTGCTCATCTCTATCTCTATGCCCCAGCCAAACTCAGATTGATTTATGTTGCATCTTCAGTGTCAGAAATCTAGAGGAAACCCAGTATCAATGTCAGGCCACTGTGTGGCCACCAGTCTGAGGGACCCTGCATGCACTGTTACTATACTGGGTCGCTTTGGTGGTGTTCTAGTGTGGTGCCTGTTCTGAGCTAACATAGGCAGGACACATCCCTTGTAAAGCCTCCCTACTGACTGCAATAATAGCTTTAAGTCGCGGAGCAAAACTGAGTGAGACACCTAGCCTACTCAGGGTGGTGACCTCTTCAGTACATCTTTGATAATGATGATGATAATTATAACAATATATGGAATTTTTTTTACGCATCTTTTTACAAGTCGTATATTTTGCCTAGGAAGTAAAAAGAACTGTTGAGATCTATCATGATTTTTTTTTCTTAACCTGTTGCTCAGCTACAGCTCCGAGGTTCACCAATGCGAGATTTTTGCATATTATATATATATATATATATATATATATATTATATATATATATATATATATATATATATATATATGCAACTGTTTGTTTTTTTCACTCCACCATTTAGGTAGTCGCATTCCGACTTTGGGAATAAGAGCAAAGTGTGACCAGAACAGTGGGAGATTTTTTTTTTTTTTTAATTTTTTTTTTCCAGATCAGTGGGAGATGCAGCCTCTATAAAGAGTCTTCAAAAAAATACAAACACTTCACCACAAGGTGAATTCATGCATGTAAATTATGTAATATGGAAGTGCACTCAAGCTCTCTCGCCCCCCCCCCCCCCCCCCCCTACTCCTTACACCAGACAGTGCTTTAAGCAAAATTCACAAGTGTTGTCTATAAATAGCACACATTGCAGCAAAGATTGCAAGGGGAGAGAATCCAGATAATTATTCCGATCACAAAGAAAAAGTGCTGTTACGTTTCACAGTTGTTGTGGTGGTGATTTTTTAATATTTTTTTAAATAAAGTCTGATTGATGTCCACTCTAACTTAATGGATTTTTTGTTACCTGTAACTGTTAGCAGATTGAGAATAAATTCACAGAATTGTTTCTGTTGGGTTAAACTTAAGTGACTCTGTAACAAAACTGCCTCAGTTAGGAAACGCTTACCTCAACTCTCTAATTATCACACTTTGCTGTAGAAAGAGGGAAAGGATAGCATAGAAAGAGAGAGAGAGAGAGAGGTGGGAGGGGAGGGGAGGGGAGTGTTTGAAGAATGTGTGTATTCAATGACAAGATTGAGCCAAATTTTGTAATTTAGTAAAATAATGCCTTTTATTATTTTTTACTGTTGTCTGAAATAAAAGAGATTATCTTTGCAGACAGTGTGTTCTGATTGGTTTGTGTGTGTGTGTGTGTGTGTGTGTGGTGTGTGTGTGTGTGTGTGTGTGTGTTGAATGTCATTTAGATTTGTATGTGATACATGAACAGTCTGATCTCATACACACACACACACACTCTCTCTCTCTTTCTCTCTCTCACGCACGCACGCACACACACACACACACACACACATCCTGTTTCTCACATACATAATTATTAATTCTCTCTCTCTCTCTCTCTCACACACACACACACACACACACACACACAAACTTCCAAAATGTTGGAAAAGTAACAAGCCATTTTTTTTCTCTTCTTAACTGGATATAAATATGTAACAAAAATACACATCACACTTCACAGAATCCATACCTCCTTTTTGCATAAAAAAAAAATCCACCTTTGCGTTTTTATGTATGGAGCCACACACACAGCTGCTGTATAAAAAAAAAAAAAAAATCTAAACATGAGGAAATGTACACTTGGATATTTCTCTTCTGAACTTATTTACAGTAGTTATGTACAATAACACCGAAATATAACTCAACACTCTCTGGTCTAGGTATGGCAGATGCAAAAAAAAAAAAAAAAACATGCAAAAAATGGAAAGAAAACAATTTAGAGGTATATATCCAAAACCGTGTGGAGTCTCAACAAATCTTCACACAACAGTAGAGAAAAATACAACAAGGATATATATATATATAACTTCTGCAGTTGTATGGAATCACAATTCTCATCTTTAAAAAGAAAAAGCAACAACCCTATTCTTGCATTCAATTGCAGTCATCATTCTGAAGACTTTTCTTCTGTAAGTTACACTGAATGGTTCAACAGTATAGCAATGCTGAAGTCACAACCATGTACAAACAAACAAACATCTTCTGATCTGATATTGAACAATTCTGTCTTACACATACACACGCACGCACGCACACACACACACACACACAATTGGTATCCTGTAAAAAAAATTTTTTTTTAAAGTTATCAAGTAAGTCTTGCTGGCAGATTATTCAAAAACCGGTACATGTATACTGCGTTCCTATGTGTGCTGGATACAAGAAAACAAAACCACCGGGAGGGAGTACAAAAGAATGGTGGGTGTACAGTGCATTTCTTCTTCGTGCTCAAACCGAAAACAAAAACGTTCCAAAACTGAGATGGAATGAAAAAAAATGATTTGCTGGGGATGGGGTGATGGATAACTAATCAGCAGTAACCCGTGTACCAGAAGTTTATTATGCAGATGAATCGACCAATGATCTGCTAGACAGACGTAGAAAACATTTAATGGGGACGAGGTAACATCTGGGTGAAATTTGGACAGTGACCAAAAATAAGTAAACCAGAGTAGTGTGTGTGTATATATATATATATATATATATATATATATATATATATATATATATATAGTGACACTTCAGTTGTAGTGCAACTAGACAATAAAAAGATCACAATGAAATCTCATACTATGGTATGTGTGTGTGGTGTGTGTGTGTGTGTGTGTGTGTGTGTGTGTATATATATATATATGTGTGTGTGTGTGTGTGTGTGTGTGTGTGAGAGAGAGAGAGTAGTAGGAGGGTGGCAGGGTGGTTAAGACGTTCGCCTGCCAACAAGTAAACCGTGAGGTTCTGGGTTCAACTCCCAGCTTCACCCTTTCTTCCCAGTTTGACCAAAAAAAAATCAAACTGAACATCAAAATCATTCAGATGAGACTATAACCCGAGACCTGAGTGCAAACGCACACAGAACATCTTGCACACACGTTAAAAACCTGTTCCGCCTTTCGGAAGAGTATGCCATTGTGTGCCGGTGGGAACATATGACCAAAATAAAACAAAAGAGAAAGCAAGCACACTGGTGTTGACACCGTCCCTGAAGTCAGAATGCAGCTACCAGAATGGTGAGATGGAAAAAAGGTCACACACACGAAAGAGAGAGAGGGTGTGTGTTGGGGAGGGGAGGGGAGGGGAGGGGAAGGGAGGTTCTCATTGTAAAATCAAATCAAATCTTCATTCTTCCATTACTAGCTCAACCACCAAAGCCAAATTCAGTCATCTGGCTTGTACTACTTTAAAAACCAACCAACCAACCAAAAAATCACTGCAACAGAAAAAAGCCTGGTGCGTACAGACACTCAATATGTCACACTATGTCATATGTCACGGGATAGCCTAGTGGTTAGAACATCGCGCTCGCACTTTGACGACCGGGGTTCGATCCTGTTCGAGGAGATTTTTCCCCTGGAGTTAACATCAGTGCTGACTCCACTCTCCCCACAAGTCCTTCGGGTGAGACTGTTAACCGAGGCCCCGTGTGTGAACGCACGCAGAATATCTTGCGCACATGTTAAATCCTGTTCTGCTTTATGTAAGAGTAGGCCATTGTGTGCCGGTGGAAGCAGATGACAAGATTTACCAAACTGCATACACACGGGGATTGGTTGTAAAAAAGCACATGAGTGCTTATTCCATTATCCTCGACAATAAAGAATGAATAGATAAATAAATAAATAAACACTCCAAATCTTTTGTGTGTGTAGTCTTCAACAGTGCAAACCTTTTCCAAACAGCTGAAGCAACACTAAGCATATAAGGCTTTAAAAATTTTTTTTTTTTTTATAAATCAAACAATATTTTTGCTATAGCAACTTTATGGCAGCCATACTGAACACGAAAAACAAAAACTGTACCAAAAAAAAAAAAAAAAAATCAATGTGATTTCACAAGTTCTGAGGTAAATAAGACTTAACAAGTGAAAACAAACCGCTGAATACTAATCATTGTAAATACATATTTTTTTCATAGCTCCAATACCAAATAAACCAAACGAGCCACCCTGAAGTCGGAATGCAGCTACCTTCATGGTGGGCAAAAACGGCCACAGAATGCAAAATCTCATTTTTATGCGTGATGGATGTGGTTTTTCCCACAACGCGGTGCCCGTCCTGGGCTGACCCTTACAGTTGACCAGGGTGTCGATACAAGCAAGGACAGTGAAGTTGGTTTTATACCCTGTTTTAATCTGTATTTAGTTGCACACCTTGAATCTGAGTTTTAAATGTGACAAGGTGACAGCCCCGATATGGCCTGTGTGTGTGGTCGGCGGGGCTATAAACATGATTGGACTGGATTGCAGAATCTCACAGTTGGTGAACTTTGCAAGTTGTAGAGGAAGGGGGGTAACTACTCAATAGAATATATTTATCAACGCATGTTAGAATTAATGCTTTCCTCTTTACAAAAGAGACCCTTAGCGTATTTAGCGAACAATAAGTCAGGATATATTTATATATACATATATATATATACATCAATTCAACAACACACACACACACACACACACACACACACACACATATATATATATATATATATATATATATATATATATATATATATATATATATATATATATATATATATATATATATATATATAAAATGGTATTCCTGATCATTTCTTTTTTCCCTGAAAATGTGATAAATGGAATGAGTTTTCTGTCAATGATCATCTTTTTTCTTCTTTTTTTTTTTTCATTTCTTGGCTTGAGCTCTGAGGTTCATCCATGGTGAGACTTTGCGTATGCAACAGTTTTTACCCGCCATGAAGGCAGCCACGTTCTGACATTGGGGGGAATATTTGATATTGATATAATAATATGGCAAGCATGACCGATTAAACTTTTACAAAACGATTTCAACAGTCAACGTTTCACTGGAAGAGTATCGCAAAATACACAACACGAGATAGGCCTGATATGGTTTTTGAAATCACAAGTTAATAATACTACGTTTAAAAAAAAACCCCACCAAAAACAGTATCACATTTTTTTTCTTTTTAGCAATAACAGTATGTAACACAACTGTACAACATTCCAGTATGCATTGTATAAAGTAAAAAAAAACAAAAACACACCAAAAAACAGACGAAAATATAAAAAATACTACCATGATGCAAATACAGTTGAATACTAACAAGATGCAAATACGGTTGAATATATGCATATCAGTTGGTTTTATGTTAGGTTTGTTTCTTGGCTGTTTTTGTTTTTTTTAAAGTTAAGTCTTCTCCAGATCAACAGATTCCAAACTACACCCAAAAAAAAAAAAAAAAGGGGGAGAGGCTGCTTTTTACACATCCTAAATTTCCGACTTTCTTTTTTTTCCATTTTCTTTAAAAAAAAAAAAAATCCTACAAAATTAGAAGAAAATAAAATAAATGTACTGTTTCCAAGAACCTTTCTCTCTTTTCCATTTCCAGAGAAATCAGTTTTTACATAGAACAAGTGAAATTTCAGCCATTTTCCTGCACCTTTAGTCTGCCATGTTTGCCATTCTGAAACGGTAGATAAACCACACCTCTCACACTGCCACGAGCACCGTTCAGGAACATTGGTCATGTGTCCTACTGAATTTACAAAAATAGTCTCTTTCTCTGTATAGGTCATAAGTTTGTAAAATCACAATTTAAAACATTTTTATTATCTACATTGTTCATTCATTTTCACATAAGAAAAAGTATACTTTTACCTACGTTAGTTCAGAATTTCATTCACTAGATTTTTAATTTCTTCAACAGTCACCTATTTTGGGGGAAAATTCCCTGACAAATAAGCTTTTCCTGTTTGCAAAACAAAAACAAAAAAAGAAAGAAAAAAAGCTGTGCCTGTAAACAACTATTACACCCTCTTGATCGTTTTGCCCAGTTCATTTCAATATCTTGGCAAAAAATTTATGCACTGAATGTATAAGTATCTCCTGCTTTTGCCTTATATATATTTTCTGGCAACAAATTTTTTCTGTACAATATTTCAAACACATCCCCCAGCAAAAACGACCCACCAATAATAAACACACCACTCCATATCCATCCACCATAAAATAAAAAAAATTCACAACACACACACACACAAAAAAAGCCCCCAAAATTCTCAAGCAAATCCCCCCCCCCCACCCATATTGCTCGATGGAACCAAAACAAAAAAAAACCCAGACAAACAAAAAGAACAGAACGAAATGACCTCACACCATCAATCATCTGTCTCCATAACAACTGTCATCAGGGTAGGAGCTCCACATAACCCCTGCCCCCCTCCACAGTTCGACATCTTTCTCTTCTGACTACAAAAGCAAAGCTAAACAGAGTCTCACGCAAAAATGGACCATCTGCTTATCAAAAACGGCTTACTGATTCAAATGGCATCAAAGAACCTCTTGCGCGCATGTTAAAACCTGTTCTGCACTGCGGAAGAGCAGGCCATTGTGTGCCTGTGTAAAAAAAAAAAAAAAAAACAGATGGAAAAAAAATGTACAAAACTGCCTACACAGGGACTGGATATATATATTTTTTAAGAAAAAAGCACATGAGTGCTTATTTAACGATCCTCAAAATAAAAGAATAACTAAAATAAAGTAAGTTAATAAATAGATAAATAAATAAATAAAAAACATAAATACATAAACAGATAAATAAATGAATCAATAAATAAATGAATCAATAAATAAATGAATGAATACATAGATAAATGAATAAACCAGAGTACAGGGAAAAGGGAGGGAATGGGGTGGAAAGGGAAGGGGGGGAGGGGGGTGTAGGGGTGTGGGAGGAGAGAGGTGGGGGGGGGGGAAGGAAATTGTTACAACATGAAGAAGGAATGACGAATCATGGAAAGGAATGATTACTAAGATTGGCTGCAGTCAATACAATGATGACATCATATATATATATATGTGTGTGTAATGGATCATGGATAATAATTATTACTGAATTATATATCACAACTCTTCCTGAAGGTCACGTTAGTGTGATCGACACACAAGCAAGGCCCCCCCCCCCCCCCCCCCATATGCGCATGCACATTTACAAGTATGCATGTGTGCGCACAAACACACATACACACGCACACACACACACACACACACACACATACACACACACACACCTTCACACACACACACACACACACACACCACACCACACACGCACACACACATACACACACATACCCACACACACATTTTTCACCACAAAAAAACCCCCGGATATATAAAACAGTTTTGGGAGACTGTTTTCAGCACACAATAATCAAAAAAAAAATTTTTTTCTCCCAAAAATCAGCTACCACCACATGAGCACCCACCACTAAAACCGAACCGACCCTGTTACCATAATTCAACCATGGACGCATGTTCACGCCACTTTTCTTCTCCTTAAATCATTGCACCACAGACTCAAAGAACACAGTTTTCTGGGACACCCAGATGTCAAAAACCTAGCCATGAGATGAGGGTCTCCAAGAGAGAGATGTTGCGGAGATCAACAGAGATGTTGAGGCATCTCCTCCCTCAAGACAAGAGGCATGATATGAACAGGATTAAAAATTAAAAAAAATCAAAGATAGAAAAATTTGTTTTACGTGCTGCTACAACGCAAGCCTTGATGTGTGTGTGTATGTGTGTGGTGTGTGTGTGTGTGTGTGTGTGTGTGTGTGTGTGTGTGTGTGAGTGGAGTGGAGTGGAGTGGAGTGGAGTGGAGTGGAGTGGAGTGGAGTGGAGGTGTGTGTGTGTGTGTGTGTGTGTGTGCATGTGTGTTAGTTCTTCAGTGTAACGTCCTTGTGTGTGTGTGTGTGTGTGTGAGAGTGTGTGTGTGTGGTGTGTGTGTGTGTGTGTGTGGTGTGTGTGTGTGTGTGTGTGTGTGTGTGTGTGTGGTGTGTGTGTGTGTGTGTGTGTGTGTGTGTGTGTGTGTGTGTGTGTGTGTGTGTGTGTGTGTGTGTGTGTGTGTGTGTGTGTGTGTGTGTGTGTGTGTGTGTGTGTGTGTGTGTGTGTGTGTGTGTGTTGTGTGTGTGTGTGTGTGTGTGTGTGTGTGTGTGTGTGTGTGTGTGTGTGTGTGTGTGTGTGTGTGTGTTGTGTGTGTGTGTGTGTTGCATTGTGTGTGTGTGTGTGTGTGGTGGTGTGTGTGTTGTTGTATGCACATGTGTGCATGCATACACGTGTGTGTATGCATGTGTGTGTAAAGCTATCTGAATCAAATTTAAAAAAAATTCTTTTCATGACAAGTACTCCTTGAAGACATGAATACTGTATTTGGAATAACAGAATAGAATCATAATGCATTCACGCCGAATATGCACCTTACAGAAGGGGGTGGGTTCTTAAACATTTTGCTTTTTTAAGTACACAGTATTCTCCAAATTACATCAACTTCCATTTTTGAAAGAAGAACAACAAACAAATAAACAAAACAAGAACAAAACCAACAATTTTTTTTTTTTTTGCTATAAAGCAATAGAAATCTCTATGCAATGACCTCTGTCTTTTACATCATGGATCTCCATATCATCAGATGGAAATTTTCTTCGATATAAAGATAATCTCTGGTACTACTGTATAATTCACCTTGCTTCTCTCTCTCTCTCTCTCTCTCTCTCTCTCTCTCTCTCTCTCTCTCTCTCTCTCTCTCTCTCTTCATCTTAATGGCACATTAATTCAACAAACATGCTTATAAAGGGGACTTACTTCTGAAGTAAAAAACAAACAAACAAACAAATAATCTACACACAAATACTAATGCACAACACACACACAACATACACTGAATAAAAAAAGAAAACACACACACACATGGGATACATGGGGGGACGGGATAGCCTAGTGGTCAGAACACTGTGTTCGCAAATGTGATGACCCAAGTTCGATTCCCATTCAAGGGGATTTTTTCCCCAGGAGTTAACATTAGTGCTGACTCCACTCTCCTCAAAAGTCCTTCAGATGAGACTATAAACCGAGACCCATGTGTGAACGCACGCTGAACATCTTGTATACACATTAAATCCTGTTCCGCTTTTTGTAAGAGCAGGCCATTGTGTGCTGGTGGGAACAGATGAACAGATTTACAAAACTGCATACACACGGGGACTGGATGTGAAAAAGCACACAAGTGCTTCTTTTGTTATCCTCAAAACAAAACAAAAAAAAACAACAAAAAAAACCTACACACGCACGTATTCCCTCACCACACCCCAACTCCCACTACATAAAACTCCTCAACATTTCAACATTAAACTCATGCAATAACCAAACACACAGAAATCCTTTCCAAATAAAATACAAACAAAAACAAAAATATCCTGCCCACCCCCCTACCTCCAAACTCACATACCAGCAACTTGCAACGACTTCAAAAAATGCACACACATCACTCTCCCAAAAAACCAAAGATTTTTTTTTTTGCAACATCAACTCTGTGACAATGCGAGTCCAGCACATGAAACATCAACTTGCTGGAAATTGTTTTAGAAAAACACACACACACACACACACACACAAAAACACTCTCCCACAAAACCCGAAACATCAACTTGCTGGAAATTGTTTTAGAAAAACACACACACACACACACACACACACACACACACACACACACACACACACACACACACACACACACCACAGAAAAAACACTCTCCCACAAAACCCAGAGATTTTTCACCGTCGAGTCGGCAACAATGCTAGTCCAACCAACACAATGGAAGCCCCCGAAAAAATTGCTGAATAAATTCACAACGTCTGCGTAGTGGTAACGGTACAGTAGTATGATGATGTAAAGAGACATAGGCGTCAGGTCCTTTTAGCTTTTCTTTCACCAAGGAGCCTGAAACAAGAGCCAAAGAAGACAAAGATTTAAAAAAAAAAAAAAAAGAAGAAAAAAACCAGAAAAGGTAGCCAAGTGGTTAGAGCACTGCATGATCTAATGACCCAGGAATGAGCCCAGGTTCAAGCCTCCACCGAGACAACACCCATGGCAGGGGGTTGTTCCCCAGGAGTTAGCATCACTGCCAACTCCACTCCCCCCCTGAATTTTCAGCTGAGACTATAGACAGAGAACCATGTGTAAATGCGTGCATAACATCTTGCGCACATCCTGCTCAAGCTCTTGCATGAGTAGGCCACTGTATACCAGTCTTCATGGATCATAAAATTTACAAAACCACAAGCATACAGGGGACTAGATGTAAAAAAAAAAATTTTTTTTTAAAGCACAAAACTCTAGTTTGTGGCCTAAACCTCTTTTAACTGCATGGTGCAAGTGCACTGTATACACTGGGGAATAAAATTCTTATGTACCACTTGCTATGTTCATGTCCCTACTACTCAGGAATTACCACATGAATAATCCTGATCTTCTGCCCAATGACAGTGTATATAATTTAGATTGCTTCCAGGCAAGCTGAAAATAGTTAGCATGATAACATAATTAGCAGGGGGGGGGGGGGGGGGGGGGGGGCTCTGTCAGTATAAATAGCATCCACAGCTTTTGGAAATTCTGTGCTAGGAGTTGCCTCTTTTCTATCCTCCTCTTTGTTTCTGCCTTGTTCCTTTTCTTCTTGTCACATCCTTCTTGTCTATTTTCTGCCTTCTTGGTCCATTCTCCTGCCTTTTTTTCCAGAAAGACTTAAAAACATAACAATTCTCTCTTACATTGAAGTCGATTGTGCTGGGCCTGACTTGTCAAGGCGCTTAACGGCAGGGCAACGCATTTTCGCTCATATGACAGATAATAATAGTTGCTGTCTGACCGTTTGACAAAGCAGAAGCAGTATGCTCCTTCTGTCTGAGAAGACGATCGACGGCTGCCCCCTTTTTTTTCAGCCATTCCAGTTTTGTTTGTGCAGCAATGTCTGTGGAGAAGCCAACCCAGCTCAGCTCAGCAGACCACGCCGTGCATGGCAGTCTCTGACACAGTTGGTGCAGGCAAAAACTGGACACCGGGTTTATGATGGCTTAGGTTTGGGCTGTCTCTTCCTTTGCTGCCGCTTCTTCTGTCTTTCAATGTTTGGGGCCTACTTTATCTCCAACTACCTTCCCCCCCTCGGAAGTCAGAATGTGGCTACCTTCATGATGGGCGAAAATTGTCGCATATGTAAAATCTCACAATTGGTAAAACCTCAGAGCTCTTGGTGAGAAATGAAAAAAGAAAAACCCAACCCCCAAAAAAGCCCTTTCCCCAACAAATTCCCTAAACATAATATGCTCTCTACCCGGTGTAATTTTTTGATGCAGCAAAAAAAAAAAAATATTGACAAGTAATAAAAAAAAAAAATTGAAAGGTAAATGAATAAATACAAGAAATAAACACAATAAATGAACAAATAAATCAATCAATTTATCTATCTATCCCTTAGTCTGGCGACTGTGGGGGCACCCCTGAAGACTTGACAACCAGTTCCCTCCATTCCTCTCTCTGTTCTGCCTTTCTCAAAATTTTGTTGAGGTCTAGGCCTGTCCAATAAACAAATAAATAACACAAATCACACCCAAAGAAATCCCCCTCTCAAAATTTTTGTTTTTAAAGTGCAAACTCCACACACAGCAGCCCCCCCCCCCCCCCCCCCAAAAAACCAACCCAAAAACCTTCACCTCACCTAAAGATGGAGTTTGGCCAACCCGTGGGACAGCTCCATAGGCCCAATGGAGGAGTAGCGTGAGGAGGAGGAGGGGGAGGAGGAGGGAGGGGAGGTCAGACGCAGGATGAGGCCTGACAGAAAGTCCCCTGTCAGGCCGGGGCACGACCGCTCGGCCAGATCAAAGGCGTTGCACAGTTCGTCAACCGCCTCCGCCCCTGGTGGGGGTCTGCCTGTGCGGTGGTACTCCTCCTGGTAGTTCTGCTGCAACTGAATGAATAAATTAATTTATTAATTAACTAACAGATAATTTTTTTTTTTTAATTCAAAGAAAAATTCTGCCGCAACTGGAAAAAACAACAACAAATAAACAACCTCCCCCCCTCAAAAAAAAAAAAAAAAAAAAAAAAAAAATTCTGCTGCAACTGAAAGAGGGAACCCATGTTAAGTCAAACAGTCAAAGTCAAAAAACTCCTCTGAAGTCAGGAATGTGGCTGCCTATATGGCGAGGTACTTGAAAAAAAACAACAACAAAAAACCCAGTTGTACACGCAAACTTCTCATTCAGTGTGCAGTTTCAATATCATCAGTGATTTTCCCAGGTGGGATGATGAGTAAGTGAGTCAGATCTGGGTGACCCCCCCCCCCCCCCTCCCCCCCCAGAGTGTTAAGCTGGGGAACGCACATCAACAACCACAACAAAGTCAAAAACACTTCAATTATTCCATGAGGGGCAATTACAATACTGACAATCCAATCATAATATTTAAAAGACACAAGATAGCTACATTTCATACTGGTTCAAACATTTTCAAGATAACTTCAAAATAAAAATATCACAAACACACACACATGTACAAACAAATGAGAATGTGAGATGGCCAAAAATTATTTAGAGTGGTAATGAGGGTTTTTTGTTGTTGTTGTTTTTTTTGGGGGGGGTGTGGAGGAAGGGGGGTTGTTTTTTTTATTAAAAAAATTTTTGGGTGGGGTGGGGGTGGGGGGTTGTTTGCTCTTTGGCTTGAGCTCTGAGGTTCACCAATAGTGAGAATTCTGTGTGTGTGACTGTTTATTACCCCCCACCCCCTCACCATTTAGATAGCTGCATTCTGCATATAAAAGAATAAATAAAAGAATAAATAAAAAAATAAATAAATGCTGGGTTATGGTTTTTGTCATCTGGTCCTACTGACACACAATGGCTTACTCTTCTGAAAGGCGCACTGAGTTTTGAATGTGTGCGCAAGATGTTCTGAGACCGTTCACACACAGGGCTTTGGTTTATGGTCTCATACAAAGGACTTTAACATTCAGTTTAATTCTTTATTTTTTCATCAAACTGAGAAAAAAAGGCAAGGCCGGGAATCGAACCCAGAACCTCATGGTTTATTTGTTAGGGGGGCAAAGGTTTTACCCATCCTGACACCATACTTCTTGAACCAGGGAATACAGTTTACTGAACAAACAGTTAATGAGAATGTGGGATGGCAAAAATGATTTGGAGTGATATCGAGTTTGATTTTCTGAGTGTGGGGGAAGAGGGGATGGGGGAGAGGGAATTTTTTTTTAGAGGAAAGAGAAGGATCTTTACAAACTAGGTTAAAGTCATTTGGATTTTTATAGGCCTAATAAGCCCTATAGGGCCTAGGCCAGCCTACATAGCTTGAATGCAGTTTCCAATTGGCTGGCTAGTTGAGTGAGCAAGAGTTTTGTCCCTTGGTATAAATTTGATTATTTATGCAAAATTGCGAAAGTAGTTTGTGTGTGTTCACTAAATGAAATTTTATTTTAAAACAATAGTAAAAAATAACAGATACATACAACTAGTATGGCACTTATTGCAATTCTTAGTGATTTTCAAAAAATTAATTCATAAAACTATTTAACAATTTTATCAACGTATGCTATTGTTATACTCACAAGAGAAATATCCCAGTCAGTCACACGGCTCACGTTGCATACAAAAATCTCACCACCCCATTGTGGGGTTTGGTAAATTTTAACGGATGTGATTTTTAAAGAAAGACGATGTTGACGTCTCTTTCTAATAAGAAACAAAAATGAAAAATTATGATTGAACACATGCCTAGGCCCTTCTCTACAGGGAATTTGGTTAGGCTACCAGTTGCATGACAGACCCTTTGCACACCTTGGCTTCAGTACAGTGAGTCCCCCCAGCTGTAATGGGTACTTGCCCTCTTTAGGGTCAGGAAAGGTAAAAGCAGCGAGGGAGGGAGGGAGAGGAGATGGGCGCTGCCCTCAATATGCTGGCCCCTAGAGAAGCTGAGGTCTCTGACGCCCCGAACTGCGTTTGGGATCTTTTTATTTGAAGCTTGAGCAAATATGAAATGTACTGTGTCTTTTGATTATGATTCATATCAATATGCTTGCTAGAATTGTATTGCAATTGCCTCTCTGGGGATGATTAAAGTGTTTTTGAATTTACTTGAATGATTAGGCCTAGCCTAAGATTTGTCTGCCTACAACTAATTCAGAGGTTCTGAGTTCAATTCGCAGCCTTGCCCTTTCTTCCCCAGTCTGACAAAAAAAGTGTCATTATTATCCCCAAGGTCAGAATGCAGCTACCTATACCTAAATGGTGGGGAAAAAGAAAATGAAAAAAGTCGCATATGCATAAATCTCATCATTGGTGAACCTCAGAACTCTAGCAGAGGAACACAAGATAACAACAAAAAAAGAATCTACATTATCATAATAATTTATTATTACAATGATAATAATAATAACCACAGGACTACTACTAATAATGAGGCTAATAATAATAAGAACAATAACAACATATCACAATGCAACATGACACAGGCTATGACACAGGAACGATACAACACAACACACCACACCCCCCCCTGCCCAGCACACCCCAGCTGTCGGCTAGGCTATCTCTGAAGGTTAGTTCTCCAAGGACCGACTCACTGTGCGTAAAATGGGATGGAGCACAGCGTCCAGGCTGGGAGAGAGAGCGGGGCTGGCTTTGCTGTAGCCCTGGAGGGGACCGTGTCCTCCTGGCTGCTTTGTGGGCTGCAACACAAACAATGCCCCGTCTGCCTTAACTAACTTTTCGCTTGGCTGCAACACAAACAATTGGCTGCAACACAAACAATGCCCCGTCTGCCTTAACTAACTTTACACTTGGCTGCAACACAAACAATTGGCTGCAACACAAACAATGCCCCGTCTGCCTTAACTAACTTTACACTTGGCTGCAACACAAACAATTGGCTGCAACACAAACAATGCCCCGTCTGCCTTAACTAACTTTACACTTGGCTGCAACACAAACAATTGGCTGCAACACAAACAATGCCCCGTCTGCCTTAATTCACTTTACACTTGGCTGCAACACAAACAATTGGCTGCAACACAAACAATGCCCCGTCTGCCTTAATTCACTTTACACTTGGCTGCAACACAAACAATTGGCTGCAACACAAACAATGCCCCGTCTGCCTTAACTAACTTTACACTTGGCTGCAACACAAACAATTGGCTGCAACACAAACAATGCCCCGTCTGCCTTAACTCACTTTACACTTGGCTGCAACACAAACAATGCCCCGTCTGCCTTAACTAACTTTACACTTGGCTGCAACACAAACAATGCCCCGTCTGCCTTAATTCATTTTACACTTGGCTGCAACACAAACAATGCCCCGTCTGCCTTAACTAACTTTACACTTGGCTGCAACACAAACAATGCCCCGTCTGCCTTAACTAACTTTACACTTGGCTGCAACACAAACAATGCCCCGTCTGCCTTAACTAACTTTACACTTGGCTGCAACACAAACAATGCCCCGTCTGCCTTAACTAACTTTACACTTGGCTGCAACACAAACAATGCCCCGTCTGCCTTAACTAACTTTACACTTGGCTGCAACACAAACAATGCCCCGTCTGCCTTAACTAACTTTACACTTGGCTGCAACACAAACAATGCCCCGTCTGCCTTAACTAACTTTACACTTGGCTGCAACACAAACAATGCCCCGTCTGCCTTAACTAACTTTACACTTGGCTGCAACACAAACAATGCCCCGTCTGCCTTAACTAACTTTACACTTGGCTGCAACACAAACAATGCCCCGTCTGCCTTAACTAACTTTACACTTGGCTGCAACACAAACAATGCCCCGTCTGCCTTAATTCACTTTACACTTGGCTGCAACACAAACAATGCCCCGTCTGCCTTAACCCTCTTAGTCCCGATCCCGAATTTGCCGGGATTGAATAATCAACCCCCCTAGGTTCCGATCTGGATTTGCCGAGATTTTCACACAATAGATCTCCATCATGCTGTGACCATCACTAATCGCTACCACATGTCAAAGCTCTATCAGGCCAGAAGGAGAAACCCTCTTGAGAGTCTGGAAGTAATTATCGCTGCTGGTATGTTCTCAGAAGGAGGAAAAGGTCAGCCAGCATGTGTGCCTGACCTGATTTCGTGATGGAATGTGAAATCTAGGGGCAGTTTGTGTTCAGAAACACTGAATGCAAGAGGGTTAACTTAACTTATCCCCTTGACTGCAACACAAACGATGCCCTGTCTGCCTTAACTTTAAAAAAAAAAAATTATTTAGAGGATAATAGAATAAGCACAAATTCTTTTTATTTCGTTAGGATAATGACAAAAGCACTCATGTGCTAAAAATTCTTTTTATTTCATGGATGATGAAATAAGTACAAATTCTTTTTAATTCCCTTAATCAATTATCCAACACCATGAACCTGGACAAGAAAAATAAAATTCACATAAAATGACATAGTATCTTGATTAATGGTTTCATTATAAGTTTACTTGTTGACATGTCAAGGCATATCAGTATTTTTGAGACACTTTTCGTGAATAAAATCTGTTTAAACCAATCGTTGCATTCCACAAGAGCAATAGAACGAGGTCATAATGAAGAATGCCGACTATTTTTTTTCCTTCTTCTTTTATTTTGGGGTTAATGGAATAAGTACTCATGTGTCTTTTTACAACAAGTCCACGTGTGTATGCAGTTTTGTAAGTTTTGTCACCCATTCCCACCGGCACACAATAGCCTATTCTTCCAAAAAGCAGACCAGGTTTTAATGTGTGCGCAAGATGTTCTGTGTGTATTCGCACATGGGACCTCGGTTTTAAGTCTCATCCAAAAGACTTTTTGGGGGGGTGGAGTCGGCACCGACGTTAACTCCAGAGGAAATTTGTTCCCATTATCCTCGATATAAAAGAATAGATAGATAGATAAATAAATAAATAAATAAACACACACACCACAAACCCGGGTCAGCAGATTACGAGCGCATCAATCTGACCACCAGGCTATCCTGTCCCCCTATTCTGCTTGATTTATTAACCCCAGAATACAAATGAAAGTGTGTAACCCTTTTAAACCACAAATTACACTTGAAATGCTATATGATACAGGCATATAATGCTGCAGAATAGACATCCTGTGTCTATCATCCCTCTATCACCCAATTTCATATCTGGACACCAGAAAAAAACAAACAAACAACGGAACAGTACAAGCACAACCAGACATTGTCATATAACGTAGTAGTCTGGGCACTTGCCTTTTAGATAAGAAAATGAACTGAAGACCTATTTGTAAAACACATTTTGGTTATCAAAAAAAAAAGAAAAGAAAAAAAGAGTAAAGTTATAAAAAAAAAAATTAGGTAAACAAAAAATTTGTCCCAGACAAAACTCTGAAATAAAAAAAAAAAGCTATTCACTAACCTCTCCCCCCCCCCCCCCACACACACACACATACACAAAACAAAAACAACAACACCAGGTTCGATTCCCCTTCAAGGGCATTTTTTCTGGAGTTAACATCAGTGCTAACTCCACTCCTCCCAAAAGTCTTTCAGACGAGACTATAAACTGAGGCCCCGTGTGCAAACGCACACAGAACATCTTGTGCACATGTTAAATCCTGTTCCACTTTTCGTAAGAACAGGCCATCATGTGCCGGTGAGAACAAATGACAAGATTTACAAAACTACATGCACACGGGGACTGGATGTAAAAAAGCACATGCTTATTCCATTATCATCGATATAAAAGAATAGATAAATGAATAAAATCTACATTATTGGTAAACTTAGGAGCTTTAGCCAAGGAAGGAGGGGTGGGGTGTGTTATACAATTAAATACAAAACAACACAATAAAAAATGATACAGTACAAAATCTTTCAGTTAACAGTGCTCATCACCACACCAAAGTGACAGGTTAACAGCAAAGATCTTGTACATGTTAACATTATTTGTCCACAACATGACCAAAAAACATCAAATAAGAGAAAATCAAACTTAAAATATATCATACCCTCACCATTCCTCCGATCATTTTTACTTTACTTTTACCTACAAAATCAATGAATTTACTTAAAAATAAACACAGACACCTGAAGAACTGCATATTACAGTTAGTACATAGTTTTTAAAAAACCTTGCAACAACCATGATCAAAATTATTTAACACACAAACAGAATGAAGCACACACACATGCTTGCAAGTATGCCTGCATATTCAAATGTGCATGCGCACAACATATATATGTGAACATACATACCCCTACACTCACTCATGTGCACACACATCCCTAACTCCTTCCCCCCCCCCCCCCCCCCCCCCCCCACACAAACATATCCCTTCCCTTGCTGAAAAAATGAAAAAAAGCAAATCGATGCTTATTCAATGTACAATCTAGAAATAAAAACTTTATTTGATTCCCCCCCCCCCTCTCACTCGCACATGCACACACACACACTTAACTAGCAAAAGATAAAGCTGTTTAACAACTGAAAGCACACCACCCCCCCCCCCCCCCCCCCCCCCACACACACACATACACACAATCTGACAACCCAGTTTTGATTCCCATTCGAGGGTTTTTTCCCCTGGAGTTAATATCAGTGCCGACCCCACTCTCCCCAAAAGTCCTTCGGATGAGACTATAAACCGAGGCCCCGTGTGTGAACGCACCGAAAACATCTAGCTCACACATTAAATCCTGTTCAGTTTTCATAAGAGTAGGCCATGTGTGCCAGCGGAACAGATGACGAAGATTTACAAAACTGCATACACAAGGGGACTGGATGTAAAAAAGCACATGAGTGCTTATTCCATTATCCTCGATATAAAAGAATAAATAAATTTTAAAAAATAAATAAGCACACACACACACACATACACACACACACACACGTCTAATATCACAATTTGTGAAAAGACGTTAAAAGACATTGAACACACACACACATATTTCATAAGCATTTTTGCTATGCAAGCAAGCCAGCAAGCAAGCGAGAGCAGGAGTGCACAGAAAGAAAGAAAGCCTTGTGTGTAAAGAGGGCAGGTACCCACTTACAGCTGGGTGAACTTGGGGGAACTGTACTGTAGCCAAGGCGCTCAAACTATACATATGTATATATATATATATATATAGTATTTATATTTGCTTTTGAGTAACAGAATCGAAAGCGTGCTGTCTTGACCAGTGTCCTAGCTGCATCACATGACATACAGAAACAAGCATACAGAGAAAAAGAGTCATCAGAAACACAAGTGCAAACCTCTCCCAGCCTTCTGTCTCTCCTTGCTAACCACAACATTTCGCAATGCATGATAGGGGATGTTCCACAATACTACACTACACTGTACTACACTTCACTATACACCGCACTACAGTACGCAACTTACCCTGTTACACTACATTAAAAAGGCAAATATGGTAAAGGTGTTCCCATAACCTATGTGGCCTTTGGGGAGCGAGGCATCAGAGACCTCAGCTTCTCCAGGGGCCAGCATGTTGAGGGCGGCATCCATCTCCTCTCCCTCGCTGCTTTACCTTCCCTAACCCTACAGAAGGCAGGTGCCCATTGACAGGTGGGTGAACTGGGGGACCGTACTGAAGCTAAGGGTCACCCATCCACATGGTAACCACGCTCCATGCTGCCTGACCTTAGCATGGGGAAAGCATGTGCTCTGACCACCGAGTTATCCCGTCACCCCCTAACTCACACTACATTAACACTGTACTATACTTCACCCACTCCTCTTTACTACTCTATGCAACACACGGCATTACACTACACTACACTCTAATTCAACACAACACAACACAATACGGTATTTCTGTTTATTCTTTTTACAATACAGTATTTCAAAGCTAGACCGGTCTTCTCTTTGTTATGACAACGACACACTTTCATTATCTAAACTTTCCTTTTTGGTTTCACGTTGTCTAGGAATAAGACTACAAGGGCAATCGATCACTAGCTTATTCAAGCAGGTCCTAGTCCATGACCCTAACCAGACTGCCAATGCTGTACTCTGTATCTGCCCTTCACGGGATACTCCAAGCACACATTTTTTACTTGACTTGACTTAACTTACTGAAATATTTTTGACATCTTCATCTAACTTCACTTGAATTCGGCTGACATAATTAAGGATTTTTTTTTTTTTTTTTTTTTTTTTTTTTTTTTTTTTTTTTTGCTGCCTCGTCTTCTGTGACGTTCCCGTACTGCTGTTCCCACGCCGCTCATTTCAATCTCCCCGCCACAGCCATACCCAGATTCGTTGTGTCTCACCCCCGGGGTCGGGAGGCCACAGGGGGCCCATCAATATTAGGCCGCCGCGGGGCCACCAGCCAGAGGGGCCCTGCACTTCTGCTGGGTCACTTTGGAGGTGTTCAGTGGTGCCTGTTCTGAGCTAACATACGCAGGACACCACCTACTAAGCCCCCTACTAACGACAATATTAGTTCAGTCGCGGAGCCAGACTGAGTGAGTCACCCACCTGAGGTGGCGACCACACGACCCTCCAACGACCGCCTCCCCACGAACCCCCAACCCCAAAGGCTTTGACACAAATTCACCACAGCACAGAAGCGTATGGGGAAACCGAATCTGAGGTCACCATGAGACCAGAGCAACGGAGGCCACCGAATCAGAGGCAATTTTTATTATTGCATGATGATCAATGATGATGAGGATGATGTAATGATGCTGCTGTGGAGGTGCATCCGCTTTGAGACTACTTGACAGGGTTGTTCTCTACGCTTACTGTCATAATATATCCCGGCGTCAACCAGGCCCGAGAGATACAGACACCTGCAGTGTTGGTCAGGTAATTTGAGCAACACTCTCAAATTCGCATCCGTAAAGTGGATGAAGCTCGACTGTGTGGTCCCAGTCTCCCCACTGAGCCCACAGCACACTCACTCTGGGTAGGAGCCGGCCGGAGCCCGAAAAAATCCCTATGACTTATGGGATTCGAACCCGCGACCTTCCAGTCCGGAATCCACGGCGCTAACCACTGCGCCATGGCGGCTGGTTTAATTAAGGATTTTTGTTTTCACTTTACCCGACTTGAACTGGGATGACTGTTAAGAATTTTTGGCTTAGTTTGACATGAACTGGGGTTATTAACTCAAGCCCAATTTTTTTCCACACCATGTGTCTTTTCTTAAACTAGGATTGAAATTGTTTTTCCATTTGATCTGGGTTAATTAAAAAAAAAAAAAAAAAAATATATATATATATATATATATATATATATATACATACACATATATGAATTCTCTTGAAAAACTAAAGGAGAGAAAAAAGAACAACACAACTTGTAAAACCCGAGTACTTGCTCATTTATTCTAAAACAATTTTCTTTGACAATCTAAATTCTAAACAACTTGTTTTAATCTAAAAAGAAGGAGAATATGTATGTGTAAGTTTCAAACATAGGGTAGGAAAAAAAAAAGGAGAAAGCTTAGTATATTCCATGCGAAAAGGAAAAAAAAGGAGGAAAATGACAAGACAAAATGGACAAAAGTGGGAAATATATCATATATATAAGACACAAAAAGCTCGGGGAAAGGAAATGAACAACTAAAAAAAAAAAAAAAGGAAAGAAAGATAAAAAAAATAAAAAAATAAACCAAGGTAGACAACTCACAACAGGACCAGGGGGCAGCACCTGATAGCCCCGGTAATGACTATGCAAAGGACCCAGGCGATAATTGTCCTGGGTGCTAAACGAGTAGCGCATGGGCGGATAACCTCCCGTCCCGTTCAGCAATGAACTGGGCAGGTCATATTGTGACCTTGGGCGCTCTTGGAGGGGCAGCTAAAAGGGCAAGGTCAGGGCAAAGGTCAGGTCAGGTCAACTTTAAAAGTTCAACAACAACAAAAATCTTATGCTGTCATTGGCACAGAGGTGACTATGAAGAAGATGGTTCAGATGAGATTTAAGGCGTAACCAAAACTGACACAAAAACTGAAAGGTTTGCTGTTTTTGCAACATTACATCAATAACATCACAGGCACTATTCATAGTGCATATCTGCATATAACGCCTGTGCATAAACATAAAACACTATCTATCGAAAGAAAGAAGAAGAAAAAAAGGTAGCTATAAAAATGAAAAAGAATCAAATCTTGCATAAAGTAATGTAGCAAAATTGTAAGGCTCCCCCTAAAAAAGTAAAAAAATTATAAAAATACTCTAGCACCTACACAAAGTCAAAATGAAAAAAGAAAAATAACAAAAATAACAAAAAAAATAAAGAAAAGCATCTATATACAGCACTATGTAAGATATGAAATATTCCAATTTTGCAACGTACGTAACTAAGCAATTTCTTTCTCAATTTGCACCCCCCCCCAACACATCTTCAAGAACCCTACTAAAAAGAACCTTCAACATTTTATCCACACTTTATTATTCAGCTAAATTCACATAACACTATACTTAAGAGCTCATATATAAAAAAGAAATCTCAAATTTTTTTAACAGTCTGGTTTAAAGTTTCCATATGTGATTTTATCAGTTTAGCGATCACAAATTCCAAAAGTATTGACTTAAAAAAAAAAAAAGTTAATAACTCTCTCTCTCTCCCCCTCTCTCCTCCCTCCCCATCTCTGTCTCAGTCTCTCTTTCTTCCCCCTCCCTTCCACCCCTTCTCTTTCTCTTCCTCCACCCCTGTCTCTACCCCCCTCCCTCCTGTCTTTCCCCCTTCCTGTCTGTCTGTCTGTCTTCCCCTCTTTCTCTTCCCCCTCCCTCCTTCCCCTTCTCTTCCCCCCCCCCCTCTCTCTCTCTCTCTCACCCTACCTCTCTCTGTCTCCTCCTCCCCTTCCCTTTCCTCATCCTTCCCTTCCCCTTCTATCTCTCTATCTCTCTCTTCCACCTCCTCTTACTCCTCCCCTCCATCTCTCTCTCTCAGTATCCCCCCTTCTCTCTCTCTGTGCCCCCCCCTCTCTCTCCCCTCCCTCCCTCCATCTCTCTTCTCTCTCTGCCCTCCTCTCTCCCTCCCTCCTCTCCCCCCTCTCTCCCTCCTACCCCCCTCTCTCCCTCCTTCCCCCACTCTCTCTATCTCTCTCTTTCACACTTACTCTAGCATCAGAGCCATAAGCAGCGGCCCCCTTAGAAACCCGTTGGAAGGTCTGTCCACGAGATAGGACACTGGTCGCTGACAACACAACACCACTGTTAGCCCCGTCGCTCCACAGCTATATTTTTAATATTATTTTATTTTATACCGCTTTATGTCACAGCAGATTTCTCGGCGTGAAATTCGGCCTGCTCTCTCTCCCTGGGAAGAGTGTTTCGCCACAAGTGCAGCACCTACCCAATGTAATTCTGCCCTGTCGCTCCACAGCTATATTAAAAAAAAATTATTTTTATTTTAGACCACTTTATGTCACAGCAGATTCCTCTGCGTGAAATTCGGCCTGCTCTCTCCCGGGAGAGGGCGTCGCCACAAGTGCAGCGCCTACCATTATTTTTTTTCTTCTTTTTCCTGTCTGCAACTGTATATCTATCCCTTTCAGAGTGGCTTTTTTCTCCAGAATTTTGCCAGGGACATCTGAAAGACTAGCACCCAGACCACCACTCATGGTCTAATGGATGGGGGGAAAGTTTCGGGCCCAAACGGGATTCGAACCCCCACACACTCCGAGCCAGACTTTTCGCTTTCTAGGCAGGCGCGTTACCAACTAGACCACCAATCCATATGTAATATATATAATGTATAGATAGCCCAGTGCCCAATACCGTTTCGACTTTTTAAACGTTGTTCCTCGGCTAGAGATCCTGAGGTTCACCATGGTGAGATTTATGTGTATGTAACCATTCAACCTCCCCTTCCTCCACCCCAACACTATTCAGATCACTGTATTCTGACTTTGAGGATGGTGTCTAAACTTGATACCTGTGTGCATGCTGGTTGTTTTTTGTTTTTTTTTCTGTCATCCATTCCTGCCAGCTCAAAATGGCCTACTCTTCCAAAAGGTGGAACGGGTTTTTAGCATGTGCGCAAGATGTCCTGCGTGTGTCTGCACATGGGGCCTCAGTTTTAAGTCTCATCCAAAAGACTTTCACATTAAGTTAGATTTTTTAGGCCAAACTGGAAAGAAAAGGACAAGGCTGGAGTCGAACCTTGAACCTCACGGTTTACTTGTTGGCAGGCAATTCATCCTGCCACCTTCCTTCTTTTATAAGTTATAACAATATATAAGGCTCCTTTTACACTTGTTCGGTTGATGAAAATTTACAATTTTAAAACTGTAATTAAAAGGAGCAGACCCATCACCTGGCATGAATGAAATGACGCATCTCAGATCAAAGTTTAACAAAACAGATTTCTAATCATTGTATGTATATAAACATGTATATATAAAAACAACATAATATATTAGAGAGAGAGAGAGAGAGAGAGAGAGGGAGAGAGAGAGAGAGAGGAGAGAAGAGGAGAGAAGGAGAGAGAGGAGAGAGAGAGAGAGAGAGAGGGAGGAGGAGGGAGGGGGAGAACCATTTTCAAATTCAGGGGCCATTGAAATGCTCGGCATATGTAATCCGTCTTTATATAAGTGCAAGAGAAGATAATGTGTCAAAATTTTTACAACATTTTCAGATCAACCTCATGATATTTAAATGAAATATGCAGCTCTTTTAACACACTTTATTCAGACATAAAACTCACCAAATATACGCCATGTCAATCAAGTTGAAAAAAAAAAAACCCTTATAATCCATAAAATACACTATCAAAAACACTCCGTAATAACTACAAAAAAAAGGATGCATTATAGAAAAAGGGGATTCCTAACTAAACACCCATACACACACACACACAACACCAAGAGCATAACGAAAACCAACGCCTAAAGGCGACTCCGACTATCTGTTACAAAATGTACAGCAAATACTCAAACGCACATATATACATGGCAACCCACAGCACAGCAACCACCAAACCCACCACGATGAAAACACCAACATATGCATGATCTTATAAAGATTCTGTTAAGTAGGCCTGCATATGCTGCAAAAAGTCAGTAACATCTGCCATCCCCCCCCAAATCATAAAGCTATATACACAATCAGCACAAAATGAACACGTCACAGTCACCCAATCTTACTTATAGACAGATTAACCTAACTCCAATTTCTGAAAGATCAATTCATACAATGCATTTCAGACACAACTTTACTACAAAAAAAACAACATAAAACCCAAACCCTCCACCCCAACTAAACAACAAAAAATGAAAGCAAGTTTCATTGTTTAGCAGATCTTATAAAACTTTTCAGCTTAACTGTGAAAAAATTCATTTTTAATTCTTATCGTAAATCAACATTTCATTAATTTAACATAAGAAGAGAAAAAAAGTAGTTTTGAACAGGTAAGAATGCTGGCACTAAAAGAATCAAATATGCATGGCATAAAAAAACACACACACATATATATAATATACAGGCACACACACTAACACACCCACGCACGCACCACGCACGCATGCACCCACCACCACACACACACACACACACACACACACACACACACACACACAGAACACTCACCCCACGATGAATGTCCATCCCTTCACCCGAGTGAGGCCTGGAGGGGGGAGGTGGGAGGCAGGAGGGGGCCGGTCTGTACCTGTTGGCAACAACCACACCATCACCATCATATCATCATCATCATCCCACATCATCATCACCACCATCATCATTAGCATCATAATCATCCACATCATTATCATCATCCACATGCCATCATCATCATCATCACCACCACCACCATCATACACATCATTATCACATCATCACATCATCATACACATCATCATACACATCATTATCATCATCATCACCACCACCACCATCATCATCACCACCACCACCACCACCATCACCATCCACAAGCCTTCACCAATCATGGCCCACACAACCACAATAGGGCTGCACTGTTTTCTTTACCTATACATATTTCTTTCCCCACTCTCACAAAGCTGGTTTCTTGCTCAAGACGTACTGACTGAAAGCTCCAGTGAGGAGTGCCAATGACTCCTCAAGAAGTCACAGTGTGGGAAACAACGATAGCGTGGCGGTTAGAGCATTACTCGTTTCAATCTGACAGCCCAGCTTCAAGCTGAGGTTTAGATCCACAACTGACACACCAGCCCGTTCATGGGATTTTTCCCCTGGACTTAACATCAGTGCTGACTCCACTCCCCCCAAAACTCCTTTGGATGAGACTGATAAAATGAGGTCCTGTGCGTGAACGCATGCAGAACATCTTACGCTTACCTTAAAACCTGATCCGCCTTTTAGAAGAGGAGGCCATTTGTGCCCGTGAGAATGGATGACAACATTTACAAAAGTTCATGCACATGGGGACTAAACGTTAAAAAAAACAGCACACATGAGTATTTATTCCATTATCCTTGAAATAAAAGAATAAGTGAAAGAATAAAATACATAAAAGGTATGAGGAAGAGGACTGTCTGAGATACAACCAAACATATGATAAAAACATCAGTATCATTTCACAATGGCTACTTACAAAGCAAAAATTATAACAAAAAAGAAAACAAACCTCAGATGTTGCTTCCTACAAATATGCAACTTACTTTGAAAACAAAGCGTTATAGTACTATCTTAAAATATTATAATCCTCCTCAGTTTTAAGTTTTTCTTGCCCAACACTGTTCATCAAATGTTTAACACTTCTATGTAACAAACTCTGAGTGGAATTTTTTTCACCAAAGTGACCCAGCAGAAGTACAGGGCCCCTCTGGCTGGTGGCCCCACAGCAGCCTAATATTGATGGGCTCCCTGGATTCCCGACCCTGAGATGAGAAACAATGAATCTGCCTATGGCTGTGGCAGAAAGATTGAAATGAGCGGTGTGGGAACAGCAGGATTGGGACGTCACAGAAGATGGGCAGCAAAAAAAAAAAAGAATATGGTACAGAATGTAGCTTAGAGTATATATACATTTTCAACATGACCTATTCTAGACTAGGGCCATTTGCCTGAATCTCCCTCCCCCCACACCACACACACACACACACACACACACACACACACACATAACACACATACAATACACCACAAATAGCACAATCACAACAGATAGGAACAGATGACAAAATTTACAAACTGCATACACAAGGAGACTGGATGTAAAAAAACAAATGAGCGCTTATTCCATTATCCTCGATATCAAAGAATAAATACAAAATAAAATAAACACACACACACACACACACACACCACACACACACACACACACACACGCCAAGCCAAGCCAGTACAACAAAACACAGCAGTGTTAGTAGGCCCAGCTTAAAAAGCCAGCAAACACCTACATGTCTGTACTGGGACGACAATTGTGACGTCACCACTCCTGTTGACGATGACGGTGATGACGACAAAGGACCCCCCATGTGATGTGAGGAATGAACAGGGGCAACAGGAGCCGGGCGTCTCTGGCCTGCCGACGACAATCCCGCCTGGTTCTAACACAACCCAGCACGCAACCCTCAAAAAGCATGAAAAAAAGCCACATGGTCACGAACAAGCCACAGTTGTTAGCAATAAAGCTGGTGATATTGGTACAGTATAGCATGTGACAGCACAGAGCGATACAATTTCAGCAAAAAGCAACTTCTTTTTTTTTTTTTTTTTTAACTTTTCTTTCCTCTGCTTAGAGGGCAGGATAGCTCAGTGGTCAGAGCGCTCACTTTCCCCCTAGTCAAGTTAAGCGGCATCGAGCATGGTTACCAGTTGGATGGGTGACCGTTTGCACGCCTTGGCTTCAGTGCAGTTCCCCCAGTCCACCCAGCTGTAAATGGGTACCTGCCCTCTTTAGGGTCAGGGAAGGTAAAGCAGCGAGGGAGAGGAGATGGGCGACGCCCTCGATATGCTGCCCCCTAGAGAAGTTGAGGTCTCTGATGCCTCGCTCCCCTACGACCACACAGGTTAGGGACACCTTTACCTTTTTTACCTTTCCTACGCTGAAGAACTCCCAGGTTTACCAATGGTGCGATATATGTGTATGCAACTGTTTTATTTCTCTTCACCTCATTCTCACCTTGTGAAGGATGTTTCTATACACCACACCTATGTGCATGCTGGGGGTTATTCCCATGTCATCCATTCCTATGAGCACACAAAGGCGGAACTGGTTTTTTCTTTCTAAAGGTGGAACTGGTTTTTAAAGTCTGTTCCACATGTGTTCACATTCAGAGCCTCAGGTATAGTCTTATCTGAAGGACTGACTTTCACTTCACTATCACATCGTAGCTGATGACAGGACATTTTGAAAATCTGATCTCACCAACAAAAAACAAAAAAAAAAACCAAACAAAGACTTTCACTACAATTTTTTTCCATCAAATTGGGAAGAACAGGCGAGGCTGGGAATCGAACATAGAACCTCATCATGGTTTGCTTGTTGGCGGGCAAATTTTCTGAAACATCCTGCCACCCTCCTTCTTAATAAGCAATCTGATCATGAAAACTGTTTCCAGACCCGATAAATAATTAAAAAAACTTTGTCAGATACTGGTATAAGCTAAGTGCCAAGGTGCTATATTCAAATGTTAATATGCGTTACAATGGTACAGTAAAAAAAAAAAAAGAAAAAAAAGAAAAAAAGAAAAAAAAAAGGAGCAACTCAAAGGAGAAGTAACTCACCTCGTTGTTCAACTGTTGTACAGGGTTGTTGTCCCTGATGGTCAGGAACCAATCGGTGTCCACTTCGTTTTCGTTGTTGCCGTCAGTTCTGTCAGCACACACCCACAGGTATACAACTATCATCACTGTAGTCACTTCAATCCATTAGATTAGAATGACAGGGAAAAGGAAAAAAAAAAAAAAGAGAGAGAGAGAGAGAGAGAGAGAGAGAGAGAGAGAGAGAGAGAGAGAGAGAGAGAGAGAGAGAGAGAGAGAGAGAGAGAGAGAGAGGAAGCCACATTATTTGCAAAATTAAATTGAATTGAATTGAATCAAATTGAATTTTATTTTATTTTCAGGTGATAGAATAAGCATGACAATTGCTTTTTCACATCCAAACTTCTATAACAATAACATTAAAAAAATATTCTATAACAAAGAAGAAAAGAGGAAAAAAGGGAAAGGGGTATCACAAACCTCATTCTGTAAGTAATAACCATACAAACATATATGTTTTTAAATTAACAACAGGTGAACAGCTAAAGAAAATGATAGAAAGAATGAAAGAGAGAGAGAGAGAGAGAGAGAGAGAGAGAGAGAGAGAGAGAGAGAGAGAGAGAGAGAGAGAGAGAGAAGAGAGAGAGAGAGAGGAGAGAGAAGAGAGAGAGAGAGACAGAGAGAGACAGAGAGAGACAGAGAGAGAGAATTTAACAAAAGATAACTACAATAACAATATCAAACTATAACAGTAAATCTGAGAAGTCAAGTTACTTTCAATGTCTAGCAATATTTTCTTCTTTTTTTTTAAAAGAAAAAAAACGCTTGTCTTTATTTTTGGGAGGAGGGGGTTTAACATTTTTTTAAAAACAAAAACCCTTTAAAATAAATAAATAAAAAGAAAAAACACATAAAAGCCACACATACATACACAAAAAAATGATGATAATAAAACACACACACAACACATACACACACTCACACACACTAACACACACACACACACTAAACACACACACAAAAAAACCCACACACACAGACGACACACACCACACACACACAACAACACACACACACACACACACACACACACACACAAAAAAACACTCTCACATGGAATCGTCACTGTCACTGCCGCTGTCGGCCCCTTTCTCCAGCCGGTGTCGCTTGTAGCGGTCTATCAGCTCCACCAGACACGATCGCTTCTTGGCCTTCCTGATGAACGGATGATCCAGCAACGCTTTGGCTGTTGGCCGCTGCAACACACACCCTCCCTCCATCAATTCCTCTGAAGTCGGGAGTATGGCTGCCTATATGGTGAGGTACTTGAAAAAATAACCAGCCATACACGCAAACTTCTCATTCAGTGTGCAGTTTCAATCTCCCAAGTGATTTCCAGGTGGGATGATATGAGTGAGTCAGAGTGCACATTCTTGGGTGATAGACTCCCAGAGCATTATGCTGGTGAACACACACACACACACACACACACACACACACACACACACACACACGCACATACACACACGCACATACACCACACCACACACACACACACCACACACACACACACACACACACACACACACACCTCACACACTACACACCCCCACCCCCCCAACACACACACATCTTCACTAACCCTTCCCCCTTCATATCACCATCCCTCTTCTCATCCCAACCTTCCCCCACCCCCCACCCCACCCTCACCCCCCACCCACCTCCACACCCAACCCCCCCACCCTACCCCCCACCCCCCTCCACCCCAACCCCACCCAACCCCTTCTCCCCTCCACCCACCCACCCCTCTCCCTCCTAGTAACTGACATTATCGGGGTCTTTGTTCAGACAGAGGGTGACTAAGTCACATCTTTACATCCCACCCCCTCTCACCTACCCCACCCCTCACCCCCCCTCCACCCCACCCTCCTCATCCCCCCACCACCATCTTCAGCCTCCCACCACCACCCCAACCCCACCACCTCCACACCCAACCCCCCAACCCCTCCACCACCCCTCCCCACCCATCACCCCCCATCCCCCCCCCTCACCCCAACCCCCCCTACCCCCCAACACACCCTACCCCCCTTATAGTAACTGACATTATTGGGGTCTTTGTTGAGTCAGAGAGTGAAAAGTCACATCTTCACCCCCCCCCCCCCCCCCCCCCCCACCCTCCCCACACCCCACCCACTCCCTCTCTACCCCCCCCATCCCTCACCCCCCACCCAACCCACCCCACCCCCACAACTGACATTATCGGGGTCCTTGTTGAGGCAGAGGGTGACAAAGTCCTTGAAGGCCTTGGAGTGGTTGCCTGTCAGCTGGGGGGGGTTGGTCTTGGGGATCAGCAGCAGAACCTTCATGGGGTGCAGCTCGAGTGGGGGGGCTCCCCCTTGGCCAGCTCTATGGCCGTGATGCCCAGGCTCCAGATGTCCGCCTGCCCACACAGTGTGACCACAACACATTAATAACAATAATAATTATAATAAGTAGAATTTATATAGCCCTAGATCTTGCACAAAAAAACCCAAATCAAAAGTGTTTGTATCCAAACCGATTCTACGCATGCCGCCAAGAACGATTTTTAACAAAGTCAAATGTATGCACACATACATACATGAAACACACACATACATGAAACACACACACATGCCCCATCACACATGAAACACACACACACACACACACACACCACACCAGCACACACTTTGGCCAGCTCTATGGCCGTGATGCCCAGGCTCCAGATGCCCGCCTGGCCACCAGTGTGACCACAACACATCAATAACAATAATAATGATAATGAATACCACCACCAACAACTATGACAATGATAATGACCACCACCAACAACTATGACAAGAAAATGACCCCCATCACTACCAACAACAACGATAAGGCTACGTTCATACTAGTCCGCGCGTTTGTGGTGCGGCGGAAAAAGATGTACGTGCGTGAGAAAAGGCGTTCATACTGATCGGTTCCTTTTCCGTCCGTGTCTTGTAAAAACATGACGGCAAAAACTTATTTTGTGGTGGTGGTGGAGGAAAAAGAACATGAAGTGGAGAATATCTCGCCCTTTTTCTGTGCATCCAATCAACAAATCAGGAAATGTGCATGGAGAATTATCATTTAATTCGAGAGCTTCTTGCACAAAAAAAAAAAAAAAAAAAAAAAGCAATGTTGAATTTCTCTGTTTTTGAGAATAATAAATGTTTGATTGAATTGGTCCACGCTGCATGTACATTTGGCTGTTGCAATGATTTTTGTCCGTTTTGTCCCAAGGAACATTCTCATTTCACTGCGGCAATTAGTTTGTCGTTGTCCACCTTTTAGTACTAAAATGACAAGTCTGAACTTGCACGCACATGTTAGTATGAAGCATGGACAGTATTTCAAGTGATAAAAAGGAAGAGAGTGTCACATCCACACTGTTTTTTTCTGTCGCACAGACGATAGAAGTGTGGCATGCACGCACGGCTTTTCTGCCGGATGAAATTGGACGTGCGTGTTGTGGAGGTATGAACACCTTTCCTTCTATAACTAAGAATTGGGAAGGGAGTGCCACATCCGCACGTTTTTTTCTTGTCCGCACGACAAATGCGCGGACTAGTATGAACTACACTAATGATAACCGACACACACCAAACAATAATGACGATATGATGATGACCACCAAACACCATGATGACGACGATGATGATGATGATGACCAAGACACAGCGATGGGTCAAGTTTCAGAACACTATGGTGAGATGGTTTGGGGGGGGGGGGGAGTGGTGGGGTAGGGAGGGGGAGAATGGAAGGGGGAGTGAGAGTGGTGTGGTGTGGAAGGGTGTGGTGTGGGGTGTGGGGTGGGGTGCAGTGTGGTGCGGTGTGGTGTGTGTGATGTGGTGTGGTGTAATGTGGTGTGGTGGGCTGTGATGTGGTGTGGTGTGGCATGATGTGGTGTGGTGTAGTGTGGTGTGATGTAGTGTGTGTGTGTGGTGTGGTGGGCTGTGTGTGATGTGGTGTGGTGTGAGGTGTGGTGGGGTAGGGTGGGGAGGGGTGGGGTTGCTGTGATGTGGTGTGGAGGGGTGGGGTGAGGTGCACACCACCCTTCTACCCTTCCCATCATCTCCCCCCCCCCCCAAACCCCATCCTAACCTCCCCCATCCCCACCCAACCATCCCACCACCCACCTCCCCCATACCCTCCCCACCCACCTTGGTGTCGTAGGCGGATTGTTTGATGACCTCGGGGGCCATCCAGAAGGGGGTGCCCACGAAGGTCTGTCGTTTGTTGGTGGTGCCTGTCAGCTGCCCGGCCACCCCAAAGTCGGCCAGCTTCACGTCTCCGTGCTCCGACAGCAAGACGTTGGCCGCTGAAACAACACACACAGCATCCGTATCCAGCCTGTAGCTGTCAGTTCACACACCACACCCCCCCCACCCCACTATCACTTTGGCTCTCTCAGCTGTATATATCCATTCTATCCCAGCTGGTGCTGATTATAGCAGAAACTGACTGCACTTGGACTTGATAAAAGGGAGGGTTTAATTTTAGCACTGGGCCCTAGAAAAAAAAAAAAAAAGCACTGGGCCCTGGATCTTTCACTGAGTTATGCTGGATATTTTAGGTGTACTAGCCTGTGTGACAGTTACATGGTGTGTGTGTACATTTAAAAATATTTTTTTTATTCTGTCTCATGATGTGTTTATTGTCCTCTGCTCATTTCAAAATGAAAGGGGGAAGACGGATAGCCTAGTGGTCAGAACATTGCACTCGCCAATTGACAACCTGGGTTTGATTCCCGTTCGAGGGATTTTTCCCCCTGGAGTTAACATCAGTGCTGACTCCACTCTCCCCAAAAGTCTCAGTGAGACGATGGAATGGATGGGGGAAAAGTTGGGGCCCCTAATGGATTCGAACCCGAACTCCAACTCGGACTTTCGTTTTTCTAGGCAGTGCGTAACATCTAGGACACGATCCATTTAACTGCACTTGACTTGGTAAAAGGAAGGGTGGTTAATTTTAGCACTGGGCCTGGACCTTTCACAGAGTTATGCTGGATATTTTAGGTGTGCTAGCCTGTGTGACACTTACACAGTGTGTGTGTACATTTAAAAAAATTTTTATGCTGTCTCATGATGTGTTTATTGTCCTGATGCTCATCTCATATAAAGGGGGAGGAGAACGGATAGCCTGTGGTCAGAACATTGCGCTCGCAGCTATATTGATGACCGGGTTGATTCGTTCAAAGGATTTTCCGAGTTAACATCAGTGCTGACTCCACTCTCCCTAAAAGTCTTTCAGATGAGACTGTAAACTGAGGCCCCGTGTACAAACGCATGCAGAACATCTTGCACACATTAAACCCTGTTCCGCTTTTCGTAAGAGTAGGCCATTGCGTGCCGGGAGGAACAAATGACAATATTTACACAACTGCATATGCATGGGGACTGGCTAAAAAAACAAGCACATGAGTGTTTATTCCATTATCCTTGATATAAAAGAATAAAATAATAAATAAATAAATAAAACACACACACACACACACACACACACACACCACACACACACACACACACACCACACACACACACACACACCAACCTTTGATGTCGCGGTGCAGTTTGCGTTCAGAGTGCAGGTAGTCCAACCCACGGAGGATTTCTCGGAGGATGATGGCGATGTCGTTTTCTGTGAAGGTGCCTGCCTTCATCAGGTCCAGAGCAGAGCCTCCACCCAAGTACTCCATGATGATCCACAGCTTGGACCCCTGTACACACACACAATGCAATCAGTCTGGTTTTTGTGGAAGAAAGAGTTTACCTCTTTTTATGGAAGAAAGAGAATACCTGTTTTTGTGGAAGAAAGTTGACCTAGCTTTGTGGAAGAAAGAGATTACCTGGTTTTTGTGGAAGAAAGAGTTTACCTGGTTTTTGTGGAAGAAAAAGTTTACCGTGTCTCTGTAAAAGAAAAAGATTACCTGTTTTTGTGGGAGAAAGAGATTTCCTCTTCTGTGGAAGAAAGAGACTACCTGCGTTTTGTGGAAGAAAGAGTTCACCTGTTTTGTGGAAGAAAGAGTTTACCTGGTTTTTGTGGAAAACAAACAAACAAACAAAAAAAACAATGCAATCAGTCTCAAACATTTTACAGACAAACATGTGCTCCACAATATCCATAGCTTGGAGCCTTGTGCACACACACTGCAATCAAACTCCAACATTTTACAAATATACATGGGTTCCATGAAGCCCTGTGATTATACTTAGGACCCTGTGCATAGACAATGGGCACAAACTCAAACATTTTACAGATAAACATGTGCTCCACAATGATATACCTTGGGGCCTGTGCATTTAGACAATGTACTCAGTCTAAAACATTGTACAGACCTGTAAAAATGAGCTCCAAAATGATCCAAAGCTTGGAGTTCTAAGCAAAGACACACACACACACACACACACACACTACCATCCACACCACACACACACACACACATACACTACCCCCCTTCCCCCCCCCACAACCCCCCCCACACACACCCCACCAACCCCCCCACCCCTCCCTCCCTCCACCCACACCCTACCACCACCGCCCACCCACAACCCCCTTCCCTCCCCATCCCACCTCCCCTCCCCACCCACCCACATAACAACACCCTCACCTTGAGGTAGGAGCCAAAGTACTTGGTGACATACAGGCACACACACACACACACCTACCCCCCTCCGCCTACACCCCCCCCCCTACACACCAATTCCCCCATCCCTCCTTCCCTCCCCCCCCACCAAATCCCCCCCACCCCTCCCTCCCCACCACCTCCCCACCAACAACACCCCCCACACACACCCTACCACCACCCCCCTCCCACCCCACCCCCCACAACAACCGTACCCCCTCACCTTGAGGTAGGAGCCAAAGTACTTGGTGACGTAGTGGCTGTCGCACTGGGAGAGGACCATGATCTCCTGCTGGATGTCCTCAATCTCGTCCTCGGCTTCCTCCAGGTCGATGATCTTGATGGCCACCACCTCCTGGGTCTCCGTGTCGATGCCCTTGAACACCTCCCCGAAGGAGCCCTCCCCGATGCGCTCCAGCTTGGTGAAGCGCACTTCAGGGTCCACGTTCAGCCGCCCCTGTGTGTGTGTGGAAAGGCAAGCAGTCTTGGGATGTGTGTGTGTGTGTGTGTGTGTGTGTGTGTGTGTGTGTGTGTGTGTGTGTGTGTGTGTGTGTGTGTTTTATTCTTTTATACTGACTTCTGGGTCCACGTTCAACCGCCCCTGTGTGAAAGCAGTCTCAGATGTGTGTGTGTGATTGTGTGTGATTGTGTATGTGTGTGTGTGTGTGTGGGGTGATTGTGTTGTGTGTGTGTGTGTGTGTGTGTGTGTGTGTGTGTGTGTGTGTGTGTGTGTGTGGTGTGTGCGTGTGTGTGTTTAACTGTAATTGTGTGTGTGTGTGTGTGTGTGTGTGTGTGTGTGTGTGTGTGTGTGTGTGTGTGTGTGTGTGTTGTGTGTGTGTGTGTGTGTGTGTGTGTGTGTGTGTGTGTGTGTTGTTATTCTTTTATACTGACTTCTGGGTCCACGTTCAAACCGCCCCTGTGTGAAAGCAGTCTCAGATGTGTGTGTGTGATTTTGTGTGATTGTGTATGTTGTGTGTGTGGGGGGGGGGGGGGGGGGGATGTGTGTGTGGGATTGTGTGTGTGTGTGGGGGGGGTGATGTGTGTGTGTGTGTGTGTGTGTGTTTAACTGTAATTGTGTGTGTGTGTGTGTGTGTGTGTGTGTGTGTGTGTGTTGTGTATGTGTGTGTGTGTGTGTTTTATTCTTTTATATTGACTTCTGGGTCCACGTTCAACCGCCCCTGTGTGAAAGCAGTCTCAGATGTGTGTGTGTAATTTTGTGTGATTGTGTATGTGTGTGTGTGTGTGTGTGGGGGGGGGGGGGGGGGGGGGGGGGATGTGTGTGTGGGGATTGTGTGTGTGTGTGTGTGTGTGGTGGGGGGGGGGGGGGGGTGATTGTGTGTGGTGTGTGTGTGTGTGTGTGTGTGTGTGTGTGTGTGTGTGTGTGTGGTGTGTGTGGTGTGTAGTATGTGTGTTAGTGTGTTAGTGTGTTAGTGTTAGTGTGAGTGTGTGTGTGTGTTGTGTGTGTGTGTGTGGGGGGGGGGGGGGAGGGGATTTGTGTGATTGTGTGTATGTGAATGTGTGTGGTGTGTTGTGTGTGTTGTGTGTGTGTGTGTGTGTTTGTGTAATTGTGTGGGGTTGTATGTGTGATTTGTGTGTGTGTGTGTGGGGGGGGGGGGGGGGGATTTGTGTGATTGTGTGTATGTGAATGTGTGTGTGTAATTGTGTTATTTATTTATCAGTTCTTTTATATCAAGGATGATGGAATAAGCACTCATGTGCTTTTTTACATCCAGTCCCTGTGTGCATGCAGTTTTATAAATCTTGTCATCTGTTCCCACCAGCACACAATGGCCTACTCTTACGAAAAGTGGAACAGGATTTAAAGTGTGTGCAAGATGTTCTGCATGCATTCACACACGGGGCCTCAGTTTATAGTCTCATCTGAAGGACTTGTGGGGGAGAGTGGAGTCAGTACTGGTGTTAGTGTTAGTGTGTATGTGTGTGAAGTGATGAGTAGGCAACAGAATTTTACGTTCTAAGGGCATTTCTGAAAGAAATTCTCCACCATAAAAAGAAACCATCTCTCTCTCTCTCTCACACACAAACACACACACACACGCACGCACGCATGCACACACACACACACAGAAAGCTGCGACACTGACAGCATCACTATTCACTAACCGACAGTTCAATTCTCTCACGCTACCACACAAAAGAGAGGTTTACTGTACTTCTAAAGAATCCCTGATCCATACTCACGTGAACATCCCTTTTGTTGCGACTATTTCGGGAATGATTGTTCATCATCTTGCCGGCCGCCTGTGGTCCCATTCACATGAATTCCCTCTCCACGCCCACAAGGATGACACTGGTCCTGAATACACACACAGATCTATATATAATATGCATATATATAAGCTGCTAGCAAGAACATAGACCATGACATTTATAGATGTACCTACCTATACTGCTCTTCTCTCTGCTGGTCTTCTGTGCTTTTCTTCTTTTGTCGTTAAAGGCTTAAAACAGCACCTATTATTGTTGTCTGTCATCTTCACAAGTGAAAATGCAATGTGCTGCGCCTTACGAGACAGGACTAGTGCATCCGACTTTAGCATGAGACTGACTGAGAGAGAATTGATATCATCTTTTTGTGTATCTTTCTGCGGAAAACCACAAAACAAAAGGCAAGAGAATGAACCGAGCAGGCAGAAAATCTACAGACAAGTTGAAGGTGACAGCAAGGAAAGGAACAAAGCAGAAATAAGATAGGTTAGAAAAAGTGGGGAATTCCTTGCACAGAATTTCCAGTAGGTGGGGAAGGATGTTACCTATCTAAGAACCTAAGAATTTTGCATGCCTTTTTTTTTCTTCTTTTTTTTTTGTAACAAAAATATTCCTCTACCTCCAGCTCCACCACAAATACCCCCCCCCCCCCCCCCCCCCCCCCCCCCCCCCCCCCCCCACCTCACTCCACCCTACTTCTGGAAAAAAAAAAGTGCAATCTGCTTTTGTTTTGCTTTTTAAAAAAGGAAAAAAAAATGTAGCCATACATTCAAAGCAGACATTTTCCTTGTCATGAATCGGAAGTTTTACGCCCTAATGATGAAACAAACATTTAGCTTTGAAAGAAGTTCACAATCTAAACATTATTATCAAACATTTTATAGTAATTTTATTTAATTGACGACTAACAAGTTGACACAAAGGGTTGGCGTTTTGGGATGACCTTTTTTTCCCTGTAACAAAAATGTGATGCTTCACCACATGAGTCACTTTGAACCAAAGATCAATTTCTAGTTGTTAACATGTTATCAATCTGCAATGAAAAGGCTGTTCAAATAAAAAATAAAAAATAATAATAAAGATAATAATAATAATGATAATAAAATAAACAGATTGAAAATCGAACAATTCTATCAAAAGTTATTACAAAATGAAATCATGACAGACTGCTGGAGGTGCCAAATGAGAAATTGACAGGTTTTGCATCGTCACTACTACTAATAGGTGGTCAGAGTGAGGACTTGGATTTGTTGTTTTTTTTTAATGCATTTTTAAAGCAAAAGGAAACAAAATTACACCTTGATACTTCAGTACAAGGTAAAAGAATGGCTATAGTTCTATTCGAACAATCAAAATCTCAAAATCGACAACCTGACCCCCACCAACCTAAAAATAGTAAAATGGCTCCTAGTCCTAGGGGAAAAGTGGGTCAGGCGCAGTGTAACTCATTTCATGGTGGAATGTGCCAAATAAGCATGGTCTGGATACACTGCACAGTCATAATGATAAGCCTACCTTTTGTTTTCAGGCATTTGGAATTCCACCTAGTCTTTTGGCAGTTTGCTTTTCAAAAGGTAAAGGTAAAGGTGTCCCATAACCTATACATGTGGTCATTAGAAAGCGAGGCACCAGACCTCAGCTTCTCTAGGGGCCAGCATATTGAGAGTGGTGCCCATCTCCTCTCTCTCACTGCTTTACCTTCCCTGACCCTGATGAGGGCAGGTACCCATTTACATCTGGGTTAAAACGGGGGACTGTACAAAAGCCATGGTGCGCAAACAGTCACCCATCCTCTTGGTCACCATGCTTGATGCTGCATGACCGTAGCTTGGGGAAAGTGAGCGCTCTGACCACTGAGCTGTCCAGTATCCTATCCCCCTGTAAATCTCTTATGCTGCTCAAGAAACAAAAGTCATGTTTCCATGGACCCCTTCTTCTGGAAGGGCAGTTCATGGCTCCAGGCACAAAATGTGTAAAGCAAATAAAAACAAAAAAATGACAGTAGAAGGGAGGGGAAAGGGGCACAGCATGCAAATTCAGCATAACTCAGTCAAGGGTCCAGGGCCCAGTGCTAGAATTAATCACTTCCTTTTACCATGTACTTGTACGTGTGGTTAGTTCCTGCTATAAATAGCACCAGCTGGTATTGAATGCATAGCACTAGCAGCCGAGAGTAGCTGAAAGTGAGGGAACTGACATCTCATGACGATAAGCTTAAATTCATGCAAACCCCCCCCCAAATTACTGAGCAAAATGTTTGTCAAGTATACACCCACTTTAAACAAATAACATATGATTTAAGTTTGCTTTGATTGTAGCAAGTAGATGATATGAATCAAAATCAAGCAATGAAATGTGTTGGGGTTTTTTGGTCTCGTTTTGTTTTACTTTCAACATGTTATTGAACTTAAGATCATGATACTTTTTTGATAGTGACAGATCTCCTTAACACTATAACAGTGGTGTGTACATTTAAAGCACACACACACACACAGTCACACACACACAGGTATACTGCATACAAAAGCACGCACTCAGGCAGGCAGGCAGGCAGGCAGGCAGGCAGGCACACACACAGGTGGTCACAAGCATGCACTCAGGCAGGCAGGCACACACACACACAAACCACACACACGCAGTTAAAATATCAACCAACCAGATGGGTTTCTCTTTTCAACTGCATGTCACATAGGCAAAAGAATCACTCTGCAAGGATATTTTAACCCCAACTGCTCCACTAAGTCTGCCACTTTGCCAATAGCCTACAGTTAATTTACATCTACACTGAAAAAAACATGGGATGGGATAGCTCAGTGGTCAGAGCACTCACTTTCCCCCAAGCTAAGGTTAAGCAGCAACAAGCGAGGTTAACAACTGGATGGGTGACCATTTGCACGCCTTGGCTTCAGACTTCAGTACAGTCCCCCAGTCCACTCAGTTGTAAATAGATACCTGCTCTCTTTAGGGACAGGGGAAGGTAAGGCAGCGAGGAGAAGAGATGGGCACCACCCTCAATATGCTGGCCTCTAGAGAAGCTGGTCTCTGATGCCTTGCTCCCCTATGACCCCATAAATTATGGGACACCTTTAACTTTTTTTTTTTTTTTACCTTTTACTGAAAAAAAAACAAAAAAACTTGAAAGATGCAAAGGATGGGTCTCAGCAACTGGGCCCACTGTATTATTAACTATTATTCTGAGTATTGGATGACATAATAAAAGTTCTGCAACACATTGAATCCTTTCCTTGAAACGGTGTTATGTTACTTACAGTTACACTGTCACTCTGTGTCAGTGTGTGTATCACCACTCAGTGTGTGGAAGTGTGTGTGCGTGTTTATTTATTTATTCTTTTATATACTGAGGATAATGGGATACACACTCTTTTGTTTTACATCCAATCCCCATGTGTATGCACTTTTGTCAATCTTGTCATCCGTTCCCACTGGCACACAATAGCTTACTCTTACGAAAAGCGGAACAGGATTTAATGTATGCGCAAGATGTTCTCTGTGTTCACACATGGGGCCTCAGTTTATATCTCATTCGAAGGACATTTAGGGGGAGTGGAGTCAGCACCGATGTAAACTCCAGAGGAAAAACCCTCTTGAACGGGAATCGAACCCGGGTCGTCAAATTACGAGAGCAATGTTCTGACCACTAGGCTATCCTGTCTCCTGTGTGTGTGTGTGTGTGTGTGTGTGTTGTGTGTGGTGCGTGTACTCGAAGTATTTATATTTCTTATTCTTTAATTTTGAGGGCTGTGTGTGTGTGTGTGTGTGTGTGTGTGTGTGTGTGTATGTGTGTGTGTGTGTATGTGTGTGTGTGTGTGTGTGTGTGTGTGTGTGTGTGTGTGTGAGACAAGTGACACTGAAAGTGAAATGCTGATTAACAGATCAGCAAATGCTCCTGTTCAGTTTACTTTTCAGCGATAAAGAACCACCAGGGGAAAAGCAAACATTGGACTGGGGAGAAGAAAATAATAAAACTAAAACTTTAAACTTAGGCCTAGATTTCGATGTTCATTGAGCACTACCAAATCAATAACGATATACTTTTATGTATACTAATAATAGTAATATAGTAATAAAGTGTGCACTATCACAATCAACACCTTGCTCTTTTACGTTACAGATATGTTGATCCCCTTTTTATTCTGACAGAAGTACTGCTGTTTGTACGATTTCAAGTTTACTCCAACTGTTATTTTCAGACTTGTCAGTAACTCACCTGTTGTTTTGAATTTGATGCAATGCGATTCCTTGAAGTGAGAATGATCAAATGATACGAAGTTGCTGGTAGATCACAGATGATCTAGAAATACATCACACGGAAATTCAACAACACACGTTTTTGAAAGTCCTTGTTGTCGATTACAGCTTCTTAAAAATTACTTCACTCACGATAGACAAAAAAGAAGGGCACAGTTTTACATAATCAACTTCCAGATTTCTATGACAACAAGGAAGAACGCCCAGTCACTTTCTCTTCTAGCGGGGACAGTAGGCCGCCATGTTGTATTACTACGCAACCTCGGAATTCTAGAATCAAATCGAGTAAAACATAGTGCATTGATTTTATCCACTCTAAGTACTCTCTCTTGCTCGATTGCACACGCTAGTGTGTACACACTTACACACACAAGCTTAATTCCATTTATGTGACACATATAGGCCTACACACACTCGACTATTTTTTGGCCTACCTGCTAAAATAGACTAGGCCTATACATCTGAGTCACCAGGATTGCACAAGGAAAAACAACAACAAAAACAACGGACTGTTGAATTGACGTCACGCGTCAAGAAACGAGTTAGCCTTAGGCCCTAGTGGCTAGCCTACGGTGTAAGACTGCTTGTCCCCAACGCTTGATGATTTTTGTTGCTCTTCCATGCAGAACTTTTTTTGCCCCCAGTTTTTGTTGATTCTAATTATTATTTTTAAAGTGAATCACTGTTAGACATATTCTGTTAAAAGTGTTGGTAATCCCCAATACTCCACAAGGGGTTAAATGAATTACATCTCAGTTAAGTCTTTATGAGTGTGACACAAAGTGTGTGTGTGTGTGTGTGTGTGTGTGTGTGTGTGTGTGTGTGTGTTATTTATTTATTCTTTTATTTCAAGGTTAATGGAATAAGCGTTCATGTGCTTTTTTACATCATGTCCCCATGTGTATGCCCTTTTGTAAATCTTATCCGTTCCCACTGGCACACAATGGCCTATTCTTACAAAAAGCGGAACAGAATTTAATGTGTGCACAAGATGTTCTGCATGGGTTCTGCACACGGGGCCTCGATTTACAGTCTCATCCAAAGGACTTTAGGAGAGAGTGGAGTCAGCACTGATGTTAACTGCAGCAGAAAAATCGGAATCGAACCCAGGTCGTCAGATTGCAAGCACAATGTTGTGAACACTAGGCTATCATGCACGCACGCACATGCGTGTGTGTGTGAGAGAGAGACAGAGACAGAGACAGAGACAGAATGGATGGATGGATGGATGAATGAATAAATGAATGAATGAATGATCGGTATTTTTCAAGGTTGACAGATAAGCATCCACATACTTTTTTTCATTCGGCCCTTGCCCCGAGTAGGGACTATCAAAACAAAAGCAAAACACCTTAAAAAAAAAAAAAACTATTGAGCCAAAACAAACCAAAACAATACAATAGCAACCCCCTCCCTGCAAAACCACCACCACATGCAACAAAAATTCAACCTATGATCTAAAGAAAGGAGACAGATATAATATTCAACCACATAATCCCAAACTCTGTGTGTGTGTGTGTGTGTGTGTGTGTGTGTGTGTGTGTGTGTGTGTGTGTGTGTGTGTGTGTGGAGAGAGAGAGAGAGAGAGAGAGAGAGAGAGAGAGATGAGAGAGAGAGAGAGAGAGAGAGAGAGAGGAGAGAGAGAGAGATGTGCAATACATCCAAAATATTGTGCATATACTCTACATTTGTAAATACACTTGTCAACAGTCATTCGTACTGTGAACACAAGCTTTGATCATGTGATTTATTTTTTTTATCTTATGGTATTCATGCTTATTTGCAATACTTTTCATCAAGTTTTGACAATATACTTCACTTTTCCTTTAATTTTGTTATATTTCAGCTGCGAGCCGGCTACCCAACCCTAGCTCCAGCCTTTTTTTTTTTTTTTGCCGAAGGGGGGTGGGGGGTGGGGGGTGGTAGGCTTTTCCCAATGCTCTGACCAGCTTTGACACAATGACCGACCGACTGATTTCTGTTCATTTTTTAATTATGCCATTTGAAACCTCCAACCACACTGATGTGTTCATTTCAATATGTTTTCAAATTCAAATTCTTTCCTGTCATCCCTGTAGAGATATGGAGGATTGTACATAATATCAATGAACAAAATCATAACTGTACATGCACCATGTAACTGGATATTTGAACATTACTATAGAATATAAAACTATCTGCTTACACTTATCGAACTCTTTATACAAAATCTATATGTTATTTCTGATAGTATTAATATACATGTAACTGGATATTTAAACACATTACTATGAACAAAAAAATATCTTACACATATCAAACTCTTTAAACAAAATTTACATGTTATTTATGATAGTATCAACCATTTTAACAGCATTGAGCAATCTTATTTGATGAAGAAAAGAGTTGATACTTCAAAGTGCTTGGATGTTTAGCAGACTATTTTGGTAAATGTTTTGAGTTTTGTTAAACATTGGACAAATAAAAAGGTAATGAAATTTGTCACCAATATCACCACTATTACATTTTGTACAGTATCTTTTACTTCTTTGAATTCCCTCAAAACATGCAAGTGTCATGAAACTTGATTCCAGCCATGTTATTTTTATAGCCAGAGAGCACTAACGCCCTCAATAAATATAAAGTGTAATCATAATCATAATATTGTTTATAGCCCTACCGACCACAAAAACCATAAATATAAAGTGTAAACATCATCTTGTAAGTTTTAATTAAAGAGGGAGTTGGACAAAGATGGTACTTTTTTCTCAGGAAAGAAAGTCAGTTTGGAGGTCAAGTGCCAGTGGTGTGTGCTCACCACCTAATTCTTAAAACTTGAGGTATAGATTCACCAATTTTGTACACGGCTGTTATGGAACATAGGAAGAATGGAAGCAATACTGGTTACAGGAAACATCTTTGGTCCTTTAAAGGAACACGCAACATTTTCTCCATTCATTCAGATGGACAAGCTTGGATTTTAACACAATTTTCATATAGGTCATTAAACTTGGGTGGTACAAATGTATCCACACTTTTGTACATTTTCAATCAGTTGGGACCCTACAACAAGTTTGACTAGGTTCAGGGCAAAACATTTTTTTGGGGTACTGAAACATATTAACAGAGCAAAGAAACAACTGGTCATACTTGCAACCCAAAAGCAAAAAAAATCAACATGTTACAGAAAAAAATATTGAAATAAATGCCAAACAACAACAAAATGCAGAACATGTAAATTTAAAAGCATTCAATTAAAAAAAAAAAAGGGGGGGGGGGGGGGGGGCAAAATGTTATGTTTGAAAGAAAATTATTCTTGATAATAGTTTTATGTGGTCACACTCAGCAGCATTATCATGCTTAATGTTTATGCAGAAGAAAAAAGGTGAAGTAAAGCAACCCAATGGTGGAAGAGAAACCACACAACACACATCTCTTACACACGAGTGCTTACTCCATTATCCTCAAAATAAAAAGAATAAATAAATATATGAAATAAATTACAGCTGGGGAATAGATAAGCCCAAAGACCGGCAAATGCCTCATGAGCAAAACCATGTCACTTCAAACATTTGGCCAAGGCCAAAAGCTGTGTCAGTTATCAATGTCAGCTATAATTGCCATGGCCTACACCAAAATGTGATGTTGTAAAATGTGCTGAGGTTGCCTTCAACCATGACAAGCTCTTAACATTTCAACCTTCACTCTCCTTTAAAAGGACAAGAAAAATCCTCTGAAGTTGCAGTATGGCTACCTATATGGTGGGATAATTGAAAACGGTCATACACGCAAACTTCTCACTCAGTGTGCAATTTCAATCTCACAGCGATTCATTCCCAGGTGGGATGAGTGAGTGAGTCAGAGTACACATTCTGGGTGACCCCCAGAGCGTTAAACTGGGGAACGCACAACAACAACTACTTCAAATTTAAACAAAAATCATGCCCGGCTACCTTGGAATAATGATCTGTGGGTGCAGTGGGTAACACAGCAGTTGACAATACCTAAACTCTACCATATATAAGATAAAAACAAAACAAAACAAAACAAAAAAAAATAGCAGCAATAAATTGCTTCACTTTGTGCTCAGTACTTTAAAACTGAGTGCATAAACAAGAGTAAAAGGAACATCATCAGCTTTTGGTAATGAAGTTCAAGAAAACTATGCTAAATGTTTCAATATAAAATGTCAAAGACCTGATTGACAAGAACAGAAAAATGGTAAAGGCAAAAGATTGACAAGAACAGAAAAATGGTCAAGGCAAAAGATTGACAAGAACAGAAAAATGGTAAAGGCAAAAGATTGACAAGAACAGAAAAATGGTAAAGGCAAAAGATTGACAAGAACAGAAAAAAGGTAAAGGCAAAAGATTGACAAGAACAGAAAAATGGTAACTAAAGGCAAGCCCTTTAAGAACAAGACTAGCTACCCACCAGCATTCCTTGCTGAAATACACATTTCTCTTCCACTTGGACAAAGTAATTGAAATCAAAATATCATCATTGATACAGCCAAGTGATTCATACAACTGCCTGTAACCAGTAAATGACCAACTACTAAAGTATATAAACCACACTCATGCTCAAACCATTTCTCTAGTTTTACACAACCCAAGTTTCACGAGAGTACAAAAGTAAAAGCAAGAATTAAAAAAAACCCACAACAAAACCTGTACCGCACTATATTAATAATCGCAGTGATCTGCTGGAATAATTCTCAACATTTGCTAGACTAAGATTTTAGAATACACACATTATAAGTGAATATCCCATACTAGCAGAAGAAAAAAACACAAATGGACATAACAGATACAATACAAAGGTTGGACAGATGTCACAAAGCAGATAAGAAATCATGCAGCAATGAACTCTTATTGATGTCAAATCTTTTACTCCAGTCTTGCCAATACAACCAGATTTTTTTTTTTTGGGGGGGGGGGGGGGGGGGGGGGGGGGAGTGGGGGAAGGCTCTAACCCTTTTCTCTCCACTTATTTTTTCTCATTCTTTTGTTATTAATTTTGGTTTAAACAGATTTTAATCAGAAATAATCAACACTGAAACCAAACATTTTACAATCATAGCAACAACAAGCTTGTACCTTATGGTGTGCTCAAACAATGAAAAAAAAGCACACAAGTGCTTATTCCATTATCCTCGATATAAAAAAAAAAGAAAAAAAAAGAAGAAAATGAACAAGACGGCTGTTGCGCTGTAATATGTAAACCAACAACAACAACAAAATTCAATTGCAATCTTTGCTGATGTAAAAGAGAAAAAAACCATCACAAAGAAGCACATCTATTCTTTATTCTTTTGTTATTTCTGTTTTTGTTGTTTTTGTTTAAAATGACATTGTTTGGACTCCAACATAACCTTTTCTTTATAATCCTCAATCATAACGTTGTTTATAGCCCTACCAACCACGAAAGCCATATCAGGGCTGTCACCTCACTCACTTTCAGTGGCTTCAGTAACTCGACTTCAGTTTCAAAACCAACACATCCTAACAACCTTTTCCTTCTTTTCAGAATTATCACATAAACAACTTCAGTTTCAAAACCAACACATCCTAACAACCTTTTCTTTCTTTTCAGATTTAACACAAAAACAACTTCAGTTTCAAAACCAACACATCCTAACAACCTTTTATTTCTTTTCAGAATTAACACAAAAAAAACTTCAGTTTCAAAACCACCACATCCTAACAACCTTTTATTTCTTTTCAGATTTAACACAAAAACAACAACAAAAAAGACTGAACGAGTACACATTCATACTAAAAATGAAAATCAAAGACTGTTGGAGAGATGCAGATAAAACAGTCTATCAATGGACTGGGGATGATATCAACAGAGTGATTACCCTGGACTTATGTAAAGCAAAAGGCCAGAAGGAAATCATTTAACAGAGCACACTAATACAACATGCCTGCAATCTTATACACATTAATAGAATGAAAGGCAAAAATGATTTCCTTGTGCCAGGTTTTGTAAAAACAACAAAAGGGGAAAAGAAAATCTTTTCGAATGCATGGTTGTTCACAGAATTTTTTAAAAAGTAAAATACTGCAATTTTTTCATGTGACATTCCAATACTGTCTTCACTTTCATCCTTTCCAAAATAACAGCAATTAAAAAAAATAAAAAATGGTTACAGCAGCAAAGCCAGCAATTGAAGAGATTTCTTTCAAACACACACAGAGAACTTAAATTCATTTTGCTGTTTCAGTAAGTGCTATTTTACACTTCCCATTCTTAAAAAAAAAAAAGACAAACCCACATACATGCACACAAGGATATACAATTTTTGTACTGATTGCATTTTATCTGAAGCACAAATACTTCACACACACACACACACACACACACACACACACACACACACCACACCACACACACACTACCACTACACACATACACACACTACTACACACACACACTGCTACAACTACACACACACACACACACACAACACACACACACACACACACACACACACACACACACACACACTTCTACTACTACTGACCTTACATACTTTCAACCCTTCCTCTTTTTCCATATATATCTCCCCTTTCCAGAAATGCATCCTCACCTTCTAAAAATGCTCCCTGTCCCCTCCCTCGACCTCCCCTGAACCTACTCTGGAAGTTCTGACTGCCTACCCTGTATAATATAAAGGCAAATATTTTTATCATCTCAAAAAGACCTCATCCATCCCCTTCTTTTTTTTTTTGGCTGCCTCATCTTCTGTGACGCTCCTGTCCCTGCTGTTCCCATGCCGCTGGCTTCAATTTCCCCGCCACAGCCATACCCAGGTTTGTCATGTCTGATCTACCCACTTCCTCATTCACTACACCCTTTCCCCACCCTTATATACCAGAATATTCTAACACCCCTCCCCCCACCCCAGCCCCCTTTCCTAGCATCTTTTCCCTAAAAGTCTTAACACCGCTCCTCCTACCTACCCTGGTAAGAGTAATTGAGTATGATATTTCATCTATCATATGCCCTGAACAGGAATGCGGCTACCTGAACGATAAGGACAAGCGGTCACATACGCAAAAATCTGATCATTAAAGTTCTAACCAAGCACCAAGAAAAAATTACTGGCAATAAATTATGATCATTTTGAAATTTTCATTTTTGTACATTCAAAATTGATCATTACTGTTTGCATACAAATTTTGTTCCGCTTTTGAGAGCTAGGTGTGAAGAAGTCCTGTACTTGTCGATTTACTTTCAATAAACGATTCTATCAAAGGCAAAAAAATGTTGAGCCACTGTGTCAGCATATACCTGTTATCCACCTGCCTTTTGCGTCCACATGTAGGGCCAGGGTTAGAGTTAAAGTTTATGTTAGGGTTAGAGTTAAGAGTTAGTAGTGGGTAAGGGTAGTCTGTCAGCTGGTCGGTCTGAATGTTAGAATGCATGTGGACACAACAGCACATAGACAAAGGGTATGTAGCTGTAGACAATGGCGAAGGCCATACTGTAGCTTGCACTAGTATGGAGCTTAATATCCTATTCACCAGTTCTATCAACAGCAGAGGCTTTGCATTGGAATTCGGTGTCCACAACATTTTCTGTTTTGTGATTTTTTACCTAAAACTTTTTTCTGTTCTTTTCTTTTAAAATAGGTCGCATCTATTTTCAACAACAAAAAAAGAGCCCAAAATAAACCAGAAAAAAACCACCATTTAAGAATGTATCAGCCAGCCTCTTTTTTGCTATCCCCACTGCTCTAAATGTGAACCCATACCCCCTCCCTCCCTACACATCTTTCCCTTCCTTACCTCTCCTTCCAACCTGATGTCCCCACTCCGAAACTATCCATCCCCTTTACACACACACGCAAGCACGCACGCACGCACGCACGTACGCACGCACGCACGCACGCACACACACACACACACGTACACACATGCCAAAATTTACCAAACTGCATACACACAGGGACTGGATGTAAAAAATCACACAAGTGCTTATTCCATTATCCTAGAAAAAAAAAAGACACACACACAAACACAACACACACAAACCATCTCACTTTAAAAATTAAAAAACCCCCACTAAATATGACATTCACAAATTTTAGACCTCATCCCCAAATTAGAATGCTGGTACCTTAAAGGGAGGCAAATTATACGAATACATATGCAAAAATCTCACCATCTGTGAACCTTGGGAGTTCTAGTTGAGGAATTTGGGAAGGGGAGGGGGGAAGAGGGATTTTTGTTTCTTAAAAAAAGGACAAACACTACTATCACAATATATATGGATGTACTTGATACCACAGTCAACAGTGGCTAGATCTTT
>CM060347.1:23211191-23226191 GCA_030674155.1 Stramonita haemastoma | reverse complement strand
CCCATAAAAAACATGGAAATTTTTTCCATTTTATTAACATTTTTTTGTTTGTTTGTGTTTTTTTTTGGGGGGGTGGTTACTCTAGCTTGCTCCTACCAAGAGCAAAACTTACAAGCTTCATGGGAAGGCTGGGACCACAAAGTTGAGCATCAACAACCTTACAGATGCAATACTGAAAAATATTTAAAGGACACCAACGCTGCAGGCATCTGAACTCTGACCAACACCAAATCATGATGTGATAGGTAATGCAGAGTACAACCCTTTCCAAACGTCTCAGTTATAATACTAATGCTGTATCATACACATCAAGATTTATACCTTTATTAAAAAAGATAAATAAATAAATAATTCCGATTAGCTGTCCCCTATACTGATCTCCACTTTGTTGAGAACTCCAGCTTGCTCCTACCGTGAGTAATAAGTTACAGGAAGACCAGGACCACTTATTTCCTACCTAGGATTTTTCCCCATCATTGCACTTTACATCTGTCCCTACTTTCAATAGCCTCATCCATCTTCATCACAGTGTATGTGTGTGTGTGTGATTGTTGTACGCATGCATGCATGCGTGCGTGTGCATATAAAATATGTTAATATTTGTGAACGGTCACATGCACACGAATGATTTGGATTTGTTTGCTTTACAAGATTCAGCACAATAATAACTCCAAATATTATCATTACCTCACAATAACTTTTCCATACTATTTCATGCGCGAGACAGGCAGACAAAAAAAAAAAAAAGGGGGGGGGGGGGGGAGAAGATTAAAAACAGAAATGAAATTGAAAAACAAGCCTTGAGAAATGAGACACAGGCAGAAATATGCAAAACGACAAATGAACACACAGTCCTGCAACAACCAAGGACAGAGAGACTAGACCGAAAAAGGAGGGCACAGTCAACAACAGACAGAAACAAAAAAACGTCAAAGACAGACACATACTAGATCAGGCAGGCAGAGAGATAGACAATACAGTTAAGGTACCTGGTAATTTCTTTCCGTTGCCCATCATGAGAAGTTGCTGGTGTTGAACTCAAGCGGCACTCTCCCATCTTGTAAAACATGAACATCAGAAAGTGTTATATATATATATATATATATATATATATATATATATATATTATATATATATATATATATATATATATATATATATTCATTCTTTTATAACAAGGATAATGGAATAAGAACTCATGTGCTTTTTTACATCCAGTCCCTGTGTGTACAAAGTTTTGTAAATATTATCTGTTCCCACCAGCACATGATGACCTACTCTTATGAAAAGCTGAACAGGATTTAACGTGTGCGCAAGGTGTCCTGCATACGTATAGTCTCATCCGAAGGACTATATAGGGGAAATAAGCAACAAAAAAAACCCAAAACCAACCATAACAGAGAAACAATGATAGAGACCATGAACACAATTACAGATTTACTGAACATTTAGAATTAAGGCAGGAGAAAGAGTAAGAAAAGAGAAAAACAGAAGTAAAAGATGGGCACATATGAAAGTACCAAATATATCTCCAATTCTCTTTCATTCAAAAAGGAAAAGAAAAGGCAGAAACAATGGACAAGATTTTCAAAATCAAGGTTAAAAAAAAAACCAAAAAAAACCCAGACAAATAATTATCAGGTAAGAAATGAAAGACAAAAAAACCCAACCCCAAAACAAAACCAAAAAAAAAAAAAAAAAAAAAAAAAAGGAAGCTCAAAAATATAACTACCTTGTCTACCTTTTAGAAAACGCAGGTCATGATGGCTGTCATCACACACATCAGGTCACTGGCACTTGATTCTTCTTCTGCTTCCTTGAATGCTCAGACAGCAACTCTGAACGCCCCGACAAATGCTGTTATTGTACGCTGAAGGCCCTCCAGGGGTCCAAAGAGCTTGTCCCTCAAGCAGGTCAGTAGGACAGGTATCGGCCTTCAGGGTTTTGGTGTGTTGGTCAGGTCTGGAGGAAGTGTTCCACTGTCATGGGAGAAGTGCCACGCCTCAGAATCTCCAATGTGGAACTTGGTGAACATGTGATGTCTGAGTCTGCAGTGTCCAGTCTTCAGTCTCACTATGGTCACTTGATCTCTGGGGAGGAGGTAGTAGTCATCCTTACTGTTGAGGTTAGGGCACTGCTGAAGCCATCTTCTTTTTTGCTTTTCCTTCACAATTGTCTTCGCTTCTTCGTAAGTCACTTCCCGTTCCTCTTGTGACTTGATTCTAGACCCACAGCCCCTGAAAGCAGAAAAGTTATTAGAGTGACTGAAAACCCTGGTCGGTTTATTGGCTCAGATATCATAGAAATTTGGTTTCATTACTAAAGCTTCTTCATCAATTTAGTCAAATTTGAATCCCCTCAGTTTATAACATTAAATATATATTCTAATGAAGCACTAAACAATTCTAATCAAATACATCACTTCAAGTTGTTTTTTTTTTATAATAATTCTATGGGCAAACTAGAAGGCACTTCTAACAACACAATTATGAATCCCCATTCCAGATATAGATATATTGAAGCTGCCATGTCTGCAGCAACCAAACACCACAAGCTCTCTGTAAGCCAAAAAAAAAAAAAAAAAACCTAAGCAGCCGCTGTTTTATTCATTTATTTATTTATTCTTTTTTATTGAGGATAATGGAATAAGCACTCATGTGCTTTTTTTTTTTTTTTTACATCCAGTCCCAGTGTGTATGCAGTTTTATTAAGAGATTATTTTTAAAGAGATTGCGAACTCCCCCTCCCTACCCTACACACAGAACTGAATAAAAAAACAACAACAAAAAAAACCAATACCTGAATCATGTAACATAATGTAAGATTTTTTCTTTTTAAGTTCACTGTAGCTGTACAATTCTTGACGTACTTACATGCGTATGCAAGGACTTGAGAGCACAGATGACAGAAGAAACGGCTCCAAAGATGATTGATCCACAGAACTCGGCCCCACAGCAGAAGAGACTCCCAGATGATCCACATGATGCCTCCCCAGATTAGGGCCCGTGTTGAATAAAGGATGGGAAGATTCAGGAAACGCTTCAGAAATGTGACAAGATGTCAGAGCAACAATTCCTCATGACCAACTATCTCAAAAGCCATTGTAGGGGGAGGTGCTTTCAGACATAACGGAGAAGATTAAAAAAAAGAAAAAAAAGTGAAATAGACGTATTCCAAATCCCTCAGGACAACTTACTATCTCTAACCCATTCTAAGTGGTGGTACCAGATCACTGTCACCCAGATTGCTCTCAGATTTCTTGCACAAAAAATTTGTTTATTTCAGTTTGTTCCTTTTTGTGGCTAATTTTGTTTTGTTTTCATTTTGTTTTATACTATTTTATTTCATACTAGTTTGTTTTATTTCGTATCATTTTATACCTTACTTTTTGTTTTAGATTAATTTTTTTTTAATCTAATTTTTTTTAAATATTTTATTTTAGTTTTTAAAATTTAAACTCATTTTATTATATTATATATTTTATTCACTTTATTTAAACTTGCTTTATTTTATATTTTTTATTTTTTGGCAAGGAATGCTGATTGCAATCGGGAGTTGGTACCCAGTGGCAGTGATCCTGGCTTTTCAAGACAACTAACAGGAAACTCCAATAACAAGAACTGAAAAAGCTCAAACTAAATCCAGAAAATCAGACACAGAATGAGGGGCAACAGCTGATTACAGCAGAGAGAAATTTATGAACTTCAAGTGAAATCTAAACCAGCTGTGCAAGGAACATAGACCCGCTGAAACTTCTTAGTGCTGCCTATTTTCTCCCCAATCCTGCATAAAAACTTAAAAGGATTAGGATAGTGCTACATGCCCAGAGTGAAGGTGAAGATACATTTTTGTCCTAAATCATGAGAAACCCCCCCCTGAAAGAATATGCTAAAGGCGTAAAGCATTCCCATCATCCATTCCCTACCCTCTAACAATACGGGCCTAACAAGGCGTCTCAGGTTCATAGTACTTCATTCATCATGGTGTTTGTGGCGAGGAGGTCAAAGATTGCAGCAAAGTATCTGAAAATAAAGACAAATAAATTTGTGATAAGTATACATCGCGTCTTGTTAACGGAATGGGGGGGTGGGGGGTATGCGTTTGCGCATGTGTGTGTGTGTGTGTGCATGCCCACACATGAGGGTAACTGCATGTACATAGATGTGTCAGTGACTCAGTGTGAAGTTACTTTTACTCATGGTGCACAAATCTGAAATGTGTCATCTCTGACGCCCAAAAGCTCGTATGATGCCCTAGGTTGATGCTGATATGTCACTAAAACCGAATCAAATCAGTTTACTCTGATGCAATGAATTTCCCGTGTAGGTTTACAGTTGCACTCTACCATCATAAAGCAGCATTAAAAAATGATTTTACATCAATTTGACAAAACCCCTGAAATAGAAATGCAACCACCTAAATAGTGGTGGGGAAAATAGTCGCATACATGTAAAATCTCACCATTGGTGAACCTCAGAGCTCTACCCGAGGAACAAAAAAAAAAAAAAAAAAAAAAAAAAAAACTTTAAATGTAAATCAAGGTCCAGTTATGCAGGCTGAGCATCTTGCACACAAATTAAAACCCATCATGTGTTTTGGAAGAGTAGGTAATATAGTGTGCCCGTAGGAACGGAAAACAAAATTCTTAATTGACTGCACACTTGTGTTTAGCCATCATTTCCAAAGACAGAATGTGGCTACTTTACAGGTGGGCAAAAACAGCTGCATACACAAAATATCACCATTGGTGAACCTCAGAGTTCTTGCCTAGGAACAAAACAAAAATCCCCCCCCCCAAAAAAAAAAATTGGAATGCTGCTACTGTAAAGGTGGGCAAACAGTCACATGCAAAATTTCCACTGGTGAACTTCAGAGCTCCAGCCAAGGAACAGGACAAAAAACCCTGATGTGCCACCACATAAAACAACTGTTTTGGTCATACAGCAGTTGGAACGTCTACAGTTTTATTTATATAACATTGAAATTTAATTATGGTCAATGATGGCTCTGTGAATTTTTGAAGTTATGTTTCTACTTCTATCTTGACGTGAATAGATGGAAAATGCCTAGTGTTTTCTGATCAAATTTCATTAAAAATTTGTGCCTCAAGTTTTTTTTCAACTGCACAGATCTACCAATAGGTACCGGCAGCCCTTCTTTGAGCCTACGGGAAAGTAGCGCTGAGTGGGGAAAATGCATGTTTTTGACAGGCCAGATCTTGGAAACTATCGGAAGAATTGGCATAAAAATTATGAAAAAATAAACAATTATGTTTACTTATGTGCTCTGAGTTGTTTGTTTGTGTTTGCATGCCATGGTTTGACAACAAAACAATTCCAAACACACCCACTCTTGCACAAAAATCGAAGCGCGTTCTCGGCTCGATGTTCCGCCAGCCGCCATTAGCCGAGCGAGCGAATCGGTATGTGTAGAAAATCGCTACGGACGATGTGCTCATTACTCTGCATCAACTTCAAAATGGGTCAGAACAGAAGAGCATGCTTCCAGCTTTAATTCAGTATAAGTTTTAAGTGGATACGAAACGCTGAAATCAGTTAAAAATCGGAAGTTTAAAGACGCTTAGCGCGAGTCGCGGTTCGACTACTTTCGGTCCTAAATACGGAACATCGGACGAAGTTAACGTAGATATGGTGGTTGCGCTTGAAAGGCCTGTCTTTGCTGAATCCAATGGTGTATCAAGCTCTATGATTGGTTCCAATGCTTTTGACCAACAGCCAATCAAAGTGAGGGTGTCATCAAACCATGTGTACTCCATTTTGGGCAAAACAAAAATGGCGGAACATAGTAAAAGAAGCGATGCCGACCGAGTCGAATACGTTAAACGTCACGGAATTACAGGACAAACTTGGCAAGTTAATGCATGAAATATCAAGCTAAGACCTGTATTAAACGAATCCACAGCTTCATTTTGCTGAGCATTTGCAAAATTATTATCTATTTGGTTCGTAAGACACTCGCTAAAGTCAGACACGATCTGGTGAAAATCGACTTGCACATCGTTCAGTTTGAAGCGATCGTTACTTTTCTTAATGGGAAACTGATGCAAATCGACACCAGATATTGGCATATCTATCATTAATTTAGCGATCGCAGAGCTAGTTTTTTTGATTAATTCCATGATTGAACAGAAAATCGCCTTTAAAAACATCGTTGAGAGATAGTTCTGAAACGGAAGTTGGCTCCGCGCACACATGCTGGTCAACAGCACAAATCGAAAGCAGACTAGGATAGTGAGACAACACATTGTAGGTCTAGTTTTTATAACATGTGTAGAACTTCAAACTAGAAATAAGCTTTTTAATTGCTTTCTAAGCCTCCTTTTTATAGATGGCAATATAATCAGTGAAAGTCAGGTTTTTTTTTAAATCAACAAACGGGTATAACCACCAAGAAATACAATGAATCAATAGTTCTTAGTTATTTGACTGGGTCATTCTTCTTCTTGCAGTTCACAAATAATAAAAAAAATTAACACTTCAAGAAATCAAAACAATTAAAAGTGAAGCTGCTGAAGTTGGATTTCTATCCTCTGTTGAGTTTCTTTTCATTTTACTAGTATGAGTTTCTAACACAGTTTTGTGTTTTTATTGTCACACCATGGCATGCAAACACAAACAACCAACCCAGAGCACATAAGTCAACATCAAAGTTTATTTTTTTCATAATTTTGTAACCCCATTCTTTAGATAGTTCTCAAGATCTGGCCTGTGATTTGTATCAATTTTGTGTGGTGTGTGTGTGTGTGTGTGTGTGTGTGTGTGTGTGTGTGTGTGTGTGTGTGTTGTTTCTTTGTTTTTTGCAAAGGTGTTAGTGTGTGAATTTTCTAAGACACCTCACTACATAAAAAAAAAATGCACAGATCAGTTTGACCAGCACAGGTACAGTGTACAGCCAAGCAAACATTCCCATGACAAATGTTTATCACAGTGATTAAATTTTGGCAATTGCATAATATTCATATTACCATGAATATATTGTGATATTATCCCTTTTCAACACATTGATCACTATTGATGACATGGTCTAGATCTATTATCACTGAGGCTTAGTAGACAGCAAGTAATAATATTAATATTCTATAATAAGTGCTAACTCAAAACATTACACTATACACAACTCTCTGTAGTCTTTCTCTTCATTTCATACAAACTGAATATGAATGTAAAACATGATACATGTATACAGTGTACTCCTCTCTCTCTTTTCTCTCTCTCTCTCTCTCTCTCTCTCTCTCTCTCTCTCTCTCTCTCTCTCTCCCCCTAGATAGATGGCTTGATGAAAAAAAGCAAATCAATGCTTATTCAATGTACCATTTGGAAATAAAAATTTGACTTGACTTGGCTTGACTTCACACACACACACACACACACACACACACACACACACACACACACACACACACACACACACACACACACACACACACACAGTTGTCATAATATCACACTGGTTGATGAAGAAATGCAGAGATTGGGATAAAATTCAAATTACATGTAAAAATGTAAAATAATATTTTTTAATACAACATGGGCAAATTCATAAAAGAATAAGAGTAGAGAATAAAGAGTTTTGGTTAAAAAGTTTTTCTTTTGAGAATTACAAACAAAAACTCTGTCTCTCTGTAATTACCAGTCACTTATGAAGAGCACTGATTAAATTTGAATGGCAAAAAAGATAATATGGAGCAATTTTTATCTAGCACTACAGATTTTTGTGTGCAGACTGCCAAATTCTCAAATTTTGTTCTACAGGGGCTTGATGAAACTATCACAAGCTGAGAGAACAGCTTCAGCCTTGGAAAGACAGCTGGAAGAGACAATAGCCAATATTACAGAGTACATTTTTTTTTTAATGTGCTGAAGTTTTCTACACCCTTTTAGTTTTTATTTTCAGGAGTTGCAGTATAAAATCCAAGAGTTTGACAATATGAAGACAGTGAATGCTTAGCTTGAAAACAGTAATGACATCTTGAACCTAAAACTGAAGCCAGTTCAGCAAAGTCGGGGGAAAATGTGTACTACAAGCGTCTCTTAAGGATGTCAGAAACTTTTTCCTTTTGAAGTTAAAAATGGTTAGGAATATATAATAGATCATATAATTTGACAGAGAGCAGTGTAAAAGAGGTTGTGGCAAAATTTTATTGAAATCTGCCAGTTAGTTTGGGAAGAATGTCCATTTCTGTTTGAACGACTCTCTCAACTCATCCCCAAAAGTTCTTGTTTCAGAATAAAAAACATAAAAGTTAGGTGAAAACAGCAAAGAAAGACTCTTCATTTTGTAGAAAATAATGTATAAAGACTACATGCAAAATTTGAAGACAATTCATTGAATAGTTTCAAAGTTATGGCCGTTTTTTATATGGCAGGTCAGTATCCTCCCTTTGTTCCGCCGTCCAAATTGCATTACCTCCATGTTTTTAACATGGGATTTCTCCTATATTTCTCAACCAAATACCCTAGAAAAAAATAAATGTGGTTAATACAACTAGGAGAGGCTGTCTAAATTGAAATAAGCATTCTGCTTGTCAATTTCACTGTGCTCTGGTGCTTCAAAGTTGGCACATCACGCAGTTTTGACCTGCGTCAAATTGTGGTTTTTCCAAAGTTTGACACCCTAGTGCATATCAACCATACACATTTGAGTCATGAAACTTATTTATCTTAGGAATATATGTTATAAAGATTTAAAATACTCATTTTCAACTGGGTATGTATGTTTTGTACAATTCTATTGAGGTTCAAACTTGGACGATATTTGAGATTGTCAAGTGCGTCAGCATACCCCATTTTTAAACAGCCATATCTCCAAAAGTATGAAAGATAGAGACTTCATTTTTGTTTTATTTTTTAAGTTAGATCATTATCTTTATGATGGTATGGGTTTTGAATATTAAAATGAATAATTTAATTTTGGCTGCCGGTACCTACTACCAATCTCTCTCCGACCTCTGCTTTTGTGGCATATTTGTGGAACGCATGCAAGTGTGTGTGTGTGTGTGTGTGTGTGTGTGTGTGTGTGTGTGGTGTGTGTGTGTGTGTGTATGTATGTGTGTTGTGTGTGTGTGTGGCGTGCGTGCGTGCGTGCGTGCGTAAGTGTGTGTGCATGTGCGCATATGTGTGCTTGACTGCAGCAGCCAGCAAGTATGCCTACTTAAAGTTAAACTAGATATAATTATTCAGACATAACACCAAGTAAGTATCATGACTCTGTCAAATCAAACGTATACTCACAATTAGATGATGGTTGAAGTTGCATGCCCCCTTTACAGTGGCAATCACAGAAACCCACAGCTGCAACAAACTTGTCAGCTTGAATTTTTGCAGATGTGGCGTTGGTTCTTCTTCAGGGTTCGTGAGATGGGCAGCTCAGCTCAGTCTTTGCGATGAAGGCAGTGGTATATTGCAGGTCTTCCAAGCTGCCGTTGAGCTACTTGTCTACTTAGGGTGGGGTCAGGCTTGATCCTCTTTTGGAATGTTTCATGTGGGAGGCGTTTGTCAAGGATGTACCGAAGTTCAAGAATTTGGTCCTGATGAATGAAGCTGCCTCTCTTCAGGTGTCCCTTGGGAAAGTCTTCTTCATTTTGTGGCTTCTGTTTTTGAGGTCTGCTGCTTCTGTGTCAACCCGATGTGGCAGGGTGTGCCCGTTGATACACAGGGCGGCCATTTCTTGGGTCGAGTGTGCGTCTTTCTGGTGCATTCCTGTGAACATATATTATAAAGCTTTCCATTACGATTCATTCTAAACTGATTAGCACAGGGAAAACAAAAAATAAAATGTCTGTATTCACCACAACCCTGCATTTGGAGTGATCAGTCTAAAGAAAATGTTCTGATGAAACACTTCAGTCATCAGTCTTGGGCCAGGAAAAGAACATTTTTCCCCCTTTGGCTTTAGATGTCTGGTGGAGAAATTTCATGGAGAAGAAGAAGCCAGGGTTCTGTCCTCGGCTTAACACTCTCCTGATGTAGAATCTGTCGATGTAGTCAACAGCATAATACTCTAAGCATTCAGCTTCAATGGTGACTCCAAAAGATCCTGTGTCAGTGTCTGGTACTGGCTTAACAGAAATGTACACGTAGTGCTTACCTTGCTTGCTCGCAGGCTCCTGTTGTCATGGCTGCAGGCGGTGGTCATAGGTGTGACGACCTGGCCTCTGTGGCTGACGAGCCACATTTCTAAACGAGCTCTCCACTTCCCTTCTGTTCTTCATGGACTTGATGTCAGAGGTTGGATCCCCACTGAACGGCTGTGTCTCTGATGGAGACAATTTTTCCAGTGTCATCCTGCCTTGGGTGTTTGCCACTGTGTTCAGGCACATATGACGTCGCTCCTTGCACAGGGCTGAGGATTCAGCAGCAAGAATCGGCAGGGTATGACCCAGGGCATTGGCCATGTCCTCGCTCAGTAGCTGGAGCACCTCTCCACCGCTCCCTGCACGTTCATCTAAAGTTGATGGGAGAGGAGATTTAAACCTCCTCAGGCACGTGCTTGCAGTAGTAATTGCCAGACACACTGCTGCTCCAATCCGTGTTTGCTGGGCACTCAGAAAATCATCCCTCTTGCAGGCATAGTCAGCAAAAGGAAAAATTGTTGGCCGTGACTGTGCAGCAAAAGCCTCCGCCTCCTCATGGGCCTTTAGTGTACATGGTGGTGACCCCTTTGCCTTCAGTGGCGCAACTGCCATGTGCGACCAGTGTTGTCCTGGTGACGTGCATGCAACCAGAGAACATGCCTACTGTGATAGGCTAGAACCATACCCAGTTATTTATTCAGTGCCACGCGAGCGAGCGCAAGACGTGTTGAAACCCCCGTAACTCGGGGATGGCCTGAAAGGGGTCAGGAGTGCTGTCTTCCATGTCTGACCCGTCCGACACCCCGCTGACACCCTCGTAATTCGATACACTTCCAGACTGGGAGGGGGTGGGGGAGGCGTTTTTTTAAAGTGAGTTTCATCTCATCTTGTTGCTTCATACAATTTCTACAAATTGTAACATTTTTGGGGTGGCCCGAGGTGCTGGGGTGGGAAAGCTTGCGGGAGCGTGGGACCTCCGACTTCATGGTTCGCGGCTGCAAGTCCTGATATCAGCTTTGCTGGAAAGGACTATAATCCTACTAAAAGAAGGAGGGGGTGGGGGAATGGAAAGGAAAAGTGGAAGGGGTGGATGAAAACTACTTGCCGAAATCATAAATGTGTGAGCTGTTGCACATACTGTGTGCTGAAACGAATACATTATATGCATCAGTTCTTCGAGATAAGCATCTCCAATGTTTATAAAATAAATTCCACCTGTTAGGTCTATGTTTGCATCAGCGAAGCAATCGTCTAAAATGTCAGTGAAAATGTGTTCGCATGGAGCATTCATTCATTCATGGTGGCAGCCCTTTATAACACAAAATCACGTTCGCCCACTGCCCTGTAGGCCCATCTCTAACACTTTTTCCTCAAAAAATCGTTTAGAAACTTAGGCCTAGCGTAGTAAGCCCAAGACCGATGTCGAATTCACAGTTTCATGGGCCCCGCTAATTTGCTCACAAAGCTAAGTGCTTGTTTTCGCATTCAAGAACGATAAGCCATCCGCCTTAGAGTGACCTCCCCTCTAGGGACACGATTGTAATAATGTTCAAAGTTTCTTGAACAAACAAGAAAAAAAAATGTATTGAAAAATATTTACTCGTAACCGTCAAATATGTCTGTTCACTTTGTCCAGTTTCGCACAATATAATTTGACTATCAAGACCTCCGTTTTTGAGGGAATTCAAAGTTAAAAAAAAATAAATAAATAAGGATACCGCACAAAATGCAATAGTGGAGGCATCAATAGTGGTGACATTGGTGACGAGTCCCAGTACCTTTTTATTTGTCTAGTGTTGAATGAAACTCGAAAAAAAAAAGTTAACCAAAATATTACGCTAAACATCCAAGTACGATGAAGTATGAAAACATCAAGTAAAACTGCTCACTGTAGGTAAAATGATTAATACAATCGGAAATGCAAACCATGTTCACAGAATTTCAAATCTAAGATCCCCACCTAAAAGAAACATCCCCAAAAGCCGATAGTGTTAGGGGGCCCCTATAGTTATAGTATCTGAAAATCAGTAACCAGTGTTGCCATGCTTCACTGCTTTTTTCACCAGAATATTGTGCAAAACTATCAGCACAGGATATGCCTGCAGCCATTTAGTTCAAACAATCTTTTTTTTATCAGGGAAATGTACCTCAATTTCTTTTGATCTGATATATATATATATATATATATATATATATATATATATATATATATATATATATATATATATATATATATATATATAGGGGGTTCAGTGTCCAAAAACGAAACGAAAAAACTTTACACGCATAACAGCTTGTGCTTGGGTTGAAAAATATCCTTTCACTGAAAAATAGGCTACGGCCGATGGCATGGATGAAGTGGAAAGGGGGGGGGGGGGGGGGGTTCCAGCTTATTCACCTTGGGCTAAACACTGCCTGAAGTTTTCAGTGCACTTCCCCTTAAAGCCCTTAAAGCAGAAGTCAAGTAAGTCACTGGATCGAGAGCACACTGAAATCTTGCACCACCATGATAGGCTAATCCACTATGAAACTTCTTGGCTCGGAATACAATCCCCCCCTTACTTTTTAGTGGGTTTTTTTTAACATTTAACAATCATCAATAAGGCACAAATAAAAGCACACTATACACAAAAATAACAACAGTTCGGCTTACCTGTAAGCTTCAGGTGAACATTGGGCTATGTATATGACGACGATACATGGATTGGATTTTTTTGCATGTGTATGTACATTCAAAACAATTTTTTATCAGTCGCCAAAGTGACAGAAATGGGAAGTGTAAGTCGGGCAATTTCGTCCTAGAGCCCTCTGTGGGTGAACAGAGTTCACTCTCACGTGCATCATGAAGGGATAAAGTTGACGTCAATAACTTGTTGGGTTGTCTCCTCTTTTTTCTTTCTTTTTTTCTTTTCTTTTATTTGTTTTCTTTTTCTCTTCTTGTTTTCCTTTTTATTATCTCTGGCTGGCCACAGTTTGGCTAACTGGCTGTTGAGATTCAAATGACTTATTTTGTTGATAGATGGTGGTGGCTTAATGTTTTCAGTTATTTACCTCATTATAATTATTCTCTTGTTTGCTCTTTAATTATTAGTGTCTTTATTTAAAAGTCAAAATCATCATTTGATTCTTACTTTTTATGTTTGTTTCTGAATGAATGCATTAAAAAAAAAATTCCTTATCATTGTATTCCTGTCTTATTTCATGTCAGTTGTTTGCTACTTGGTATGGTTAAATTGCTCTTGGTATTTACATCATTATTATTGTTGCTGTTTAGTTAGAGGGTTTTTAAAAAAAATATTTTTAAAAATCTTAATCTTATCCCCGATAAGTTCGAGGACTGGATATAAAAAAAAAGCGCACGAGTGTTTATTCATTATCCTCAAAATAAAAGAATTTGCCTTGCCTTGCCTTGCCTTGCCTTGCCTTGCATTGCCTTGCATTGCCTTGCTGGTTTCTTTCAGCTAGGTGGATGCGTATCCAGACATCTTGCTCAGGCGGCCTCCTGTAGATCTATATGCAGTTGCTTGCTGGCTAAGAATGGTTTTGGGTTGCCACACATAAAAATGATACACTATTTATTTATTTATTTATTTATTTATTTATTGTTTTATATCGAGGATAATGGAATAAGCACTGATGTGCTTCTTTAAAAAAAAATTTTGTTACATGTAGTCCCTCGTGTGTGTGCAGTTTTATAAAGACCCAAAAGTTTACTGTCAGGCTCTTGGCCCACAACAGGAGACAACATTTCACCTAAAAAAATTCACTTATTCACGTCACCACAAGAATACATAAAGCATGAGAACTTGGAAAAGTTACTTGAAAGTGTGACGACATAATTTTAACCTAACCATTTTTCTCATAATACTGTCTTTCGCCTCTGGAAAGCTGTTGTGAAATGTAGCTATACACTGGAGAGAGAGAGAGAGAGAGAGAGAGAGAGAGAGAGAGAGAGAGAGAGAGAGGAGAGAGAGAGAGAGAGAGAGACAGAGAGACAGAGAGACAGAGAGAGACAGAGAGAGACACAGAGAGAGAGAGACAGAGAGAGAGAGAGAGAGAGAGAGAGAGGGGAGGGAGGGAGGGAGAGAGAGAGAGAGAGAGAGAGAGAGAGAGAGAGAGAGAGAGAGAGAGAGAGAGAGAGAGAGAGAGAGAGAGAGAGAGAGAAGAGAATTTTATTTAAAGAGGGAAATAGAATAAGTGACAGTTACATTTTTACATCCAGCCCTCTGACAAAAATCCCCCCCCCCCCCCCCCCCCCAAAAAAAAAAAAAAAAAATATATATATATATATATATATATATATATATATATATATATATATATATATATATATATATATATATATATATATATATATATATATATATATATATAATATATATATATATGCTGACCAAGTCTGTTACGCATTCAAGAGAACTGGTGGCCTACTTTGGGGCGTTGATCATTCTGAAGAGCATTGTTGATGATTATGTAAATTTATGTTCGACATGGTCCACTTAGAACGAAGTGAATTATCCCCGAATAATTATGAGCTTCCTCTTTGCAGACCTTAGACCTACTTTTTTTTTTTTTTTTTTTTTTTTTAGTAAGTACGTTGCAGTTTTTTTTTTTTAAAAATCCACACTTTGCCATATCTCACGTGTGCTGAATGCGTCTACATTATGACTGGTGTTAGTTTTGCATTAATTAAGTGTTTAGACTGCATAACTTAAGGTCTCCCCCCCCCCCCCCCCCTGCCCCTGACCTGAAACTTAAACGCTGAGAAATGTTCTGTGACTGAGGTTTGTATAGGGTACAATACCATGCAATGCAATACAGTGCAATACAATGCAATACACTACAGTACAATGGAATGCGATACAATACGATGCAATGAAATGCAATACAATACAATGCAGTTCAGT
>CM060347.1:23179067-23206091 GCA_030674155.1 Stramonita haemastoma | reverse complement strand
TTTTTTTTCTTTTTTTTTTTTGGATAACTAAAATGTGTTTTACAAGTAGGTCTTCAGTTCATTTTCTTATCTAAAAGGCAAGTGCCCAGACTACTACGTTATATGACAATGTCTGGTTGTGCTTGTACTGTTCTGTTGTTGTTTTTTTTCTGGTGTCCAGATATGAAATTGGTGATAGAGGGATGATAGACACAGGATGTCTATTCTGCAGCATTATTTGCCCATATCATATAGCATTTCAAGTGTAATTTGTTGTTTAAAAGGGTTGCACACTTTCATTTTGTATTCTGGGGTTAATAAATCAAGCAGAATAGGGGGACAGGATAGCCTGGTGGTCAGATTGATGCGCTCGTAATCTGCTGACCCGGGTTTGTGTGTGTGTGTGTGTTTATTTATTTATTTATCTATCAATCTATCAATTCTTTTATATCGAGGATGATGGGAAAAAATTTCCTCTGGAGTTAACGTCGGTGCCGACTCCACCCCCCCAAAAGTCTTTTGGATGAGACTTAAAACCGAGGTCCCATGTGCGAATACACACAGAACATCTTGCGCACACATTAAAACCTGGTCTGCTTTTTGGAAGAATAGGCTATTGTGTGCCGGTGGGAATGGGTGACAAAACTTACAAAACTGCATACACACAGGGACTGGTTGTAAAAAGGCACATTAACCTCGAAATAAAAGATGAAAAAAAAAAGCTGGCATTCTCCACGATGACCTCGTTCTATTGCTCTTGCGGAATGAAACAATGGAACAGATGACATTTACAAAGCTGCATACACACGGGGACTGGATGTAAAAAAGCACAAGAGTGCTTATCCCATTATCCTCAATATAAAAGAATAATATTAATAATAATAATAATAAACAATGATTGGTTTAAACAGATTTTATTCACGCAAAGTGTCACAAAAATACAAATATGCCTTGACAAGTCAACAAGTAAACTTATAATGAAACGATTAATCAAGGTACTATGTCATTTTATGTGATTTTTTTTTTTTTTTTTTTTTTTTTTTTTTTTTTTTTTTTTGCTTCTTCAGGTTCATGGTGTTGGATAATTAATTCAGGGAATTAGATTTCAAACTTGAATGTTAATGTGAGTTTCTGATATTGAAGGAGGGGACACTCCTGATATTATGGCCTTTCATGGTCAGTGGAGGTGTATTAATAAGCGGCATGTGTCTTTTGTTCTGGCGAGCAGGTAGTGATATTTAACATACTGGGATGGGCACAGGATGTCCATTCTACAGTGTTATTTGCGCACGTGACATTTTGGATGTATGCTTTAAAAAATATATATATTAAACAAAAAAATATGCTTTTTTAATACATGTTTTGTTGTGTGTTTTTTTTTTTTGGGGGGGGGGGTTGTTGTTGTTTTTTTAACCTGTGGATGATGAATTAAGCAGAATGGTTGGCATCCTCAGCACAGCCTGGTTTATTAACCTTAAGGAATAAAAGGATTTAGGTATTGTGTCATTTAATGTTGGTTTTTTTTTCTCCCAGATGGACAGTATTAGATACTTGAAGGTAGTGGGAGGTGTTATTGTTGAACTTGAAATAAAAGTTACTGGAGCCTCTAAAACTGAATGAGGTGACCGCCCTAATAAGAATTTCATGGTCAGTTGGGCTAGGAACAATATGGAATGGAATGGAGAGGAATAGCACTCTTGAAAGAAAGCAACTATCAAGAGAGAGAGAGAGAGAGAGACAGCTGATTTGATGTCTAGCAGATGAGTTTTCAGCCCTGCTTTTGACTGCAAAGTGAGCCTTGTATATTGACTTGCAGTGTTTGTCAACACAGCATTATTTTATTCTTATCTTTTCTCTTTTTTTTGTTTGTTCCTCAGCTATAGCTGTGAGTTTTACCATCAGTGAGATTTTGTGTATGTGACTGTTTTTGCCTACCATTACTCTCTTTACTGTTAAAAGTTAAAGTCTGTCCGGAGCCTAAGGCTCATCAGGCCGGTGCTTATCCTGGTTTCTGTGGCGTTAAGCGACTGAGAGTCATAGACTCCCCCCTGGATAGGACGCCAGTCTATCGCAGGGTTAACCCCCAACACAAGGTTGGTACCCCTTTTACACCTGGGTGGGGTGAGAAAATAGCCGTAAAGTGCCTTTTCCAAGGGCACAACGCCATAGCCGAAAGCTGGGATTGAACCCACAACCTTTAGATTACGAGTCCAACGCCCTAACCACTAGACTACAGCGGCGGCTTCTCTTTACTGTGCTGTTGATGAACAGCGTTTGTCATAGAAACCGTCGCCAGCAATGTTCAGTTGACAATCGCTGTTTGTCATGATTCAAGGCTCCCTCTGTTTCATCCAGCATGTGCCTGAGCAAACTATGATAACAGCGAAAGGGTTAAGGCAGCCCCATTCTGACTTCAAGGATGTATGCTGGGTATGTTCTTGTTTCCGTAACTCACCGAACGCTGACATGAATTACAGGATCTTTTAACATGCACAATCAATCTTCTGCATGTGTATATTCATGAAGGGAATTAAAGCGCTGGCAAGTCTGCACTTGAAGTTGACCTGGTAGATTATAAAAAAAATTTTTTTTTAAATCACCCATAATTAATTCATCAGATGTCACTAAGATTCGGACCAGGACTTCATGGACCCATAGAGGATTGGAATGAACAGGTCTTAACCACTCGGCTATACTAAAGTGTCTGCCATCAACACAGCATAGGAGGGAGATGAGTCTTTTTTTCTTTTTTTTTATATTTATTTATTTATTTATTCTTCTATATCGAGGATAATGGAATAAACACTCGTGTGCTTTTTTTCATCCAGTCCCCATGTGTATGCAGTTTTGTAAATCTTCTCATCTGTTCCCACCGGCACACAGTGGCCTAGTCTTACGAATAGCGGAACAGGATTTAACGTGTGCACAAGATGTTCTGCGTGCGTTCGCACATGGGGCCTCGGTTTAAAGTCTTATCCGAAAGACTTTTGGGGAGAGTGATGTCAGTACTGAAGTTAACTCCAGAGGAAAAATCCCCTCGAACGGGAATCAAACCCAGGTCATCAAATTGCGAGCGCAATGTTCTGACCACTAGGCTATCCCGTCCCCCATGGTGTATACTGATGGTCAGCAGCTCAGTCAAGGGGTTAAGAGGATTTTTCCTCGAGTTAGTATCAGTGCCGACTCCACTCCCCCTCTGAAAGTCCTGTAAATGGGACTGTAAACTGAGGTCCCATGTGCGAACGCACCAAGAACATCTTGCACACATGTTAAAACCCATTCTGCTTTTCAGAAGAGTAGGTCATTATGTGCCGGTAGGTAGGGATGGCAGAATTGGCACAACTGCATACACACAGCGACTGGATGTAAAAAAAACAAAACAAAAAAAGCACATAAGTGCTTTTTTCATTATCCTAGAAATAAAAAGAATTTGTACTTATTGCATTATCCATGAAATAAAAAGAATTTTTAGCACATGAGTGCTTTTTTCATTATCCTCAAAATAAAAAGATTCTGTGCCTATTCCATTATCCTCAAAATAAAAAGTTTTTTTTTTTAAAGTTAACCCTCTTAGTCCTCATCTCGGATTCGCCGAGATTGAATAATTACCCCCCCCTCCCCCCTAAGTCCCCAACCCGGGGATTTACACACAGTAGATTTCCATCATGCTGTGACCATCACTAATTGCTACCATATGTCAAAGCTCTATCAGGCCAGAAGGAGAAACCCTGTTGAGAGTCTGGAAGTGATTATAGCTGCTGGTATGAACTTAGAAGGAGGAAAAGGCGAGGGAGCATGTGTTCCTGGCCTGATTTCGTGATGGAATGCGAAATCTAGGGGCAGTTTGTGTTCAGAGAATCCAGACGCAAGAGGGTTAATGCAGACGGGGCATTGTTTGTGTTGCAGCCCACAAAGCAGCCAGGAGGACACGGTCCCCTCCAGGGCTACAGCAAAGCCAGCCCCGCTCTCTCTCCCAGCCTGGACGCTGTGCTCCATCCCATTTTACGCACAGTGAGTCAGTCCTTGGAGAACTAAGCTTCAGAGATAGCCTAGCCCACAGCTGGGGTGTGGTGTGGTGTGTTTGTTGTATCGTTCCTGTGTCATAGCCTGTATCATGTTAAAATTGCGATATGTTGTTGTTGTTAGTATTGTTAATATTTTTATTTTTATTTTTTATCATTATCAATTCTCATTATTCTCATTATTAGTAGTAGCTGTATTATTATTATTATTGTAATAATAAATGATAGATAATAATATAATTATTATAATAAAAATTATTATTATTATTATTGTCTTGTTATACCACATACATAATAATATACCATGATGTACCATGTCATATATATATATATATATATATATTATATATATATTATATATATATATATATATATATATATAATATATATATATATATATATATATATATATATATATGTATATATATATAATTTTCATTATACATATATAAATACTTTGTTTTTATTTTGTGTTCCTCTGCTAGAGCTCTGAGGTTCACCAATGATGAGATTGATGCATATGTGACCTTTTTTTTTCCGTCTCCCCACCATTTAGGTAGCCACATTCTGACTTTGGGAATGTATGCTGTTTTTTTTGTATGTCATCCGTTCCTACGGGCACACAGTGGCCTACTGTTCTGAAAGGCGAGATAGGTTTTTAACATTGTGGACAAGTTGTGTGGCTTACTGTTCCAAAAGGCAAGGCAGATTTTTAACACTGTGGGCAATCAATCAATCAAATTTTTATTTCCAGATGGTACATTGAGTAAGCAGCGATCTGCTTTTTTCCATCAAGCCATCTATCTAAAGAAAAGAAAAGAAAAAAATCAAAACAATAGCAAAAATCAAATCCAAAACAAAACAAAAAGCTAACAAAAAACAAAGCAGAAAATCCCTAGCAAACAATAAAGCCAACAAAAGAAAGAAAAGGGGAAAAAGCAAACAAACAAATAAAACAACAACAACAAACATTTCACCAACATTAATTTGCTAACATGATTTCAACAACTTTAAAATAAACTATGCCTATAAATAATACAAGCAACTACTATAACAACAACCAAAAGAGAAAAAAAGAAAAGAAAAAGAAAAAAAAATTAAATAAATAAATAAAAAAATAAATATTTTTTTTAATCTACTCAAAAGCCATACACACATATGCACATACACCCCCCCACACACACACCCGTACACACACACACACACACACACACACACACACACACACACGGTTTGCGCTCATCCACTCAGCTCGTATACTCGTAGGTACATGCACACATTTAAAGTCTTTTTAAAAATCATATAGTGTCAAACACACACACACACACACACACACACACACACACAAAACAGCTTATATCAATTACAATATAACCAAAAAACATTATTTAAGACTAAATAATAATAATAATAATAATAATAAAAATAAAAATAATAAATACCAAAAAAAAAAAAAAATAAATAAATAAATAAGTAAAATAAGAAAAATTCTATAAGCAATTTATGTCAGATTACAATATCTCTATACTTCAATTCATGCTTTATATTTTTAAAAAAAGATAAGGAAAAAACAGCAAGATATTCTGTGTGCGTTTTGCACACAGGGTCATTTTAGGCTACACAAAGAACCTTGACCTTTATTGACAATTTATTTTTGTCAGACTGGGGAAGAAAGGGCAAGGCTGGGAATTGAACTCGGAACCTCTGAATTAGTTGTAGGCAGACAAATCTGAGGCTAAGCCTAATCATTCAAGTAAATTCAAAAACACTGTAATCATCCCCTGAAAGGCAATTACAATACAATTCTAACAGGCATATTGATATGAATCATAATCAAAAGACACAGTAGCCTACATTTCATATTTGCTCAGGCTTCAAATAAAAAGATCCCAAATGAGGTTCGTAGGGTAGGGGAGCGAGGCATCAGAGACCTCAGCTTCTGTAGGGGCCAACATATATGAGGGCAGCACCCATCTCCTCTCCCTGGTTGCTTTTACCTTTCCTGACCCTAAAGAGAGCAGGTACCCATTTACAGCTGGGAGGACTCTGTACTGAAGCCAAGGTGTGCAAACAGTCACCCATCCAACTAGTAGCCTAACCACACTTGATGCTGCTCATCTTACTAGGCCTAGGCTAGGCTAGGCTAGGCTAGGCTATCTCTATTCCTGATGAGTAGGGCCTAAGTTAAAGTAGGTCTACATACTCTTGGTTTTTCAGTTTATCTTTTCATCTTAGGTTCCATAATCGAAAGAGACATCAACATCATCTTTCTTTTAAAAATCACATCCGTTAAAATTTACCAAACCCCACAATGGGGTGGTGAGATTTTTGTATGCGATGTGTCTGAGAGGACTGACTGACATATTTCTCTTGTAAGTATAACAATAGCGTATGTTGATAAAATTGTTAAATAGTTTTATAAATAATTTTTTTGAAAATTACAAAGAATTGCAATAACTACCATGCTACTTATATGTATTTGTTACTTTTTACTATTGTTTTAAAATAAAATTTCATTTAGTGAACACACACAAACTATTTTAGCAATTTTGCATAAACAATCAAATTTATACCAAGGGACAAAACTCTTGCTCATTCAACTAGTCAGCCAATTGGAAACTGCATTCAAGCTATGTAGGCTGGCTTAGGCCCTATAGGGCTTATTAGGCCTATAAAAATCCTATTGACTTTAACTTAGTTTGTAAAGATCCTTCCCTTTCCTCAAAAAATTCCTCTCCCCCCCCTCATCCCCACTTCCCCCACACTCTGAAAATCAAACTCAATATCACTCCAAATCATTTTTGCCATCCTACGTTCTTAATAACTGTTTATTCAGTAAACTGTATTCCCTGGTTCAAGAAGTATGGTGTCAGGATGGGTAAAACCTTTGCCTCCCTAACAAATAAACCACGAGGTTCTGGGTTTGATTTCCAGCCTCACCCCTTTTTTTTCATAGTTTGATGAAAAAATAAAGTATTAAACTGAATGTTAAAGTCCTTTGTATGAGACCATAAACCAAAGCCCTGTGTGTGAACGCTCTCAGAACATCTTGCGCATGCATTCAAAACCCATTCCACTTTTCAGAAGAGTAGGCCATTGTGTGTCAGCAGGAACGGATGACAAAAGCCATAGCCCAGCATACAGTCACACACACAGAATTCTCTCTATTGGTGAACCTCAGAGTTCAAGCCAAAGAGCAAACAACCCCCACCCCCAAAAAATTTTTTAATAAAAAAAACAAAAAAAACCTCTCTCCCTCCCCCCCCCCCCCCCCCCCCAAAAACTCATTAGCCTACCACTAAATCATTTTTGGCCATCTCACATTCTTAGTTGTTCGTACATGTGTATGTGTTTGTGTTTGTGATATTTTTATTTTGAAGTTATCTTGGAAATGTTTGAACCAGTATGAAATGTAGCTGCCTTTTGTCTTTCGAGATTATGATTAGAATCAATATTGTTGTCAGTATTGTAATTGCCCCTCATGGGATGATTGAAGTGTTTTTGACTTTGTTGTGGTTGTTGATGTGCGTTCCCCAGCTTAACACTCTCGGGGGGGGGGGGGGGGGGGGGGGGACTCACTCACAATCACTCATCCCCACCTGGGAATGAATTATTTGCGAGATTGAAACTGCACACTGAATGAGAAGTTTGCGCAGTACGACTGGGTTTAAAAACAAAAATTTCCAAATACCTCGCCATGTAGGCAGCTATACTCTGACTTCAGAGGAAATTTTTTACTTTGACTTTGGGACTAAACTTGGGTTTCCTCGTTCAGTTGCATCAGAATTTTTTGTTTTGTTTTTTGGGTTGTTTTTTGTTTGTTTTGTTTTTTGTTTTTCAGTTGCAGCAGACTTTAATTTTTTTTTAAATTTAATCTATTATTTTATTATTTATTTATTTTTCAGCAGAATTACCACGAGGAGTACCATTTAAAAAAAAAAATTTTGTAAAATTTTATCTATTATTTAATTAATTAATTTATTTATTCAGTTGCAGCAGAACTACCACAAGGAGTACCATATAAAAAAAAAATCATTAAAAAAATGTTATCTATTATTTTATCTATTATTTTATTTATCTATTTATTCATTTATTCAGTTGCAGCAGAATTACCACGAGGAGTACCATTATTTTAAAAAAATTTTTTTTTACAGTTTTATCTATTATTTTATCAATTTATTTATTTTTTTATTTAGTTGCAGTAGAATTACCATGAGGAGTACCATTAAAAAAAATTTTTTTTTAATCTTATCTATTATTTTGTTTATTTTATTTATTCATTTATTTATTGATTGATTTATTCTTTTTTGTCAGTTGCAGCAGAATTACCACGAGGAGTACCATTCTAAAAAAAATTTTTTTTTACAATTTAATCTATTATTTTATTTATTTATTTTTCTTTTCATTTGCAGAGAATTACCACGAGGAGTACCATTTCTTAAAAAAAATATTTTTTTTACAATTTTCTCTATTATTTTATTTGTTTATTTATTTATTTATTCATTTTTTCTGTTTTTTTTCAGTTGCAGCAGAATTACCATGAGGAGTACCATCTAAAAAAATCATTAATTTTTTTTTTAATCTATTATTTTATTTATTTATCGATTCATTCAGCTGCAGCAGAACTACCAGGAGGAGTACCATTTAAAAAAAAATTTTTTTTTAATGTTATCTATTATTTTATCGATTATTTCATTTATTTATTAGTATTTTCTTTTCAGTCGCAGCAGAAATTTATTTTTTTAATTGTTTATCTATTTATTATCATTTTCTTATTCAGCTGCAGCAGAATTACCATGAGGAGTACCATATTATTATTTTTAAAAAAAAAATAATTTTATCGATTATTTTATCTATTATTTCATTTATTTATCTATCTATTCATCCAGCTGCAGCAGAACTACCAGGAGGAGTACCACCGCACAGGCAGACCCCCACCAGGGGCGGAGGCGGTGGACGAACTGTGCAACGCTTTTGATCTGGCCGAGCGGTCGTGCCCGGGACTGACTGGGGACTTTCTGTCAGGCCTCATCCTGCGTCTGACCTCCCCTCCCTCCTCCTCCCCCTCACGCTACTCCTCTATTGGCCCTATGGAGCTCTCCCACGGGTTGGCCAAACTCCATCTTTAGGTGGGCGTGAAGGTTTTTGGGGTGGGGTGGGAGGGGGGGGAGGGGTTGGGTGTGTGTGTGTGGAGTTTGTGTGTGTGTGTTTTTTTGTTGTTCTTCTTTTTTTTTGGGGGGGGGTTGATTTTTTTGATTGTTGATTTTTATTTGTTTGTTTTATTTATTATTTATTTATTGTATTTTCTTTCTTTATTGATTATATTTATTCAGTGAGCTTTTTAAAATTTTATTTTGTTATTACTTTGTCCAATTTTTTTGTGGCTGCATCAGAAAATTGCATCGGGTAGAGAAGCATATTATGTTAGGAAATTTGTAAAGGAGAGGGATTGATGGGGGGGAGGGGGGGGTCATTTCTCAGCTAGAAGCTTTGTCTGACATTTTACCAATGGTGAGATTTTACATATGCGACAGTTTTCACCCATCATGAAGATAGCCGCATTCCGACTTCAGGGAGGGGGGGGGGGGGGGGGGGGGTTTGAGATGAAGTAGGCTCCAAACATTGAAAGACAGAAGAAGCGGCAGTGAAGGGAAAGTCACCATAAACTCGGTGACCAGTTTTTTGCCGGCACCAACTGTGACAGAGACTGCTGAGCTGGGTTGGCTTCTCCATAGACATTGCTGCACAAACAAAACTGGAATGGCTGAAAAAAGGGGCAGCCGTCGATCGTCTTCTCAGACAGAAGGAGCATACTGCTTCTACTTTGTCAGATGGTCAGACGGCAACTATTATTATCTGTCATATGAGCGAAAATGCGTTGCCCTGCCGTTAGGCGCCTGACAAGTCAGGCCCAGCACAATCGACTTCAATGTAAGAGAGAATTGTTATGTTTTTAAGTCTTTCTGGAAAAAAAAGGCAGGAGAATGGACCAAGAAGGGAGAAAATAGACAAAAAGGAGGTGACAAGAAGAAAAGGAACAAGGCAGAAACAAAGAGAAGGATAGAAAAGAGGCAACTCCTAGCACAGAATTTCCAAAAGCTGTGGATGCTATTTATACTGACAGAGCCCCCCCCCCCCCTGCTAATTATGTTATCATGCTAACTATTTTCAGCTTGCCTGGAAGCAATCTAAATTATTTACACTGTCATTGGGCAGAAGATCAGGATTATTCATGTGGTAATTCCTGAGTACTAGGGACATGAACATAGCAAGTGGTACATAAGAACTTGATCCCCCAGTGTATACAGTGCACTTGCACCATACAGTTAAAAGAGGTTAAGGCACAAACTAGAGTTTTGTGCTTTTTTTTTTTACATCCAGTCTCCTGTATGCTTGTGGTTTTGTCAATTTTATCATACGTTATAACCGGTATACAGTGGCCTACTCGTGCAAGAACTTGAGCAGGATGTGCGCAAGATGTTATGCATGCATTTACACATGGTTCTCTGTCTATAGTCTCAGCTGAAAATTCAGGGGGGGAGTGGAGTTGGCAGTGATGCTAACTCCTGGGGAACAATCCCCTGCCATGGGTGGTGCCTCGGTGGAGGCTCGAACCTGGGCTCATTCCTGGGTCATAAGATCATGCAGTGCTCTAACCACTTGGCTCCCTTTTCTGTTTTTTTCTTCTTTTTTTGTTTTTTTTGTTTTTAAATCCATGTCTTCTTTGGCTCTTGTTTCAGACTCCTTGGTGAAAGAAAAGCTAAAAGGACCTGACGCCTATGTCTCTATACATCATCATACTACTGTACCGTTACCACTACGCAGACGTTGTGAATTTATTCAGCAATTTTTTCGGGGGCTTCCATTGTGTTGGTTGGACTAGCATTATTGCCGATTCGACGGTGAAAAATCTCTGGGGTTTGTGGGAGAGTGTTTTGTGTGTGTGTGTGTGTGTGTGTGTGTGTGTGTGTGTGTGTGTGTGCATTTTTCTAAAAAAAAATTTCCAGCAAGTTGATGTTTCATGTGCTGTTCTCGCATTGTCATAGAGTTGATGTTGCAAAAAAAAAAAAGTTTGGTTTTTTGGGAGAGTGATGTGTGTGCATTTTTTGAAGTCGTTGCAAGTTGCTGGTATATGAGTTTGGTGGGAGGGGTAGGGGGGTGGGCAGGTTTTCTTTTCTTTTTGTTTGTATTTTATTTGGACAGGATTTCTGTGTGTTTGGTTACTGCGTGAGTTAGATATTGAAATGTTGAGGAGTTTTTGAGGTGTGGGAGTTGGGGTGTGGTGAGAGAACGTGTGCATGCGTGCGTGCGTGCGTGCGTGCGTGTGTGTGTAGTATCTTTTTTTTTTTTTAATTCAGTTTATGTTGTGCATTAGTATTTGTGTGTAGATTTTTTTTTTCAGAAAGAAGACCCCTGTGTAAGCATGTTCATTGAATTAATGTGCCATTAAGATGAATAGGGAGAGATAGACACTAAGAGAGAGAGAGAGATGGAGAGAGAGAGAGAGAGAACACTGAACACTGAACACTGAAAGGTTTTATTGTACATCGGCCTTAGGCCACTATACAAAACATGCTTAAGGCAGGGGGAAGATAAACATCACAGCGGAAAACATTTCCATCCATTTTACATTTCCAATTTTGCAAGTACATACAGTCACACTCAATGCCTTCTAGTTATCATCATCAACCCGTCATTATTTTTATCATTTACATAATCGCTGCCATCAGCATCTTCATTATCTATATCTGCAGCTGCAACAAGAATATCACCATCATCATCATTACTTTCATCATCTACGTCTTCATCATCAAACTCATTCTCTTCATCATCTGCACTATCATCCTCCTCTTCAACCTATATAGTTACCATCATCACGATCATCATCTTCAGTGTCTCTACACAATAATCACGGTCACAATCCTCGTCTTCATCACTGTTTCCATCGTCATCTTTAACTTCTTCTTCATAGTCACCGTTACCACTACCACTTTCAACACCTACACCATCGTTACCATCGTCACCATTAGTGATCACATCATCACTACCATCATCATCATCATTAGAATTCACATCATCCCAACCAGCACCTCTTTCAGCAGTTCTACCATCTACATACACCTCCATAATCATCACCTTCAGTATTTACATCATCATCACCATCATCCTCAGCATTTACATCACCATCACCATCATCCTCAACATTTACATGACCATCACCATCATCCTCAGCATTTACATCACCATTACCATCATCTTCAACATTTGCATCACCATCATCTTCAACATTTACATCACCATCATCTTCAACATTTACATCACCATCATCTTCAGCATTTACATCCTCATCAACTTTATCCTCAACATTCACATCATCATCATCTTCACATTTGCATCACCATCATCTTCAGCATTTACATCATCATCATCATCTTCAGCATTTACTTCCCCATCATCTACAACATTTCCACCACCAGCATCATCATCTTCAACATTTACATCACCATCATCATCATCTTCAAGATTTACATCACCAACATCTTCAACATTTACATTACCATGTTTTTCAACATTTACATCACCATCGTCTTCAACATTTACATCACCTTAATCTTCAGCATTTACATCACCATCACCATCATTTTCAGCATTTACATCACCATCATCATCATCATTTACATCACCAGCACCATCATCTTCAGCATTTACATCACCAGCACCATCATCTTCAATATTTACATCCCCATCGTGTTCAGCATTTACATCACCATCACCATCATCTTCAATATTTACATCACCATAACAATTATCTTCAGCATTTACATCAGCATCACCATCATCTTCAACATTTACATCACCCTCATCTTCAGCATATACATCTCCATCATCCTCAGCATGTACATCACCATCACTAACATCTTCAGTATTTACATCACCATCATCTCCAACATTAACATCACCATCATCTTTAGCATTTACATTACCATCATCTTCAACATTTACATCGCCATCCTCTTTAACATTTACATACTATAATTCTCAACATTTGCATCACCATCATCTTCTGCATTTACATCACCAACATCTTCAGCATTTACGTCAGCATCACCATCATCTTCAACATTAACATCACATCCTCTTCAGCATTTACATCACCATCATGTTCAGCATTTACATCACCATCATCTTTAGCATTTACATCACTATCATCTTCAATATTTACATCACCATAACAATTATCTTCAGCATTTACATAAACATCACCATCATCTTCAATATTTACATCACCATAACAATTATCTTCAGCATTTACATCAGCATCACCATCATCTTCAACATTTGCATCACCCTCATCTTCAGCATTTACATCATCATCATCTTCAGCATTTACATCACTAGCATCTTCAGTATTTACATCACCATCATCTTTAGCATTTACGTTACCATCATCTTCAACATTTACATTTACATCACCATCATCTTCAACATTTACATTACCATGATTTACAACATTTACAATACCATCATCTTTTGCATCTACCTCACCATCCTCTTCAACATTTATCTCCCCATCATCAACAGCATTTACATCACCATCAACTTCAGCATTTACATCACCAGCACCATCATCTTCAACATTTACATCACCATCACCTTCAACATTTACATCACCATCATCTTCGGCATTTACATCACTATCACCATCATCTTCAGCATTTATATCACCATCACCCTCAACATTTACATCACCATCACCTTCAGCATTTACATCATCATCACGATCGTCTTCATCGTTTGCATCACCATCACCTTCAGCATTTACATCACCAGCATCATCCTCTTCAACATTTGCATCACTATCATCTTCAACATTTATATCATCAGCACCACCATCTTCAGCATTTACACCACCATCATCTTCAGCAATCACATCACTATCATCTTCAACATTTACATCACCAGCACCATCCTCTTCGACATTTACATTACCATTATCTTCAGCATTTACATCACCAGCACCATCACCCTGAACATTTACATCACCATCATCTTCAACATTTACATCACCATCGCCTTCAGCATTTACATCATCATCATCATCATCTTCAATATCCACATTGCCATCACCATCATCTTCAACATTCACTTCACTATCATCCTCAACATTTACATCACCATCATCTTCAGCATTTACATCACTATCACCATCATCTTCAGCATTTACATCACCAGCATCATCCTCTTCAGCATTTGCATCACTGTCATCTTCAGCATTTACATCAGCAGCAACATCATCCTCAGCATTTACATCATCAGCACCATCTTCTTCAGCATTTGCATGACCATCATCTTCAACGTTTATACCACCAGCACCATCATCTTCCACATTTGTATCAGCATCATCTTCAGCATTTACATCACCATCACCTTCAACATTTACATCACCAGCATCATCCGAGAGAGAGAGAGAGAGAGAGAGAGTGAGAGACAGACAGACAGACAGACAGAGAGAGAGAGAGAGAAGCGAGGTGAATTATACAGTAGTACCAGAGATTATCTTTAGATTGAAGAAAATTTCCATCTACTGATATGGAGATCCATGATGTAAAAGACAGAGGTCATTGCATAGAGATTTCTATTGCTTTATAGCAAAAAAAAAAAAAAAATTGTTGGTTTTGTTCTTGTTTTATTTATTTGTTTGATATTTTTCTTTCAAAAATGGAAGTTGATGTAATTTGGAGAATACTGTGTACTTAAAAAAGCAAAATGTTTATGAACCCACCCCCACTTCAGTAAGGTGCATATTCGGCGTGAATGCATTATGATTTTATTCCGTTATTCCTAATACGTTATTCATGTCTTCAATGAGTACTTGTCATAGAAAAAAGTCTTTTAAAAAATTGATTCAGATGGCGTGACAAACATATGCAAACACACACACACACATGTATGCATGCAGGTACACATGTGCATGCACACACACACACACACACACACACACACACACACACACACACACACACACACACACACACACACACACAACACACACACACACAAGGACGTTACACTGAAGAACTAACACACATGCACACATGCACACACACACACACACACACACACACACACACACACACACACACACACACACACACACACACTCACTCACTCACTCACTCACTCACTCACTCACACACACACACACACACACACACACACACACACACACACACACACACACCACACACACACATCAAGGCTTGCGTTGTAGCAGCATGTAAAACAAATTTTTCTATCTTTGATTTTTTTATTTTTTTTAAATCCTGTTCATATCATGCCTCTTGTCTTGAGGGAGGAGATGCCTCAACATCTCTGTTGATCTCCGCAAAACATCTCTCTCATGGAGACCCCCATCTCATGGCTAGGTTTTTGACATCTGGGTGTCCCAGAAAACTGTGTTCTTTGAGTCTGTGGTGCAATGATTTAAGGAGAGGGAAAGTGGCGTGAACATGCGTCCATGGTTGAATTATGGTAACAGGGTCGGTTCGGTTTTAGTGGTGGGTGCTCATGTGGTGGTAGCTGATTTTTTTGAAAAAAAATACTTTTTTTTTTATTATTGTGTGCTGAAAACAGTCTCCCAAAACTGTTTTATATATCCGGGGGTTTTTTTTGTGGTGAAAAATGTGTGTGTGTGTGTGTGGGTATGTGTTTAATGGTGTGTGTGTGTGTGTGAAGGTGTGTGTGTGTGTGTGTGTGTGTGTGTGTGTGTGTGTGTGTGTGTGTGTGTGTGTGAAGGTGTGTGTGTGTGTGTGTGTGTATGTGTGTGTGTGTGTGTGTATGTGTGTGCGTGTGTGTGTGTTTGTGCGCACACATGCATACTTGTAAATGTGCATGCACATCTGCGCATATGGGGGGGGGGGGGGCCTTGCTTGTGTGTCGATCACACTAATGTGACCTTCAGGAAGAGTTGTGATATATAATTCAGTAATAATTATTATCCATGATCCATTACACACATATATATATATATATATATATATATAATGTCATCATTGTATTGACTGCAGCCAATCTTAGTAATCATTCCTTTCCATGATTCGTCATTCCTTCTTCATGTTGTAACAATTTCCTTCCCCCCCCCCCCCCCCCCCCCCCCCCCCCACCTCTCTCCTCCCACACCCCTACACCCCCTCCCTCCCTTCCCTTTCCACCCCATTCCCTCCCTTTTCCCTGTACTCTGTGGTTTATTCATTTATCTATGTATTCATTCATTTATTTATTGAATCATTTATTTATCTGTTTATGTATTTATGTTTTTTATTTATGTTTTTTATTTATTTATCTATCTATTTATTAACTTACTTTATTTTAGTTATTCTTTTATTTTGAGGATCGTTAAATAAGCACTCATGTGCTTTTTTCTAAAAAAATATATATATCCAGTCCCTGTGTAGGCAGTTTTGTACATTTTTTTCCATCTGTTTTTTTTTTTTTTTACACAGGCACACAATGGCCTGCTCTTCCGCAGTGCAGAACAGGTTTTAACATGCGTGCAAGAGGTTCTTTGATGCCAATTGAATCAGTAAGCCGTTTTTGATAAGCAGATGGTCCATTTTTGCGTGAGACTCTGTTTAGCTTTGCTTTTGTAGTCAGAAGAGAAAGATGTCGAACTGTGGAGGGGGGCAGGGGTTATGTGGAGCTCCTACCCTGATGACAGTTGTTATGGAGACAGATGATTGATGGTGTGAGGTCATTTCGTTCTGTTCTTTTTGTTTGTCTGGGGGTTTTTTTGTTTTGGTTTCATCGAGCAATATGGGTGGGGGGGGATTTGCTTGAGAATTTTGGGGCTTTTTTTGTGTGTGTGTGTGTTGTGAATTTTTTTTTTTTATGGTGGATGGATATGGAGTGGTGTGTTTATTATTGGTGGGGTGTTTTTGCTGGGGGATGTGTTTGAAATATTGTACAGAAAAAATTTGTTGCCAGAAAATATATATGAGGCAAAAAGCAGGAGATACTTATACATTCAGTGCAGAAATTTTTACAGAGATATTGAAATGAACTGGGCAAAACGATCAGGAGGGCGTGATAGTTGTTGAAGGGTACGACTTTTTTTGGGTAATACAATAGGAAAACCCTATTTGCACGGGAATTTCCCCCAGAACTGTTGAAAAAAAAGTCTTGTGAATGAAATTCTGAACTATCGTAGGTAAAAGTATACTTTTTCTTATGTGAAAATGAATGAACAATGTAGATAATAAAAATGTTTTAAATTGTGATTTTACAAACTTATGACCTGTACAGAGAAAGAGAGTATTTTTGTAAATTCAGGAGGACACATGACCAATGTTACTGAACAGTGCTCGTGGCAGTGTGAGAGGTGTGGTTTATCTTCCATTTCGGAATGGCAAACATGGCAGACTAAAGGTGCAGGAAAATGGCTGAAATTTCACTTGTTTCATGTAAAAAAGGATTCCTCATGAAATGGAACTGGAAAGAGAGAAAGGTTCTTGGAAACCCTACTTTTATTTTGTTTTCTTCATCTAATTTTGTAGGTTTTTATTATCTTTAAAGAAAAGAGGAAGAAAAGAAAGGTGGAAGTGCAGGATGTATACAAAGCAACCTCCCCCCATTTTGTTTTTTGGGGTGTAGTTTGGAATCTGTTCATCTGGAGAAGACTTAACTTTAAAAAAAAAAAACCACAGCCAAGAAACAAACCTAACTTATAACCAACTGATATGCATATATTCAACCGTATCTGCATCTTGTTAGTATTCAACTGTATTTGCATCATGGTAGTACTTTTTATATTTTCGTCTGTTTTTTGGTGTTTTTTTGGGTTTTTTTACTCTATACAATGCATACTGGAATGATGTACAGTTGTGTTACATGCTGTTATTGCTAAAAAGAAAAAAAATGTGATACTGTTTTTGATGGGTTTTTTTTTTTTAAACGTAGTATTATTAACTTGTGATTTCAAAAACCATATCAGACCTATCTCATGTTGTGTATTTTGCGATACTCTTCCAGTGAAACATTGACTGTTGAAATCGTTTTGTTAAAGTTTATTCGGTCATGCTTGCCATATTATTATATCAATATCAAATATTCCCCCCAATGTCAGAACGTGGTTACCTTCATGGTGGGTAAAAACTGTCGCATATGCAAAATCTCACCATGGATGAACCTCAGAGCTCAAGCCGAGAACTGAAAAAAAAAAGAAGAAAAAAGAAAAAATATAATTGACAGAAAACTCATTCCATTTATCACATTTTCAGGAAAAAAGAAATCATCAGTAATACCATTTTATATATATATATGTGTGTGTGTGTTGTGTTGTTGATATATATATATATATATATATATATATATATATATATATATATATATATATATATATATATATATATATATATAAAAATAAATAATATATTCTATTGAGTAGTTACCCCCCCTTCCTCTACAACTTGCAAGGTTCACCAACTGTGAGATTCTGCAATCCAATCCAATCATGTTTATAGCCCCGCCGACCACACACACAAGCCATATCGGGGCTGTCACCTTGTCACATTTAAAACTCAGATTCAAGGTGTGCAACTAAATACAGATTAAAACAGGGTATAAAACCAACTTTACTGTCCTTGCTTGTATCGACACCCTGGTCAACCGTAAGGGTCAGCCCAAGACGGGCACCGCGTTGTGGGAAAAAACCACATCCATCACGCATAAAATGAGATTTTGCATTCTGTGGCCGTTTTTGCCCACCATGAAGGTAGCTGCATTCGGACTTCAGGGTGGCTCGTTTTGTTTATCTGGTATCAGAGCTATGAAAAAAAATATGTATTTACAATGATTAGTATTCAATGGTTCGTTTTCACTTGTTAAGTCTTATTTACCTCAGAACTTGAAAAATCACATTGATTTTTTGGGGGGTACAGTTTTTGTTTTTCGTGTTCAGTATGGCTGCCATAAAGTTGCTATAGCAAAAATATATTTGATTTATAAAAAAAACACAAAAACATTTTAAAGCCTTATATGATTAGTGTTACTTCAGCTGTTTGGAAAAGGTTTGCACTGTTGAAGACTACACACACAAAAGATTTGGAGTGTTTATTTATTTATTTATCTATTCATTCTTTATTATTGAGGATAATGGAATAAGCACTCATGTGCTTTTTTACAACCAATCCCCGTGTGTATGCAGTTTTGTAAATCTTGTCATCTGTTCCCACCGGCACACAATGGCCTACTCTTACAAAAAGCAGAACAGGATTTAACATGTGCGCAAGATATTCTGCGTGCGTTCACACACGGGGCCTCGGTTAACAGTCTCACCCGAAGGACTTGTGGGGAGAGTGGAGTCAGCACTGATGTTAACTCCAGGGGAAAAATCTCCTCGAACAGGATCGAACCCCGGTCGTCAAAGTGCGAGCGCGATGTTCTAACCACTAGGTTATCCCGTGACATGTGACATAGTGTGACATATTGAGTGACTGTACGCACTGGGCTTTTTTTTGTTGCAGTGATTTTTTGGTTGGTTGGTTGGTTTTTAAAGTAGTACAAGCCAGATGACTGAATTTGGCTTTGGTGGTTGAGCTAGTAATGCAAGAATGAAGATTTGATTTGATTTCATTTGATTTTACAATGAGAACCTCCCTTCCCCTCCCCTCCCATCCCCAACACACACCCTCTCTCTCTTTCGCATGTGCGACCTTTTTTTTCCCTCTCACCATTCTGGTAGCTGCATTCTGACTTCAGGGACGGTGTCTTAACACGACACCAGTGTGCTTGCTTTCTCTTTTGTTTTATTTTGGTCATCTGTTCCCACCGGCACACAATGGCATACTCTTCCGAAAGGCGGAACAGGTTTTTAGCGTGTGTGCAAGATGTTCTGTGTGCGTTTGCACTCAGGTCTCGGGTTATAGTCTCATCCGAATGATTGGGATGTTCAGTTTGATTTTTTTGGTCAAACTGGGAAGAAAGGGTGAAGCCGGGAGTTGAACCCAGAACCTCACGGTTTACTTGTTGGCAGGCGAACGTCTTAACCATCCTGCCACCCTTCTACTACTCTCTCTCTCACACACGCACACACACGCACACACACACACACATATACATATATATATAATATATATATATATTATATACACACACACATACCATAGTATGAGATTTCATTGTGATCTTGTTTTTGTCTAGTTGCACTACAACTGAAGTGTCTCTCTCTCTCTCTCTCTCTGTCTGTGTCTGTCTGTCTGTCTGTCTGTCTGTCTGTCTGTCTCTCTCTATATATATACATACACTACTCTGGTTTACTTATTTTTGGTCACTGTCCAAATTTCACCCAGATTTTACCTCGTCCCCATCAAATGTTTTCTATGTCTGTCTAGCAGATCATCAGTCGATTCATCTGCATAATAAACTTCTGGTACACGGGTTACTGCTGATTAGTTATCCATCACCCCATCCTCAGCAAATCATTTTTTTCATTCCATCTCAGTTTTGGAACGTTTTTGTTTTCGGTTTGAGCACGAAGAAGAAATGCACTGTACACCCACCATTTTTTTGTACTCCCTCCCGGTGGTTTTGTTTTCTTGTATCCAGCACACATAGGAACGCACTATACATGTACCGGTTTTTTGTATAATCTGCCAGCAAGACTTACTTGATAACTTGAAATTTTTTTTTTTTTTTTTTTTTACAGGATACCAATTGTGTGTGTGTGTGTGTGTGTGTGTGTGTGTGTGTGTGTGTGTAAGACAGAATTGTTCAATATCAGATCAGAAGATGTTTGTTTGTTTGTACATGGTTGTGATTTCAGCATTGCTATACTGTTGAACCATTCAATGTAACTTACAGAAGAAAAGTCTTCAGAATGATGACTGCAATTGAATGCAAGAATAGGGTTGTTGCTTTTTCTTTTTAAAGATGAGAATTGTGATTCCATACAACTGCAGAAGTTATATATAATGTATATCCTTGTTGTATTTTTCTCTACTGTTGTGTGAAGATTTGTTGAGACTCCACACGGTTTTGGATATATACCTCTAAATTGTTTTCTTTCCATTTTTTGCATAGTTTTTTTTTTTTTTTGCATCTGCCATACCTAGACCAGAGAGTGTTGAGTTATTTCGGTGTTATTGTACATAACTACTGTAAATAAGTTCAGAAGAGAAATATCCAAGTGTACATTTCCTCATGTTTAGATTTTTTTTTTTTATACAGCAGCTGTGTGTGTGTGGCTCCAAACATATAAATGCAAAGGTGGATTTTTTTTTTATGCAAAAAGGAGGTATGGATTCTGTGAAGTGTGATGTGTATTTTTGTTACATATTTATATCCAGTTAAGAAGAGAAAAAAAATGGCTTGTTACTTTTCCAACATTTTGGAAGTGTTTTTGTGTGTGTGTGTACGTGTGTGTGTGTGTGTGTGTGTGTGAGAGAGAGAGAGAGAGAGGAGAGAGAGAGAGAGAGAGGAGAGAGAGAGAGAGAGAGAGGAGGAGAGGAGAGAGAGAGAGAGAGAATGAGATGATATGATGGAGAAACAGAATGTATGGTGTGGGGTGCATGAGGAGAAGAGAGAGAGTGTGGTGTATGTGTGTGTGTGTGTGTGTATGAGATCAGACTGTTCATGTATCACATACAAATCTAAATGACATTCAACTCTTCTGTCTCTCTCTTATCCTTCTCCTCATCTCTTCACTCTCTCTCTCTCTCTCTCTCTCTCACTCTCTCCTACACACAACACACCAATCAGAACACACTGTCTGCAAAGATAATCTCTTTTATTTCAGACAACAGTAAAAAATAATAAAAGGCATTATTTTACTAAATTACAAAATTTGGCTCAATCTTGTCATTGAATACACACATTCTTCAAACACACTCCCCTCCCCTCCCTCCCACCTCTCTCTCTCTCTCTTTCTATGCTATCCTTTCCCTCTTTCTATAGCAAAGTGATCATTAGAGAGTTGAGGTAAGCGTTTCCTAACTGAGGCAGTTTTGTTACAGAGTCACTTAAGTTTAACCCAACAGAAACAATTCTGTGAATTTATTCTCAATCTGCTAACAGTTACAGGTAACAAAAAATCCATTAAGTTAGAGTGGATATCAATCAGACTTTATTTAAAAAAATATTAAAAAATCACCACCACAACAACTGTGAAACGTAACAGCACTTTTTCTTTGTGATCGGAATAATTATCTGGATTCTCTCCCCTTGCAATCTTTGCTGCAACGTGTGCTATTTATAGACAACACTTGTGAATTTTGCTTAAAGCACTGTCTGGTGTAAGAGGGGGGGGGGGGGGGGGGGGGGGGGGGGGGGGGGGGGGGGGGGGGGGGGGGGGGGGAGGGGGGGGGGGGGGGGGGGGGAGCTTGAGTGCTCTTCCATATTACATAATTTACATGCATGAATTCACCTTGCGGTGAAGTGTTTGGGTTTTTTTTTTAAGACTCTCCCATTGATCTTTAAAAAAAAAAAAAATCTAAATCTCTCACTGTTCTGGTCACACTTTGCTCTTATCCTCGAAGTTGTAAAGCGACTACCTAAATGGTGGAGTGAAAAAAAAACAACTTGTCGCATATATATATATATATATATATATATATATATATATATATATATATATATATATATGTATTATATATATATATTATATATATATATATATATATATATATGTATAATATGCAAAAATCTCGCATTGGTGAACCTCGGAGCTCTAGCTGAGCAACAGGTTAAAAAAAAAAATCATGATAGATCTCAACAGTTCTTTTTACTTCCTAGGCAAAATATACGACTTGTAAAAAGATGCGTAAAAAAAAATCCATATATTGTTATAATTATCATCATCATTATCAAAGATGTACTGAAGAGGTCACCACCCTGAGTAGGCTAGGTGTCTCACTCAGTTTTGCTCCGCGACTTAAAGCTATTATTGCGGTCAGTAGGGAGGCTTTACAAGGGATGTGTCCTGCCTATGTTAGCTCAGAACAGGCACCACACTAGAACACCACCAAAGCGACCTAGTATAGTAGCAGTGCATGCAGGGTCCCTCAGACTGGTGGCCCCACAGTGGCCTGACATTGATACTGGGTTTCCTCTGGATTTCTGACACTGAAGATGCAACATAAATCAATCTGAGTTTGGCTGGGGCATAGAGATAGAGATGAGCAGTGTGTGTGGGGGAACAGCAGGACAGAAACATCATCGATGATGAGGCAGCAAAAACTTTTTTTTTTTTATATATGTGCTGAAGACATCCAGCCCTTCCATTCATTTATCATAATCAGAGTATAATAATACATACATTAAAAAAAGGAAATCACAATATATTTCTAACAAAACAAAAAAATGCATTATTGAATTAATTAAGGCAAAGAATATTGCAACATGGAGTTCAGTTGTTGAAACATCGAGAGTGCTTCCTCAGTGTTGATGATGAAAATACAACCACCAAACCGCTTATGGGTAAAACAACACTTAAGTCATGTCACAGGCAGCAGGAAAGATCACGATTTCTTTTTTGGTTCGTTTTAAAAGAAAAAAATAAAAGACATTTACAGCACTTAAGTCCAGGTGAAGGAGGAAGAGGAGTACTTGTAATGCTGAAAGTGTTCACAGCATCCTTGCTGGAGAGGGATAGAAATGAGGAAATTTCTATAAAAAAAAAAAAAAAATTCAAGAAAGGACAGAACATTGAAAGAGTCCTTAGCACCCAAACAGAGAGAGACAGAGTGAGCTGAGAGAGCAACAGAGATGGAGAGAGAGTGACAGAGAGAGAGACATGTAGACAGACAAACAGAGAGATAGGCAGACAGACAGACAGACAAAAACAGAGTTCTAGCGCAGGTTCTAATGTTTTGTTTTTTTTAAAGTAAGGGTACAATTTTTTATATTGACAGATTTTCCTTCATCCTGACACAGAGAGTGAGAGAAAAGAAAAAATCTTTTTCAGCACAAAATTTCATGAAAATTGGGGGGGAAGGGGGGGACAACCTATCAATACTGCAAAAGGCTGCCACATGGGAAACAACATAACAAAATATATCAATAAATGAACAAATTTTGTTGAATCTTTTTAATCTCACATAATCGTGTATATTTCAGCTTATTCACAAGATCAACGAAAAAAAGGGAGAGAATCAGCAGTATGGGGGTAAAAAATGCGTAAGAAACATACTGCTCAATGTTTTAACAGTAACAACTCTGAGAACAAAGTTTTGACAACCCTGACAACTTATTTTATAGTAGATGAAATAACATATACAGATACCACCAACATTGGATTTCACCATCACAGAGTTTGAATGAATTATATAGACATGCAAGACACTGATTCAGATTAACAAAACAACCCATTTCTTCACAACTACTTTGATAGTAAAAAACAAAAGAAATAAAAAAATAAAAAGCCCACTGAATTGATGTGGAAAGCACAGGTAAAGTTTTGGAAATTCTTAGCATTGAAGCTATACACAGCGCTCGAGTATTTTGTGTCAAACAGCTTTGTGGGGATTGTTTTTTTTGGTGGTTGTTTTTGGTTACATGCCCAATATGTAGTGTAAATACAGCTAAACAACAACAATCAATGGTAACAAAGTGAGAGTTCAGCAATTATGAACATTGATCAGCAATCTTTCTAAAATCATATTTAAAAAAAAAGTATTTGAAGCAAATAATACAGTTTGGCTGAAGTGAAGTGCAAGCATGCACATAGACACATGTATATTTACAAATAGCAGGTACACAGATAAGTCATAGCCTGTAGAGTTCACACACACATTGCACATACCACACACACACACACACACACACACATGCATGCTCTCTCTCTCTCTCTTACACACACACACACACACACACACACACACACACACACACACACACACACACATTTTAAAGGCTAATAATTACAGGTTTATAATTTTTTTAACTGTCATTTCAAGTATACACACACACACACACACTCAGTTTTCAAATTTTGTGTGTCACTATGGAGGTACGTACGTGCACATGTGTATACACACTGACACATGTGTATGCAATAACATGCGTGCAGTTAAATCATGAATTGCAAAGTGGGGGAAACAGACCAAATACACACATTCTCTCTCTCTCTCTTTGGGGCTTACCATCAACCATCTACCATCTCTTTGGGCTTAAAATTAATCAAAAACTATCCTTTCATGTCCACAACACTCCCACTTTTCAAGTTCTCCATGAGTCACAATGCAAGTGCAAAACATATGTATATGGATATATATACATGAATAGAATTTACCGTGACATGTATGCAAATAAAATCGTGAACTGCAGAGTAAGCACATTATATATGCACTGGTGCAACACACACACACACACACACACACACACGCACACATGCCACACACACACACACACACACACACACACACACACACACACATGCGCGCGCACCCCCCCACACACACACACACACATACACACAAACACACCACCATCCTACCCACCCCACTTGATTTGTATAGCTACATACATACATGTATATTACCGTGTCTAATCAATCAGAAACTGATGTTGTTCATTTCACATACATGTATAAATTTGTATATATATATACACAAACTCCCATCTTCATGCAAATCAAAATGTAAAAAAATTCCATATATGTTACACTAGATTCTACCCCCCACCCCCCCAAAATGCACGTGAACTATAACCTAGATGACACATAACTTGACAAGTGATGACATTCAGGTACATGATGAGATCATGGCGGAAGACAGTACATCTTTGTGAAGCCATCCTAACCCCTTGCATTCGGATTCTCTGAACACAAACTGCCCCTAGATTTCGTATTCTATCACGAAATCAGGCCAGGCACACATGCTCGCTTGCCTTTTCTTCCTTCTAAGTACATACCAGCAGCTATAACTACTTCCAGACTCTCACATACAGGCTCTGTGCATGTGGCTTGATAGAGCTTTGGCAATGGTAGCTATCGGTGAAGGTCCTGCCTGATGGAAAACTACTGTATATAAATCCTGGCAAATCCCGGTCCAGGATTCAGAAGGGGTGGGGGGTGGGGGGGGTTAATTATTCAAATCCTGGAAAATCCCAGTTCGGACAAGAGGGTTAAACCACAAACCAGTGGGGTGGGTTACACTGACAGAACTTCCTATAGATACATACATGATACACAGGTGTACGTACATCCTTCATCTTCTGCTTGTAAAGGCGCAAGAAGTTGGCGAAGGCACTGGCAAGTCTGCATGCACTTCAACAGGTCTGGAAGGTGGGTAAAACCCACTCCTCTCCTCTAACCAGGGCATAATGTGAGATTCAAATGGGCAACCTAAGGGATGAGGGTTGAAAGATTTGAAGTTAAAAAAATAAAGTATTTGATTTCTCGCCACAACAAGGTGATACAATGAACATGTGCATGCAGCATGTCGGCGCACAAACAGCGCGCACAACACACACACACATGCATGCACATTGGATTTACAAAATAAGCGATACATACTTGCACTCAAGCCCTCTACTTTTTCTTCACTTCTTGAAAAAAAAAAAAATCATACACACACATACATACACCACACACACAAAGATACAATTCACACATTTTTAACAAGCACAACAAACAAGTCTAAAAGAAAGAAAGAAAGCATTAATGAATCATCTCTGCACAACCCCATCTTCTCAGTGTTCATCATTGAAAAAAAAAAAAAAAAAGCCATAACCAATTTAATACAGAACTTTACAAAGAACAACCTAATTCTGTCCACAGTAACTAAAAGTAAGGTAAGATGGCAAGTACAGGCAAAGTTCACAATGCGAACGCTCCACCACATAAGGAGTCCATTGTGCCCGAGGTCATTTTTTAGTTATTGATGTTTTCTTAATCTGCAATAAATACGCTATAACAATTAAAAAAACAGATTGAAAATCCGACAATTCTCTGGAAAGCTTTTATAACTTGAAATGATAGACTGCCTGTCAGAAATTACAAATTGAGAAATTGACAAGTTTGCATACTAAT
>CM060347.1:23164097-23178967 GCA_030674155.1 Stramonita haemastoma | reverse complement strand
AAAATTGATCATTACTGTTCGTATACAATTTTTGTTCCGCTTTTGAGAGCTATGTGTGGAGAAGTCCTGTACTTGTCGATTTACTTTCAATAAACGATTCTATCAAAGGCAAAAAAATGTTGAACCACTGTGTCAGCATATACCCGTTATCCACCTGCCTTTTGCGTCCACATGTAGGGCCAGGGTTAGAGTTGAAATTGAAGTTGATGTTAGGGTTAGAGTTAAGAGTTAGTAGCGGGTAAGGGTTGTCTGTCAGCTGGTCGGTCTGAAATAATGCATGTGGACACATCAGCACATAGACAAAGGGTATGTAGCTATAGACAATGGTATATGATTTCATTTCAAGTTTACAGCCCTACCAACTACAAAGGTGATACCATAACTTGTAATGGTACAGAAGCTTTAAATCAGATTCACCAGTTCTATCAACAGCAGAGGCTTTCCACTGGACTTTGGTGTCCACAACATTTTCAGTTTTGTGATTTTAGACCCAAAACTTTTCTTTTTTAAAAAAAATAAGTCGCATCTATTTTCAACAACAACAAAAAAAGCCCAAAATAAACCAGAAAAAAAAACATTTAAGAATGTATCAGTCAGCGTTATTTTTTGCTATCCCCACTGCTCTAAATGTGTACCCATACCCCTCTCCCTCCCTACACATCTGTTTCCCTTCCTTACCTCTCCTTCCAACCTGATGTCCCCACTCCGCAACTATCCCCTTCAACACACACTCACATACGCGCACACACACACACACGCCAAAATTTACCAAACTGCATACACACGGGGACTGGATGTAAAAAAAATTACACAAGTGCTTACTCCATTATCCTACAAAAAAAAAAAAAAAAAGACACACACACAAACACATTACACAAACCATCTCGCTTAAAAAAAATAAAATAAAATAAACCACTAAATATGACATTTACAAATTTTAGACCTCATTCCCAAATTAGAATGCTGGTACCTTAAAGGGAGGCAAATTAATACGAATACGTATGCAAAAATCTCACCATCGGTGAACCTTGGGAGTTCTAGTTGAGGAATTTGGGAAGGGATTTTTGTTTCTTAAAAATGGACATACACTACTATTATAATATATATGGATGAACTTGATACCACAGTCAACAGTGGCTAGATCTTTTCCAAACAAACAATTTCTTCATAAATTTTTTTAAGCACATACTTCTACAACAGCCAAAATCAATGGGTTTTGCCTAACCTTCCTAAGTGGTATTTTGTATGCATTATCTGTTGGAGCAAAAAAAAAAAAAGTATGTTTCCCAGTTATGTATTGATCTGATTGACACAAACACACACACACACACACACACACACACACACACACACACACACACACACACGCACACCACACACACACACGCACACACACACACACACACACACTCACACACACACAAAGATCAAAATCCACTTCAGGCTCAAAGGCTACAAAAACCAAACACAGACCCTTTCAACAGGCCAAGAAAAATAAAACATTCACTTCAAATCAATCCCTTATAAATTCAAAATGAATTATCCCCTGTGCAACAGATACTAATTACCTAAAATGACAAAATGGCAAAAGCATTATCACACTAATTTTCTAAGGGCAACTAATATCAGGCAGTATTGAGGAGTCCAGCTCTTCTGGTTATTTCATTAAAAAAAAAAAAAAGTTTAAAGATACATGGGGGGAAAAAATCAAACCAAACGTGTTTTTTTTGTATCTATTTTTTTCTGTTCCTTTTTTTCTGTCATTAAAAAAAAAAAAAAATTCCATAATTCTCGCTTTATTTTTTAGTTGTACAACCCATTTTTTTATGCCCATTTTCTTCTTTCTTGTGTTTTTCTGGCCAAGGGGTGGGTGCTTAACACAGCTCACTATAGGCAACGACAACAGCAAACAAAAATAAAATTATTTTCTTTCGATTCACTTGTGCCCGACATCTAGAACAAAACTGCCTTAGTGCAAGATGCTTGCCCCCAGGCACTGATGACAACTGAAAGTATTTGAGTCAGTTGCTGCTCTATGTACTGATGGTTGAAAGAAAAAAGCACATGGGTGATTATTCATTATCCTCAAAATAATACAAAGAATTTGATTTGATTTGATTTGACGCATGCAGTCCACAGTGTGACTGGTGATGACATTTATCTGAGCTAAACATTGCTCGCGTTACATGCCATTACTTATCCATTCTGCCAGTTGTGTGAACGCACGCAGAACATCTCGCACACACGTTTTGTCCTGTTCCACTTTTCGCAAGAGTAGGCCGTCATGTGCAGGTGGGAACAGATGACATTTACAAAACTGCAGACACACGGAGACTGGATGAAAAAAAGCACACAAGTGCTTATCCCATTATCCTCGATAAAAGAATAAAATAAATAAAAGAAAAATATAAATAGCATTTTTCACAAAATTCGCCATTGGTGAGGCCTCTTTACATAAGCGGACTCGGTGATGAGCAATTTCTTTAGTGACTGTAGTGTTGTTCTGGAGTGGTGTCCTTGATGACATCCTTGACAGATGTCCTTGAAATGTGGTAACATCTGAAAGTAAAAAAATAGAAGGGATGGACTGGGAAGGCAGAAAAGATGAAAAAAAAAAAAAAAAACCTATGGAGAAATAGAAAAGGGGAAATTTCTCATCCTGGCAATACAATGGAGACTTTTAAAACTCTGTGTGTGTGTGCGAGTGTGTTGTGTGTGTGAGTGTGTGTGAGTGTGAGTGTGTGTGAGTGTGTGTGTGTGTGTGTGTGTGTGTGTGTGTGTGTGTGTGTGTGTGTGTGTGTGGTGTTGCGCGCGCGCGGCATGCGCTTATTGTTTTTGGTTTGTGTGTGTGTGTTGTTTGTTGTGCATATGTGCGTGTGTGTGCATGCGCGTGTGTGTGTATGCATGTGTGTACATGTGCATATGTTTATTTTTGTTTATTGATGTGTGTGTGTGTTGTGTGTGTGTGTGTGTGTGTGTGTGTGTGTGTGTGTGTGTGTGTTTTGTGTGAGTATGTGTGTGTTTTGTGTGTGTGTGAGTATGTGTGTGTTTTGTGTGTGTGTGTGTGTGTGTGTGTGTGTGTGTGTGTGTGTGTGTGTGTGTGTGTGTGTGTGTGTGTGTGTGTTTGCGCATGTGCGTGTGTGGCATTTGGGTCCAGTCCCACCACCCTTAAAAATCAAGGGAGTACTAATCACTATCATTAAACCCTCAGATGGTCTTACTCTTGGCTATACACTACATAAATTTTACTGATCATGTTACTTCACAAATATTTTTATTCAGGATTACTCTTTATACACTTTATCACAACTCGGTTATACTTTATCCGTTCAAACATTGCTATGATAAATAAACAAAAAGGTCAAATAAAAATTTTATCTTCAACCTCTTTGTTTGGATAGAGTTAACGTTTTCCTGGTAAGTCTGCAAATGGAAACTAACCTATACCAAAAAAAATGTGAGTTTTTTTTAACCTTAACATTTGACATTTTCGATAGCAATGAGGGACACAATGCTTTAAGTCCTTCAAATGAGAGTTTAAACTGAGGCCCGTGTGCAAACGCACGCAGATCATCTTAAATCCTGTTCTGAAAATTTACAAAACTACATTTACACGGAACTGGATGTGAAAAAGTGCACAAGCGCTTATTCCATTATCTTCAATGTAAAAGAATACATAAATAAATAAAGAATTAATAAATAAACGATTAATATATAAATAAATAAATAATGCGCGAGACAGGCAGACAAAAAAAAAAAAAGGGGGGGGGGGAAGATTAAAAACAGAAATGAAATTGAAAAACAAGCCTTGAGAAATGAGACACAGGCAGAAATATGCAAAACGACAAATGAACACACAGTCCTACAACAACCAAGGACAGATAAACAAGACAGAAAAAGGCAGGCACAGCCAACAACAGACAGAGACTAAAAACGTCAAAGACAGACACACATTAGGTCAGGCAGGCAGACAGAAAGACGATACAGTCAAAGGTACCTGGTAATTTCTTTCCGTTGCCCGTCATGAGAAGTGTCTGGTGGTGTTGGACTCAAGCGGCACTCTCCCGTCTTGTACGGTTCCTGGTAAAACATGAACATCAGAAAGTTAAATATATATATATTCATTCTTTTATATCGAGGATAATGGAATAAGCACTAGTGTGCTTTTTTACATCCAGTCCCTGTGTGTATGCAGTTTTGTAAATCTTATCTGTTCCCACCGGCACATGATGGCCTACTCTTACGAAAAGTGGAACAGGATTTAACGTGTGTGCAAGATGTTCTGCATGCGTTTGCACACAGGGCCTCCATTTATAGTCTCAACCAAAGTCTCAACCATAGGGGAAATAAGCATCAACAACAAAAAACTCAAACCACCCCAACAGAGAAACAATTATAGAGACCATGAACACAATTACAGAATACTGTTTAGAACTAAGGCAGGAGAGAGAATAAGAAAAAAGAAAAAACAGAAGTAAAAGATGGGCATGTATGAAAGTACCAAACATTTATCTCCAATTATCTCTTTCATTCGAAAAGAAGAAAAGGCAAAAACAACGGACAAGATTTTCAAAATCAAGGTAAAAAAAAAAAATTAAAAAAAGAAACTGGACTGAAATAATTATCAGGTAAGAAATGAAGAACAAAAACAAAATCCCCAAAACAAAACCAAAAAAAAACAAAAAACAAACGAAAGAAAGGACGCAAAAATATAACTACCTTGTCTACCTTTTAGAAAATGCAGGTCATGATAGCTGTCATCACGCACCTCGGGTCACTGGCACTTGATTCTTCTTCTGCTTCTTTGAACGCTCAGACAGCAACTCTGGATGCCCTGACAAATGCTGTTATCGTACACTAAAAGTACTCCAGGGGTCCAAAGAGCTTGTCCCTCATCGGCAGGTCAGTAGGCCAGATATCGGCCTTCACTCTGGTTTTGGTGTGTTGGACAGGTCTGGAGGAAGTGTTCCACTGACATGGGAGAAAGGTCGCAGGGGCACACTTCAGAATCGCGGATGGGGAACTTGGTAGACGTGTGATATCTGTGTCTGCAGTGTCCAGTCCTCAGCCTCACAATGGTCACTTGATCTCTGGGGAGGAGGTAGTAGTCATCCTTACTGTTGAAGTTAGGGCACTGCTGAAGTTATCTTCTTTTTTGCTCTTCCTTCACTATTGTCTTTGCTTCTTCCTAAGGCACTTCCCGCTTCTCTTGAGACTTGATTCTAGACCCACAGCCCCTGAAACTGAAAGCAGAAAAGTTATTAGTGTGACTGAAAACCCTGGTTGGTTTATTGGCTCAGATATCATAGAAATTTTGTTTCATTACTTAAGCTTCTTCATCAGTTTAGTCAAATTTGAATCCCCTCAGTTTTTAACGTTAAATGTATCAAATGGAGCGCTAAACAATTCTAATCAAATACATCATTTCAAGTTGTTTTTTTTATAATAATTCCATGGGCAAACTAGAAGGCACTTCTGACAACACAATTATGAATCCCCATTCCAGATATAGATATATTGAAACTGCCATGTCTGCAGCAACTAAACACCACAAGCTCTTTTAAGTAAAAAAAACAACAACAAAAACACACCTAAGCAGCCTCTGTTTTATTCATTTATTTACTTATTCTTTTTTATTGAGGATAATGGAATAAGCACTCATGTGCTTTTTTTTTTTACATCCAGTCCCCGTGTGTATGCAGTTTTATTAAGAGATTATTTTTAAAGAGATTGCGAACTCCCCTCCCTACCCTACACACAGAACTGAATAAAAAAAAAAACAAAAAAAACAATACCTGAATCATGTAACATAATGTAAGATTTTTTCTTTTTAAGTTCACTGTAGCTGTACAATCCTTGACATACTTACATGCGTATGCAAGGACTTGAGAGCACAGATGACTGAAGAAACGGCTCCAAAGATGATCGATCCACAGAACTCGGCCCCACAGCAGAAGAGACTCCCAGATGATCCACATGATGCCTCCCCAGGTTAGGACCCATGTTGAATAAAGGATGGGAAGGCTCAGGAAATGCTTCAGAAATGTGACAAGATGTCAGAGCAACAATTCCTCATGACCAACTATCTCAAAAGCCGCTGTAGGTGGTGGTGCTTTCAGACATAACGGAGAAGATTAAAAAAAAAAAGAAGTGAAATAGACGTATTCCAAATCCCTCAGGACAACTTACTATCTCTAACCCATTCTAAGTGGTGGTACCAGATCACTGTCACCCAGATTGCTCTCAGATTTCTTGCACAAAAAATTTGTTTATTTCAGTTTGTTCCTTTTTGTGGCTAATTTTGTTGTTTTTTATTTTTGTTTTATACTATTTTATTTCATACTAGTTTATTTTATTTCATATCATTTTATGCCTTACTTTTTGTTTTAGATCATTTTTTTTTTAATCTAGTTTTATTTTTTTTATATTTCATTTTATTTTAGTTTTTAAAATTTAAACTCATTTTATTTCAGATAAATTTTTAAAATCTAATTTTATTTTTTATATTTCATTTTATTTTAGTTTTTAAAAATTTAAACTTGTTTTACTTTATATATTTTATTCACTTTATTTAAACTTGTTTTATTTTATATTTTTATTTTTTGGGCAAGGAATACTGATTGCAATCAGGAGCTGATGCCCAGTGGCAGTGATCCTGGCTTTTCACGACAACTAACAGGAAACTCCAATAACAAAAACTGAAAAAGCTAAAACTAAATCCAGAAAATGAGACACAGAATGAGGGACAACAGCTGATTACAGCAGAGAGAAATGGTCTTCAAGTGAAATCTAAACCAGCTGTGCAAGGAACATTGAACTGCTGAAACTTCTTAGTGCTGCCTATTTTCTCCCCAATCCTACATGAAAACTAAAGGATTAGGATAGTGAAGATGAAGATACCTTTTGTCCTAAATCACAAGACCCCCCCCCCCCCCCCCCCCCCCCGAAAGAATATACAAAAGGCATAAAGCATTCCCATCATCCATTCCCTACCCTCTAAAAACACGGGCCTAACAAGGCGTTTCAGGTTTAGTGGTACTTTATTCATGGCGTTTGTGGTGAGGAGGTCAAAGATTGCTGCAAAGTACCTGAAAATAAAGACAAATAAATTTGTGTTAAGTATACATCGTGTCTTGTTAACAGAACTGGGGGGGGGGGGGGGGGGGAATGTGTTTGCGCATATGTGTGTGTGCATGCCCACACATGTGGGTAAGTGCATGTACATAGATGTGTCAGTGTGAAGTTACTTTTACTCATGATGCACAAATGTGTGCATCTCTGACGCCCAAAAGCTTGTATGATGCCCTAGGTTGATGCTGATGTGTCACTAAAACCGAATCAAATCAGTTTACTCTGATGCAATGAATTTCCCGTGTAGGCTTACAGTTGCACTCTACCATCATAAAGCAGCATTAAAAAATGATTTTACATCAATTTGACAAAACCCCTGAAATAGAAATGCAACCACCTAAATAGTGGTGGGGAAAACAGTCGCATACATGTAAAATCTCACCATTGGTGAACCTCAGAGCTCTACCCGAGGAACAAAAACAAAAACAAAAAACTTAAAATGTAAATCAAGGTCCTGTGTGTATGCAGGCTGAGCATCTTGCACACAAATTAAAACCCATCATGTGTTTTGGAAGTGTAGGTAATAGTGTGCCCGTAGGAATGGAAAACAAAATTCTTCATTGACTGCACACTTGTGTTTAGACATCATTTCCAAAGACAGAATGTGGCTACTTTACAGGTGGGCAAAAACAGCTGCATACACAAAATATCACCATTGGTGAACCTCAGAGTTCTTGCCTAGGAACAAAACAAAAATCCCCCCCCCCAAAAAAAAAAATTGGAATGCTGCTACTGTAAAGGTGGGCAAACAGTCACATGCAAAATTTCCACTGGTGAACTTCAGAGCTCCAGCCAAGGAACAGGACAAAAAACCCTGATGTGCCACCACATAAAACAACTGTTTTGGTCATACAGCAGTTGGAACGTCTACAGTTTATTTATATAACATTGAAATTTAATTATGGTCAATGATGGCTCTGTGAATTTTTGAAGTTATGTTTCTACTTCTATCTTGACGTGAATAGATGGAAAATGCCTAGTGTTTTCTGATCAAATTTCATTAAAAATTTGTGCCTCAAGTTTTTTTTCAACTGCACAGATCTACCAATCTCTCTCCGACCTCTGCTTTTGTGGCATATTTGTGGAACGCATGCAAGTGTGTGTGTGTGTGTGTGTGTGTGTGTGTGTGTGTGTGTGTGTGTGTGTGTGTGTGTGTGTGTGTGTGTGTGTGTGTGTGTGTGTGTGTGGCGTGCGTGCGTGCGTGCGTAAGTGTGTGTGCATGTGCGCATATGTGTGCTTGACTGCAGCAGCCAGCAAGTATGCCTACTTAAAGTTAAACTAGATATAATTATTCAGACATAACACCAAGTAAGTATCATGACTCTGTCAAATCAAACGTATACTCACAATTAGATGATGGTTGAAGTTGCATGCCCCCTTTACAGTGGCAATCACAGAAACCCACAGCTGCAACAAACTTGTCAGCTTGAATTTTTGCAGATGTGGCGTTGGTTCTTCTTCAGGGTTCGTGAGATGGGCAGCTCAGCTCAGTCTTTGCGATGAAGGCAGTGGTATATTGCAGGTCTTCCAAGCTGCCGTTGAGCTACTTGTCTACTTAGGGTGGGGTCAGGCTTGATCCTCTTTTGGAATGTTTCATGTGGGAGGCGTTTGTCAAGGATGTACCGAAGTTCAAGAATTTGGTCCTGATGAATGAAGCTGCCTCTCTTCAGGTGTCCCTTGGGAAAGTCTTCTTCATTTTGTGGCTTCTGTTTTTGAGGTCTGCTGCTTCTGTGTCAACCCGATGTGGCAGGGTGTGCCCGTTGATACACAGGGCGGCCATTTCTTGGGTCGAGTGTGCGTCTTTCTGGTGCATTCCTGTGAACATATATTTAAAGCTTTCCATTACGATTCATTCTAAACAGTGATTAGCACAGGGAAAACAAAAAATAATAACATGTCTGTGTATTCACCACAACCCTGCATTTGGAGTGATCAGTCTAAAGAAAATGTTCTCATGAAACACTTCAGTCATCAGTCTTGGGCCAGGAAAAGAACATTTTTCCCCCTTTAGATGGGAATAGAACATTTTTCCCCCTTTAGATGGGAAAAGAATATTTTCCCTCCTTTGGCTTTAGATGTCTGGTGGAGAAATTTCATGGAGAAGAAGCCAGGGTTCTGTCCTCGGCTTAGCACTCTCCCGATGTAGAATCTGTCGATGTAGTCAACAGCATAATACTATAAGCATTCAGCTTCAATGGTGACTCCAAAAGATCCTGTGTCAGTGTCTGGTACTGGCTTCACAGAAACGTACACATAGTGCTTACCTTGCTTGCTTGCAGGCTCCTGTTGTTGTGGCTGCAGGCGATGGTCATAGCTGTGACGACCTGGCCTCTGGAGCTGACAAGCCACATTTCTAAACCAGCACTCCACCTCCCTTCTGTTCTTCATGGCCTTGATGACAGAGGTTGGATCCCCACTGAACGGCTGTGTCTCTGATGGAGAATTTTTCCAGTGTCATCCTGCCTTGGGTGTTTGCCACTGTGTTCAGGCACATATGACATCGCTCCTTGCACAGGGCTGAGGATTCAGCAGCAAGAATCGGCAGGGCATGACCCAGCCAGGGCATTGGCCATGTCCTCGCTCAGTAGCTGGAGCACCTCTCCACCGCTCCCTGCACATCCGTCTGAAGTGGATGGGAAGGGAGATTTAAACCTCTCCAGCCATATGCTTGCAGTAATCATTGCCAGACACACTGCATGTGCAGTCACTCCAATCCGTGTCTGCTGGGCACTCGGAAAATCATCCCTCTTGCAGGCATGGTCAGCAAAAGGAAAAATTGTTGGCCGTGACTGTGCAGCAAAAGCCTCGGCCTCCTCATGGGCCTTTAGTGTACATGGTGGTGACCCTGTTTGCCTTCGGTGGCGCAACTGCCATGTGCGACCAGTGTTGTCCTGGTGACGTGCATGCAACCAGAGAGAACATGCCTACTGTGATAGGCTAGAACCATACCCAGTCATTTATTCAGTGCCACGCGAGCGCAAGACCCGTTGAAACCCCCGTAACTCGGGGATGGCCTGAAAGGGGTCAGGAGTGCTGTCTTCCATGTCTGACCCGTCCGACGCCCCGCTGACATCCTCGTAATTCGATACACTTCCAGACTGGGAGGGGGTGGGGGAGGCGTTTTTTAAAGTGAGTTTCATCTCATCTTGTTGCTTCATACAATTTCTACAAATAGTAACATTTTTGGGGTGGCCCGAGGTGCTGGGGTGGGAGAGCTTGCGGGAGCGTGGGACCTCCGACTTCATGGTTCGCGGCTGCAAGTCCTCTAATATCAGCTTTGCTGGAAAGGACTATAATCCTACTAAAAGAAGGAGGGGGTGGGGGAATGGAAAGGAAAAGTGGAAGAGGTGGATGAAAACTACTTGCCGAAATCATAAATGTGTGAGCTGTTGCACATACTGTGTGCTGAAACTTGAATACATTTATGATTATATGCATCAGTTCTTCGAGATAAGCATCTCCAATGTTTATAAAATAAATTCCACCTGTTAGGCCTATGCATCAGCGAAGCAATCTAAAATGTCAGTAAAAATGTGTTCGCATGGAGCATTCATTCATTCATGGTGGCAGCCCTTTTGAACACAAAATGACGTTCGCCCACTACCCTGTAGGCCCATCTCTAACACTTTTTCCTCAAAAAATCGTTTAGAAACTTAGGCCTAGCGTAGTAAGCCCAAGACCGATGTCGAATTCACAGTTTCATGGGCCCCGCTAATTTGCTCACAAAGCTAAGTGCTTGTTTTCGCATTCAAGAACGATAAGCCATCCGCCTTAGAGTGACCTACCCTCTAGGGACACGATTGTAATAATGTTCAAAGTTTCTTGAACAAACAAACAAAAAAAATGTATTGAAAAATATTTACACGTAACCGTCAAATATGTCTTTACACTTTGTCCAGTTTCGCACAATATAATCTGACTATCAAGACCTCCGTTTTTGAGGGAATTCAAAGTTAAAAAAAAAAAAATAATAAGGATACCGCACAAAATGCAATAGTGGAGGCATCAATAGTGGTGACATTGGTGACGAGTCCCAGTACCTTTTTATTTGTCTAGTGTTGAATGAAACTCGAAAAAAAAAAGTTAACCCAAATATTACGCTAAACATCCAAGTACGATGAAGCATGAAAACATCAAGTAAAACTGCTCAATGTGGGTAAAATGATTATTAATAGAATCAGAAATGCAAACCATGTTCACAGAATTTGAAATCTAAGATCCCCCACCTAAAAGAAACATCCCCAAAAACCGATAGTGTTAGGGGGCCCCTATAGTTATAGTATTTGAAAATCAGTAACCAGTGTTGCCATGCTTCACTGCTTTTTTCACCAGAATATTGTGCAAAACTATCGGCACAGGGATATGCCTGCAGCCATTTAGTTCAAACAATCTTTTTTTTTATCAGGGAAATGTACCTCGATTCCTTTTGATCTTATATATATATATATATATATATATATATATATATATATATATATATAATATATATATATATATATATATATAATATATATATATATTGGGGGGTTCAGTGTTCAAAAACAAAAAACTTTACACCCATAACAGCTTGTGCTTAGGTTAAAAATATCATTTCATAGGAAAATAGGCTATGGCCGATGGCATGGATGAAGTGGAAAGGGGGGGGGGGGGGGGGTTCCCAGCAGATTCACCCTGCACTAAATACTGCCTGAAGTTTTCAGTGCACTTTCCCTAAAGCCCTTAAAGCAGAAGTCAAGTAAGTCACTGGATCGACAGCACACAGGAATCTTGCCCCGCCATGATAATGCACTATGCAACTTCTTGACTCGGAATACAATCGCCCCCCCCCCCCCCCCCCCTTTAAGTTTTAGTTGGGGGGGGGGTTAACATTTAACAATCATCAATAATATACAGATAAGCACACTTCACACACACACAATAACAACAGTTTGGCTTACCTGTAAGCATCTGGAGAACTTTGGGCTATGTATATGACGACGATGCATGGATTGGATTTTTTTGCATGCGTATGTACATTCAAAACAATTTTTTCTCAGTCGCCAATATGACAGAAATGGGAAGTGTCAGTCTGGCAATTTCGTCCCAGAGCCCTCTGTGGTGAACAGAGTTCACTCCCACGTGCATCATGAAGGGATAGGCCTAAAGTTGACGGCAATAAGTTGTTGGGTTGTCTCCTCTCTTTTTTTCTTTTTTCCCCTTTTTTTTTTGTTTTCTTTTTCTTTATTTTTTCCCGTTTTATTATCTCTGGCTGGCCACAGTTTGGCTAACTGGCTGTTGAGATTCATATGACTTATTTTGTTGATAGATGGTGGGTGGCTTAATGTTTTCAGTTATTTACCTCATTATAATTATTCTCTTGTTTGCTCTTTAATTATTAGTGTCTTTTTTTAAAAGTCAAAATCATCATTTTATTCTTACTTTTTATTTTTGTTTCTGAATGAATGCATTTTTAAAAAAAAGTACCTTATCATTGTATTTCTGTCTTATTTTGTCAGTTGTTTGCTACTTGGTATGGTTAAATTGCTCTTGGTATTTAGATCATTATTATTGTTGTTGTTTAGTTAGAGGTTTTTTAAAAATTATTTTTTAAAATCTTAATCTTATCCCCGATAAGTTCGAGGACTGGATATTAAAAAAAAGCGCACGAGTGTTTATTCATTATCCTCAAAATAAAAGAATTTGCCTTGCCTTGCCTTGCTGGTTTCTTTCAGCTAGGTGGATGCGTATCCAGACATCTTGCTCAGGCGGCCTCCTGTAGATCTATATGCAGTTGCTTGCTGGCTAAAAATGGTTTTGCGTTGCCACACATAAAAATGATACACTATTTATTTATTTATTTGTTTATTTATTTATTCTTTTATATCGAGGATAATGGAATAAGCACTCATGTGCTTCTTTAAAAAAAAAAAAAATTTTTACATCTAGTCCTCGTGTGTGTGCAGTTTTATAAAGACCCAAAAGTTTACTGTCAGGCTCTTGGCCCACAACAGGAGACAACATTTCACCTAAAAAAATTCACTTATTCACGTCACCACAAGAATACATGCAGAACTTGGAAAAGTTACTTCAAGGTGTGACGACATAATTTTAACCTAACCATTTTTCTCATAATACTGTCTTTCGCCTCTGGAAAGCTGTTGTGAAATCTAGCTATACACTGGAGAGAAAGAGAAAAGAGGAGAGAGAGAGAGAGAGAGAGAGAGAGAGAGAGAGAGCAGAGAGAGAGAGAGAGAGAGAGATTTTATTTAAAGAGGGAAATAGAATAAGTGACAGTTGCATTTTTACATCCAGCCCTCTGACAAAAATACCCCCCCCCCCCCCCCCCAAAAAAAAAAAAAAAAAAAAAAAAAAAAAAAAAAAATATATATAAAATATATATATATATATATATATATAATATATATATATATATATATATATATATATATATATATATATATATATATATAGGCTGACCAAGTCTGTTACGCATTCAAGAGAACTGGTGGCCTACTTTGGGGCGTTGATCATTCTGAAGAGCATTGTTGATGATTATGTAAATTTATGTTCGACATGGTCCACTTAGAACGAAGTGAATTATCCCGAATAATTATGAGCTTCCTCTTTGCAGAACCTAGACCTACTTTTTTTTTTTTTTAAAGTAAGCAGTACGTTGAAGTTATAAAAAAAAAATTCCACACTTTACCTTATCTCACGTGTGCTGAATGCGTCTACATTATGACTGGTGTTAGTTTTGCATTAATTAAGTGTTTAGACTGCATAACTTGAGGTCTTACCCCCCCCCCCCCCCCCATCCCCCCCCCCCCCCCCCTGACCTGAAACTTAAACGCTGAGAAATGTTCTGTGACTGAAGTTTGTATACGGTACAATACCATGCAATGCAATACAGTGCAATACAATGCAATACAGTGCAATACAATGCAATATACTACAGTACAATGGAATGCGATACAATACGATGCAATGAAATACAATACAATGCAATACAACACAATGCAATACACTACAGTACAATGAATGCGATACAATACGATGCAATGAAATACAATACAATACAATACAATACAATACAATACAATACAACACAATGCAATACAATGCAATACACTACAGTACAATGGAATGCGATACAATACGATGCAATGAAATACAATACAATACAGTTCAGTACCGAGGGTTGCCTGTCAGAAGCGGCTATCGGCCACTTTTTCACTTTTTCACTATTTGATATGTGGAGACTCTTTATAGCATATACTTTACTATTACAATAAGCCAGTGGCTGTGATTGATTTTTAAGTAGTTACTTACAAAAACCATTCCGGTTCATCAAAGTTCTCACCCATCCTAACCCTGCCTGAAATGCCCGGAACACGATAGCCGTTGCTCGCAGTACAAGATTACTACCAGTAATTGATTCCGTTTACCGCCAGAACCGGACATATAAGGAAGGCCGCTACTGGCAATGCACATTCATCTTCTTCTGATTTCAACTTTCCTGCCCAAAATGTCTATCTGGGGATAATTGAAGCAGGTAAAGGCAAAGTGGCTACAGGCTACATTGTTTTGACCCTGCACAAACCGGCCAATTGTACATGATTACTGCGGGCGATTGCGAAAGAGGGGGGTTCTGTAAATCCTAGTCTGTCATCTAATATCAGAGGGATGTGGCAGCGACATCCTGTTTACAGAGGAACTATAAAGGCATACATAATTTTTAGACTTTCATTTTCATCTGTGTT
>CM060347.1:23155955-23161497 GCA_030674155.1 Stramonita haemastoma | reverse complement strand
TAATATGGCAAGTTTTATCTGGACTACTAAGCAACATTAAACAATTAAAAGGGATTGAATTGTTCAAGATAGTCTGTAAAGGGGAAGTAATATTGACATGAAATGGCCACACAGCATGTGTGAGTGTGGTGTGTGTGTGTGTGTGTGTGTGTGTGTGTGTGTGTGTGTGTGTGTGTGCACGTGCGTGCGTGCGTGCATGCGTGCATGCGTGCTGTGTGTGTGTGTGTGTGTGTGTGTGTGGTGTTGTGTTGTGTGTGTGTGTGTGTGTGTGTGTGTGTGTGTGTGTGTGTGTGTGTGTGTGAAAATCATGATATTTTGCAAAAAAGATCTTGTAGCATGTTTATATATGTTGGTAAAACTTTGCAAGTTGTTAACTATTTTAAACATTTAGGAATTATTTTCGGTAAGAGTGGCAGTTTTGCAAAATATAAGGAAAATGCTTAATCAAGCTACTAAAGTCATGTTTAGTCTGATAAGGACTGCATGGCAAAAAGAACTACTTATGCATGTGACACTTGATTTCTTTGATAAAATTGTTTTACCCGTTTTGTTGTATAGGTGTGAAATTTGGGGTTATGAAAATATAGTAATAATCAAAAAGTTCCTGTAAATGTTTTTAAAATATATTTTTCGTTTAAAGCGTATGATGTCAAATTCGTTAGTATATGGAGAAGGGGGCATAAAGTCCTTGACTATTTCTGTTCCAATGGTTTGTTTCTGGATGCAGGTGCTTGACTTTCATCCTGGAAAGCTATCGTCACATGTTTACCAGAGGATGAAAGATTTACATGAAAATCTCTGATTCAATCAGCATGGCTAAATAAGATACAGAACATTTTAGTGCAAAGCAGATTTTGACTTTGTGGGAGAGACAGTTTTGTTCAACTATCAATTCTACTAGTTCATGTAATTATCAAAACCTTCTTAATAGAAAAGTTTGTTAATGAATGGAGAGCTGAGCTGTGGGATAATAGTAGATGCAGTTAGTACAAAAACTATCAAACCAATTTAAGTATGAAAAAATATATAACTTGTTTGCCAGATGTATATGTATACATGAAATTTAGTTGCAGTTGTCACAAGCTTTCTATTGAGACTGGATGTTTTCATAACATACCACAGGAAGAAAGAGTATGTTTAAAATGCAATATGTCTGTTTTAGGGGAGGATGAGGAGAGGGGGGAGGATAAGGAGAGGGGGGAGGGTTAGGAGGGAGGATGAGGAGAGGGGGGAGGGTTAGGAGGGAGGGGGAGACGGATTAGGGAGGGAGGGGGATTAGGAGATGGGGGGAGAGGGGGAGGGAGGTTGGGGGGAGAGGGGGAGGGGGTTGGGGGGGGGGGATTAGGGGGGGAAGGAGGATTGGGGGGGGAGGTTGGGGGAGAGGATTAGGGGGGGAGGAGGATTGGGGGGAGGGGGAGGAGGGGGGGAGGAAGGGGGGGGGGGGGAGGAAGGGGGGAGGGGGTGGGGGAGGGGGAGGGGGGAGGATTAGGAGAGGGGGGGAGGGAGGGGGATTAGGAGAGGGGGGAGGGGGAGGGGTAAGGAGGAGGAGAGGGGGGAGGGGGAGAGGGGAGGAGGATTAGGGGAGGGGGGGAGAGGGGGAGGGAGGGGGATTAGGAGAGGGGGGGAAGGAGGAGGGGGCAGGGGATTAGGAGAGGGGGAGGGGATTAGGAGAGGGGGGGGAAGGAGGAGGGGGGAAGGAGGAGGGGATTAGGAGAGGGGGGGGAAGGAGGAGGGGGGAAAGGAGGAGGGGATTAGGAGAGGGGGGGGAAGGGGGAGGGGGAGGAGGGGGGAGGGGGATTAGGAGGAGGGGGGAGGGGGGAGGAGGGGGGAGGGGGATTAGGAGGAGGGGGGAAGGGGGAGGGGGGAGGAGGAGGGGGAGGGGGATTAGGAGGAGGGGGGGGGGATTAGGAGGGGGAGGGGGGATTAGGAGGAGGGGGGGGATTAGGAGGGGGAGGTGGATTAGGATGGGGGAGGGGGATTAGGAGGAGGGGGGGGATTAGGAGATGGGGGGAGAGGGGAGGAGGAGGAGGATCAGGAGAGGGGGAGGAGGATTAGGGGGGGAGGGAGGAGGATTAGGGGGGGGGGAGGAGGAGGATTAGGAGAGGGGGAGGGGGATAAGGGGGGGGGGAGGGCAGAGGGTAATTGGGAAAAAAGTCACAGGAAAAAAAGTCACAGGAAAAAAGTCACAATGGTGGCTGTGTGATGTACTCTCTTCACAACAAAAGTGGTGTGTGTGTGTGTAGTGTGTGTGTGTGTGTGTGTTGTGTTGTGTGTGTTGGTGGGTGAGAGAGAGAGAGAGAGAGAGAGAGAGAGAGAGGAGAGAGAGAGAGGAGAGAGAGAGAGAGGAGAGGGGAAGAGAGAGAGAGAGAGAGAGAGAGAGAGAGAGAGAGAGATTTGATTTGATTTATTCTTTTATATCGACGATAATGGAATAAGCGCTCTTTTACATCCAGTCCCCGTGTGTATGCAGTTTTGTAAATGTCATCTGTTCCCATCGGCACACGATGGCCTACTCTTACAAAAGCGGAACAGGATTGAACGTGTGCGCAAGATGTTCTGCATGCGTTCGCACATGGGGCCTTTTTTTGACCTGATTGTGACTTTTTTTCCTGTGACTTTTTTCCTACCCAATTTTGTGACTTTTTTTCTGTGACTTTTTTTCCTGTGACTTTTTTTCCTACAACCGGGCAGAGAGGGTTAGGGGGATAGGAGGGGGTGGGGGGAGGGTAATTGGAAAAAAAGTCACAGGAAAAAAAAGTCACAATGGTGGCTGTGTGATGTACTCTCTTCTACAACAAAAAGTGTGTGTGTGTGTGGTGTGTGTGGTTGTGTGGTGGTGTGTGTGTTGTGTGGTGTGTGTGTGTGTGTGTGTGTGTGTGTGTGTGTGTGGCTGTGTGTGTGTGTGTGTGTGTGTGTGTGTGTGTGTGTGTGTGTGTGTGTGTATGTGTGTGTGTGTGTGATGTGTGTGTGTGTGTTGTGTGTGTGTGTGTGTGTTTTGTGTGTGTGTGTGTGTTTTTGGTTGTGTGTGTGTTGTGTGTGTGTGTGTGTGTGTGTGTGTGTGTGTGTGTGTGTGTGTGTGTGTGTGTGTGTGTGTGTGTGTGGTGTGTGTGTGGTGTGTGTATGGGTGGTGTGTGTGTGGATGGGTGTGGGTGAGAGAGAGAGATTTGATTTGATTTGATTTATTCTTTTATATCGAGGATAATGGAATAAGCACTCTTTTACATCCAGTCCCCGTGTGTATGCAGTTTTGTAAATGTCATCTGTTCCCACCGGCACACGATGGCCTACTCTTTGAAAAGCGGAACAGGATTGAACATGTGCGCAATATGTTCTGCATGCATTCGCACATGGGGCCTTTGTTTGACCTGGTTGTGACTTTTTTTCCTACCCAATTTTGTGACTTTTTTTCTGTGACTTTTTTTCCTGTGACTTTTTTTCCTACAACCGGGGGGAGGAGGGGGATAGGAGTGGGGGAAAAGGTGGTTATTGAGGATTTAAAGCATCAAAATAACCAATTTCCAGGAGTTTTGCATAACTTTACTGTTTACCATAACTCCCAGGGAGCACAGATTCATTGTTTCCCACGCTAATAGTGTTCACTGTGATAGCAAGTATCTGTATACAAACTGACTTGCTGTCACTCTTCGTATCAGAATTTAACCCTTGGCGGCTGTGCTAATCTCCTGCGTTATCTGAGAGCAAATTTTATTTCAATGTTCTTAAATAGCTGCTTCTCACGGTCCCTGATTTATATAGTCAGTGATGTAAAACGACGGTAACAAAGATTTAAACCACATTCCATGGTCCCAGTCAGAGGGAGAGCTGTCCAGCCTAATTGCCCGACGCCAAGTCGCTGCTTCCGGCGGTAAAGCAGCTGGCAGGCTGGAGGCTTGCCCAACACACTTCGGCCCCTTCAGGCATCCTTAGTTAATTTTACTTTCCCGCCACAGCCCATTGCCTGTGTGGGCCTTAGCAGGTTTGGCTATTTTCCTTTCAGTTATCATCTTTCCCACTTGGCTAGCTCCTACTGTGGTTGAACAAGAAGGTGTTATTTAATAAAAACAATACTTGTTGCCATCGAAACTTCAGATATGAAAGGCGAATATATGTAACAAAATAGTTATCACTTGCTAAAGGATACAGCATAAAAGGCACAAAGCTCACAGCCATGTGAAACTTTCAAACGCCATTTTCTCGAAACTGCGTCGAACCGCGATAGCCGCTTCTGGCAGGTAACCCTCGATATAATACAATGCAATGCAATGCAATGCGACACAGTACTGTACAATACAATACAGTACAATGGAATGCGATACAATACAGCACAATGAAATACAGTACAATACAGTACAATACAATGCAATGCGACACAATACTGTACAATACAATACAAGACAATAAAATGGAATGCGATACAATGCAACACAATGAAATACAATACAATACAATACAAACAATGCACAACAATACTTACAATACAATAATACAATACAATACAACAATACTTACAATACAATGGAATATATACAATACAATACAATACAATACAATACAATACAATACAGTAGAATACAATACAACGCAATGCGACACAATACTGTACAATACAATACAATGGAATATGATACAAATACAATACGATAAAATACAATGCGATGCGATACAGTACAATACGATACAATACAACACAACACAATACAATACAATCGTTTCAATGGAATACAATACAATGTTATACAATGCAATGGGATACTGTATATCACAATACAGCGACATGGAATACTATTTTAATGGAATACAATACAATGCTATGCAATACGATGGAATACGATGTAACACAATACAAAACAATACAGTTGAATTCACTACAATACAATACAACACAGTGCAATGGAATGCAATACAATAAAATACAATACATTGTATGGAATTGCAATACTGTGTAACAAAAAATGGAAGACAAAATAGGACACTCCACTCCATTCCACTACAATGCAATCCAATCCAATACAATACAATACACTAAACTACACTACAATACAATAAAATGCACGACGCTACACTACACTACACTACACTACACTACACTACACTACACTACACTACACTACACTACACTACACTACACTACACTACACTACACTACACTACACTACCAACAACCAACTGGTAACCACGCTCGACGCTATTTAACTTGACTGGGGGAAAGCGAGCACTCTGACCTAGACTAAGGGAGATGCTACGCGTAAGCAAGTTGTTACCTAGACACGAATGCATGCTTGCCAATATGGAACCTAGTCTTGACTATCATTGTCTTGGTGGTCTTCAGAATTCTCCGCAAAAACAAGATTACCACCACTACAAAACACACACCACCACCTCACCACACCACCACATAACAACAACACCAGCACCACACAACACCAACAACCACACCAACACACCACCACTACCACCTACCAACACCACCACCACCACTACCAACCACCACCACACTACCACCACACCACCACCACCACTACTACCACCCACCACCCACCAC
>CM060347.1:23145955-23150955 GCA_030674155.1 Stramonita haemastoma | reverse complement strand
CATATGACTAGTGATAGAATACCCCGTAAGGCATATGACATGTTACATAGTTTAGATGCTAGAGGTAAAGAAAATTGGGTAACCAAAGTTCGTTTATGTTTGTTTGAATATGGGTTTGGCTTTGTTTGGCAAAATCAAGGTGTTGGCTGTGTTGATAGTTTTGTACGTGTTTTTCGTCAATGTTTAGTAGATTGTTCTTGGCAAAAATGGTCCGATCATATTCAGAATAGTGATAGGTTTACAATCTACAGACATTTTTGCAGCCTTTCTGATTTAAAGCCATATTTAAAGCTGGATATGGATAAACATTTAATGTTTATGACAACAAGGTTTAGATTAGGTGTATCGGAATTAGCTGTTCATTATTATCGATATAGAAATGCTAATAATGATGATTTAATTTGCCGTCTGTGTAAAGAGGCAGAAGAAAATGAAGTTCACTTTGTTCTTTGTTGCCCTGTTCTAACAACCATTCGAGAACAGTTTATCAAGCCCAAATATTATAGAAAGCCATCAATGTTTAAATTAACCTTGTTGATGTCATCATCATCCCGGAAGTGGTCCGTAATTTTGCCTTGTATTTATACAAAGCATTTAAGCTTAGAGACCTTGCTATGTCGTAAGAATTTTCCTTTTGTCACATGCAACCAGTATGTATTTATTTCTTGTGTATTTTGATCTCACTGCATTTCTTTGTTATCATGTTCGTATACCCCTTCATAAGGGGCCTTGGCCTATAAATGAATAAACCATCCGAATCCGAATCCGAATCTCTCTCTCTCTCTCTCTCTCTCTCTGGGGGTCGGTCACGAGAAGTGAAGGGGACAGGGCGTACATTTTCTGTGAGCAGCAGTAAAACTAGAAATTCATTAAAAAATGCCAGTAACTGGACTTCCAGCGGCTGTGGAGAGGACCTTAGGCGCCCTGCTGACTGACAATGCAGTCTCCAGCTGGAAAGTGGCAGGAGAAGGGGACAGCGTGGGTTTTTGTCTTGCGACTGAAACCAGTGGACACAACAGTGTCAACCAACATTGCAGATCCAACAGTGAATCGCAGCACACAAGCACAGTTAGTTAAAGTCTGTCCCGAGCCTAAGGCTCATCAGGCTCATCAGGCCGGTGCTTATCCTGATTTCTGTGGCGTTAAGCGACTGAGAGTCATAGACTCCCCCCTGGATAGGACGCCAGTCTATGGCAGGGTTAACCCCCAACACAAGGTTGGTATCCCTTTTACACCTGGGTGGGGTGAGAAAATAGCCGTAAAGTGCCTTTTCCAAGGGCACATCGCCATAGTGGAAAGCTGGGATCGAACCCGCAACCTTTATATTACGAGTCCAACGCCTTAACCACTAGACTACAGCGGGGGCTACACAAGCACAGTACTACAGGAAGAAATGTTATCTCAACAAAGACCAGATGAGGAGCCTCTAGAAAGCATAAACAGAAGCAGGCAAGTGTTGTGTGAGAAAGTGACTGTGTCCTCAGTGCCTCGAGTCTGCCTGACAGTGCAGTAGAACAGGGGAATACAGCATGTGTAGATACACATGGAATAGACCTACCAACAACACACACACAGGACATCAACACAAAAACATCAGTTAAGTCGCCATCATCGGTTGATTTAGAACCTCCCTGTATGTCTGATTGTTGTGACTGTGCTGATATGTGTTTTGCAGCCTGAGGTGAACGATGATAATATTGTTGGTGCATTCAACACAGGAAATGTCAAACAGTATGTGGCTACTCTAACTGATAGATCCTACAGAAAAGGCCTAGAGACAGACAAAGAAATACACACTTTAGAAAATCTGTGCTACATCATTCAGATGGTGAAGATATTGTGATGTGTGAGTTAGACGACATTGTGATCCAGTAGGCATGCCAACCAGACACTGAGCCAGTATGTGTGTACTGGTTTGTCAAACAGCAAGAGAAAAACATGTTAAAAGAGGAACGTGTCAAACTCGCCAGTTTGCAGAATGGGAAGCTAATCCAGAACACACTACACACGGAGACCCTATTGCTTGCTTCAAGGGACTTGGCGACACTTAGAGAAATAATAATAATAATAATAATAATAATAATAATAATAATAATAATAATAATAATAATAATTCATGGAATTTATATAGGGCTATATCTTGTAAAAACAAATCAAAGCGCTTGCAATCGACCCTCACAACAAACAACCAATGACAATAAATAATTCTAGCAAATTCGAAAGCACACACACGCGCGCGCGCACACACACACACACACACACACACACACACACACACACGCACACACACACACACACACACACACACACACACACACACACTACAAGGCTTTCTTGGCTAGCCTAGACCTAAGGGTGTGTGGACAAAGACTGGACAAAAGAAAGGCTCGGAATGCCGTAACATATCCGGACAGTAAAGAGTTTAGTGTTTCGATGTACATTACTAATCAATGCTGTGGTTTCCATGGCATGGAGTGGCATCGTGTGTCAGCTTAAAGCAATTATCGTTAGTGTTATTCGGCAACCCCCTTCATGTATGGGCCAATGGCCTTTTTTCATGAATAAACCTTTCCAGTTCGAGAGTTCGAGTTGGTGTTCTCTCTCTCTCTCTCTCTCTCTCTCTCTCTCTCTCTCTCTCTCTCTCTCTCTCTCTCTCTCTCTCTCTCTCTCTCTCTCCACTATCACAACTTGAACTATCATTGTCTTAACCAGTGCCAGGGCCGAATTAAAAACAACAAACAAAAAACAAACAGATAAAATCATGTGAATGCTTATCTGGAAATAAAGATCCTTCCTCCTTCTGTACTTCCTTCCTGCCTTCCTTCCGTCATTCCGTCCTTCCTTCCTTATTTCCTTCCTTCTTTCCTTCCTTTCTTTCTTCCTTCCTTAATTCATTCTCTCCTTCCTTCCTTCTTTCCTTCATTCCTTCTTTCTTTCTTGCTTTCTTTCTTTCTTTTTTTCTTCCTTCCTTCCTTCCTTCCTTCCTTCCTTCCTTCCTTCCTTCCTTCCTTCATAATTTAAAGCACAAAAGCACAACATGTAAGTTGACAATGAGATTGTGTCGCTTGTCAGAGCACTCCCTTTCCCCCAAGCTAAGGTTAAGCAGCATCGAGTGTGGTTACCAATTGGATGGGTGACCGTTTGCGCACCATGGCTTCAGTACAGTCCCCCCAGTTCACCCAGCTGTAAATAAAGTTCCTGCCCTCTTTAGGCCTTGGCTTCAGTACAGTCCCCCAAATTCACCCAGCTGTATATAATAAGGTCCCTGCCCTCTTTAGGGTCAGGGAAGGTAAAGCAGCGAGTGGGAGAGAGGAGATGGGCGCCGCCTTCAAGATGCTGGCCCCTAGAAGAAGCTGAGGTCTCTGATACCTCGCTCCCCTAACGACCACACACCTTTTTTTACAAAATGCGAAGATTGCACAAAACTGACCTCGTGTCTTTCACACGTGCAGAGTGTTCATTTATTTATTTATTTAATTCATTTTATTCTTTCATATCGAGGATAATGGAATAAGCAATCATGTGCTTTTTTTTCATCCAGTTCCCGTGTGTATGCAGTTGTGTAAATATTGTCATCTGTTCCCACGGGCACACAATGGCCTACTCTTACGAAAAGCGGAACAGGATTTAACGTGTGGGCAAGATGTTCTGCCTGCGTTCGCATACGGGGCCTCGGTTTACAGTCTCACCCGAAAGACTTTTGGGGAGACTGGAGTCAGCACTGATGTTAACTCCAGGGGGAAAAATCCCCTCGACCGGGAATCGAACTGGGGTCGTCAAATTGCGAGCGCAATGTTCTGACCACTAGGCTGTTACCACCAGAGTGACCTTGGCAATGTTGACGGGATGATAAGAAAATTTCAATGGGTTTGGGGGTAGTCTGGGTAGAGGGTGAGGGTAGGGGTGGGGGTCGGGGGTGGGGGAGGTCAGAGTTGGGGTCAGTGAGGGGTCAATCGTTGTGTTGACCTTCTCATTCCCCTGTAGCTAAAGATGGCCACTTGAAACTATAAAGTGTCTGTCGTTATATTGGTGTTGTCTCTCTGTATGTCTCTATGTATAGATCTCTGTCTGTCTATGTTTTTGTCTGTATGTTTGTCTGTCTGTCTGTCTGTGTTTGCCTGTGTGTCTGTGTCTGTCTGTCTCTCTCTCTGTCTCTCTGTCTGTGTCTGTCTGTCTATATCTGTCTTTTTGTCTGTCTCTATGTCTCCGTCCGTCTATCTGTCTATCTGTCTTTTCGTCTTTTTGTCTTTTTGTCCGTCTGTCTGTCAATCTCTCTCTCTCTCTCTCTCTCTCTCTCTCTCTCTCTCTCTCTCTCTCTCTCTCTCTCTCTCTCTCTCTCTCTCTCTCTCTCCTCTCTCTCTCTCTCTCTCTCTCTCTCTCTCTCTCTCTCTCTCTCTCTCTCTCTCTTCGGCAACAATACCCCCCCAGGAACATAATTATACCAACCACCTTAATGCTGTCTGTCTGTCTGTCTGTGTATGGCTGTTTTACTGTCTGTTTGTTTTACTGTCTGTCTGTCTGTCTGTTTGTCTGTCTGTCTCTACAGCCAGCCTTTAGTACCCAAACTCTATGTGCTCCTAGGATGAAGTAATCCTAACATTACCAACGAATTCAGCTTTGTATAAAGTATGTAAAGCCTTTACAATAAGAGATATTAACAATATCATAAGGGTTTCTTTCTCTTTTTTTTCCTCTATGGATTTTGCTTGACTTTGTTTGTCACCACTATAGGCCCACTTTATTTTTATTTTATTTGATTTTTTATTTATTTTATTTATATTCTTTTATATCGAGGATAAATGGAATAAGCACTCATGTGCTTTTTTTTTTTTTTTTTTACATCCAGTCCCCGTGTGAATGCAGTTTATTTTGTAAATCATGTCATCTGTTCCCACCGGCACACGATGGCCTACTCTTACGAAAAGCGGAACAAGATTTAACGTGTGCGCAAGATGTTCTGCGTGCGTTCGCACACGGGGCCTCGGTTTAAAGTCTCATCC
>CM060347.1:23130955-23133455 GCA_030674155.1 Stramonita haemastoma | reverse complement strand
TTTTTGCGCACACGTTATATCCTGTTCCGGTTTTCGTCAGAGTAGGCCATTGTGTGCCGGTGGGAACAGATGACAAGATTTACAAAAAATGCATCACACAGGGCCTGGATGTAAAAAAAAGCACATGCGTGCTTATTCCATTATTCTCGATGTAAAATAAATAAATAAAAAAACAGTACAAGACAATACAATTCCTTAAAGTCAGAAGAAAAGGCGAGGCTGGGATTGGAACCCAGAACCTCACAGCTTTTACTCGTTGGCAGGCGAACTAACAACGTCTTAACCATTCTGCCACTAACTTTCCTTTCTTCCCTCTACTCAAGGTTTTCGGGTCAAAGGGCATGGCAGTGGCGGAGAATCCAAGGGAGACCACTTCAGTGATTGACGGGGAGGAAGGGGGCAGAATTCGGCGTTTGTTCTACTCTTTCCCACAGCGCTTTGAGAAAGCGTTCCAGTTGGAGGTGGATCAATTCGTCCGATGCATGGATGGTATGTATCATGGATGGAAAAGGGTGATCCACGGCTTGTTTTTTGTTGTTGTAGATTTCACTTTTGTGAAGATAGTCAAGTGTAGTTAAGTCAAAGTTTTTAAGTCCACAAAACTACTGTAGGCCCTAATCATCCCATGAAAGGCAGGCAGTTACAATACTGACTGGTATTTTGATAGGATCATAATCACGAAAAGACATAAGAAAGTTACGTTTTATATTGGATTACGCATTTAAAACATCACACACACACATACATATACACGTATACGCATACAAAATAAAGCTGTATTGTTTGTATTGTATTGTATTGTATTGTATTGTATTGTATTGTATTGTATTGTATTGTATTGTATTGTATTGTATTGTATTGTATTGTATTGTATTGTATTGTAGTGCGTTGAAGTGCAAAGCAGTGTAGTGTAGTGTAGTGTAGTGTAGTGTAGTGTAGTGTAGTGTAGTACAGTGTAGTGTAGTGTAGTGTAGTGTAGTGTAGTGTAGTGTAGTGCAGTGCAGTGCAGTGCAGTGCAATGCAGTGCAGTGCAGTGCAGTGTAGTGTAGTGTAGTGTAGTGTAGTGTAGTGAAGTGTAGTGTAGTGTAGTGTAGTGTAGTGTAGTGTAGTGTAGTGTAGTTGTGTAATGTACTACAGTGTAGTGCAGTGTAGTGTAGTGTGGTGTCGTGTCGTGTCGTGTCGTGTCGTGTCGTGTCGTGTCGTGTCGTATCGTGCAGTGCAGTGCAGTCCAGTGCAGTGTAGTGGAGTGCAGTGCAGTGCATTGAAGTGTAGTGTACTACAGTGTAGTGCAGTGTAGTGTATTGTAGTGGAGTGGAGTTCAGTGTAGTGCAGTGCAGTGCAGTGCAGTGCAGTGCAGTGCAGTGCAGTGCAGTGCAGTGCAGTGCAGTGTAGTGTAGTGTAGTGCAGTGTAGTGTAGTGTAGTGCAGTGCAGTGTAGTGTAGTGCAGTGCAGTGCAGAATAGTGTAGTGTAGTGCAGTGTAGTGTAGTGCAGTGCAGTGCAGTGCAGTGTAGCGCAGTGTAGTGCAGTGATAATGATGACGACAGCGACAATGATAACATTGATGACTGTGACAACGATGTTGGGTGCTAATGATAATGGTAGTGGTGGTGGTAGTAATAAAAATATGATAAATTAGAAAGAAAAAAAAACAGCCTCAACGACAACCACAACAAACGACACTGATAATAACAATGATGCAATAATTCAGATACTAAACACTAATAATATTGATGACAATACTACTGCTACTGCTGCTGCTGCTGCTGCTACTACTACTACTACTACTACTACTACTACTACTACTACTACTACTACTACTACTACTACTACTACTACTACTACTACTACTACTTCTACTAGGCCTACTAGTGATGATGATGATGACGACGACGACGACGATGATGATGATGATGATGACGACGACGATGGTGATGATGTGATGATGATGATGATGATGATAACAACAACAACAACAACAACAACAACAACAACAACAACAATAATAATAATAATAATAATAATAATAATAATAATAATAATAATAATAATAATAATAATGATGATGATGATGATGATGATGATGATGATGATGATGATGATGATGATGATGATGATGATAATAATAATAATAATAAATAATAATAATAATAATAATAATAATAATAATAATAATAATAATAATATAAAAAAACGAAAAAAAACTGTCATGTTATCAGGTTCCGACACTCCCCCAGTCACGAAGAAACAGGCCGTGCTGTCAGCCCGCATCATAGAGAAAGGAGTACAGTCCTTCAGAGAAAAACGTCCTGTCCACTTCTGAGAGACACACAGAGAGACACACAGACAGACACAGAGACACAGAGAGAGAGAGGGGGGGGGCGCAGGGGAATTAAAGACAAAGAGAGAGAGGGGGGAGGGAGGAAGAAAGAGAGGGAGAGAGAGAGGGGGGGGAGAGAGAGGGGAGAGTGTGAGAGAGAGGGGGAGGGAGGGAGAGAGAGG
>CM060347.1:23098455-23120955 GCA_030674155.1 Stramonita haemastoma | reverse complement strand
CCTAGAACCGGACTGATTTTACATGATCATGTGGACTTGCATCACAGAACCACTGCTGATTTACTTATATCATACACACACTGTATTAGGCCCATATCACCTCGACTGTTCCAATGGTTGCTTTTCATATTCCGTGTTCATATGGGTCTTTATGGCCTGCACAAACTTAATAAAATTGATTATCATACACACACACTAGAAATAATTTATTATACTTCTAAGTACCATCAATGTTTTCCGATAGATCATTTGATTTATTTACATTTTTGTGATTGTAATGAAATAAGCACTTATGTGATTTTTTTTATATATTTAAATATATGTAGTCCCCATGTGTATGCAATTATGTTAATATTATCATCCGTTCCACCAGCGCATAATGGCCTACTTTTCGAAATAGGGGAGCCGGTAGATTAATAGGCCTAGGCTTCTGCATGCATGCATTTGCACATTAGACTAGGTCTATAATTTCATGTTAACCTCGTCCCATGGGAGCATTATTACGCTAGTCTAGTTGAACGTAGGCAGAAGTCAATTTAGGTTTCGAGAGTTAGAAGATGCTAACTGGTTCTTGATAGAAAGAGATGCAGGCATCATCTTCCCTTAAAAATCGCATGCGTTTAATTAAGGTTACCAATTTCCCCACAATGGGGTGGTGAGATTTTTGTATACGACGCCGTACATGTTGTGTAATAGTTCGATGATTCATTTTATTGTGTAATAGTATTAAACACTGTGATATTTTCGAACTAGTTTTATTAAAAACATTATTAAAATTTTTATTTAAATTGTGTGTTATCATAACTTTTTAAACGCACACTGCACTTTTTTAATTTGTGAAATTTTTTAATCAAGTATTGAAAGATAATCGGGTTTAAAGATTTTTGCACAAGCAATAAAAGGTATACTAAGGGACAGCACTCTTGTTCTCTCAACTAGCTAGCCAACTGTGAGCTGTGCGGTTATTCTTTCTTTCTTTCCTTTAGGCCTAGGCCTCTTCTTTTATATCAAGGATAAGCACTCATGAGCTTTTTTTACACCCAGTCCCTGTGTGTATGCAGTTTTATAAAATCTTATCATCTGCTCCCACCGACACACAATGGTCTACTCTTACGAAAAGCGGAACAGGATTTAGCGTGTGCGCAAGATGCTCTGCATGCGTTCGCATACGGGTCCTAGTTTAGGCTCGCCTATAGGGCATAGGCCTAGTCTCATCCGAAGGACTTTGGGGAGAGTGGAGTCAGCACTGATGTTAATTCCAAGGGAAAAATCCCATCGAATGGGATTTTTTCCCTATTCAAGTTAGGCCAAGACCTAGATCTATGTATCTTAGCATCTGATTTACTTTCCATAGTGGTGTGGACTTTGATATTTGACACAAAACATCATCATCACGTATTTACTCAATTCCACTCATACACAGAGGATGGGGGACAGGATAACCTGCTGTTATGGGTGTTGCCCATTGCAACCTGCTGACCAGGGTTCGAATCCCCTTCAAGAAGATTTTTCCCCTGGAGTTAATTACAGTGCCGTCTCCACTCCACCCCCCTATAAAAGCCTTCAGATGAGACTATAGAACGAGATCCCGTGTGCGAATGCACGCACAACATCTTGCTTACACATTAAAACCTGTTCTGCTTTTTGAAAGAGTAGGCTATTGTATGCTGGTGGGAATGGGTGAAAAAATTTACAAAACCGCATACACACGGGGACTGGCAATAAATAAAAATGTATGTAAATCTATACTGTCTGTGCGTGATCAGGGAGCAAAGACTGAAAACCAAGTCAGGTCAAGTCAAGTCGAGGGTCAAGGTCAAGTCAAGGAGGGGACGGGATAGCCTAGTGGTCAGAACATTGGGCTCGCAATTTGATGACCCCAGTTCGATTCCCGGTCGAGGGGATTTTTCCTCTGGAGTTAACATCAGCGCTGACTCCACTCTCCCCAAAAGTCCTTCGAATGAGACTATAAACCAAGGCCCCGTGTGCGAACGTACGCAGAACATCTTGCGCGCACACGTTAAATCCTCTTCCACTTTTCGTAAGAGTAGGCCATCGTGTGTTGGTGGGAACAGATGACACGATTTACCCCCCCAAAACCCCTGCATACACTCGGGGATTGGATTTTAAAAAGCACACGAGTGCTTATTCCATTATCCTTGATATAAAAGAATAAAAAAAAAGAAAAAAGAAAAAAAAGAAAGTCAAGTCAAGTCAAGTCAGGTCAAACCAAGTCAAGTCAAGTCAAGTCAAAAGTACTTTGATTATCCCATAAAGGGCAATCGCAACACCGGCAGGCGCATAACTGATAGGAACCATAACCTTGAAAAGACGCGCAAGAAAGCTATGGTTCAAATTTTGTTTAATCAGACATACCCGAGAAAAGTTCAAATAGATATATTTTTTGTTAGAATTTTGACAAGACACAAGAAAGCTATGATTTCTATAATTACCTTCAAACATTCCAAGGTAATTACAAATGAAAAATCGCGCACGCGCACGCACACACACACATACACACACACACAAGCGCGCGCACACACACACACACACACATACACACACACACACATACACACACACATGTACGCACGCACGCACGCACCACGCACGCACGCACGCACACACACACGCACGCACGCACGCACGCATGCAGAGAGAGAGAGAGATATTTTATTTTTATTATTATTTATTTATTCTTTTATATCGAGGATAGGCTAACAGAATAAGCAATCATGTGCTTTTTTTCATCCGGTCCCGTGTGTATGCAGTTTTGTAAATATTGTCATCTGTTCCCCGGCACACGATGGCCTACTCTTACGAAAAGCGGAACAGGATTTAACGTGTGCGCAAGATGTTCTGCGTGCGTTCGCACACGGGGCCGAGAGAGAGAGAGAGAGAGAGAGAGAGAGAGAGAGAGAGAGGAGAGAGAGAGAGAGAGAGAGAGAGAGAGAGAGAGAGAGAGAGAGAGAGAGAGAATAAGAATATACAAAGAACAATAGCTAACTAGCAGAATATCTTGCACACATGTTAAATCCTGTTCCGCTTTTCGTAAGAGTAGGCCATTGTGTGCCTGTGGGAACAGATGACAATAGTTACAAAACTGCATACACACGGGGACTGGATGAAAAAAAAGCCCATGAGTGCTTTTTCCATTATCCTCGATATAAAAGAATAAAATAAAGTACATTAATAAAATAACAAGTCTTAAGACGCCATGCCTCCAAAACCAAAGTTTAGTCGAAATGTGTCATGTATGTGTAGTGACCAGATTACGCCGCTACATGTGATTTTTGTTGTTTGTTGTTGTTGTTTGTTGTTTTACAGTGAGCAGCTGAAATCATATTTGCCAGCTTGGTTGTGTAATACTTGCTGGTCTAAGCACGACAGATGGCGCCATAGCTCAGTTGGTTAGAGCGTCTGCCTAGTAAGCAGAAGGTCGAGGGTTCGAATCCCTCTGGTGCCTGTTTTTATTGTTTTATTTTATTTTATTTATTATTATTATTATTATTATTATTTTATTTTATTTTTTTTTTTTTTTGGGGGGGGGGGGGGGGGGGGAGGATAGCTAAGTGGTCAGAGCACTGGCATTCCCCAAGTCAAGTTAAGCAGCGTGGAGCGTGGTTACCAGTTGGATGGGTGACCCTTTGCGCGTCTTGGCTTCAGTACAGTCCCCCCTAGTTCACCCAGCTGTCAATGGGTACCTGCCCTCTTTAGGGTCAGGGAAGGTAAATCAGCGAGGGAGAGGAGATGGACTCCGCCCTCAATATGCTGGCCCCTAGAGAAGCTGAGGTCTCTGATGCCTCGCTCCCCTACTACCCCGAAGGTTATGGGACACCTTTACCTTTTTACCTTTTACCTTATCCTCGACAGACATTTTCTGTTTGATAATCTAAAAATGTTAGAAATAGTGTCGTTTTCTTTAAAGCATTTTTTGATGATCCTGTTAAAGTTAAGGTTTTCGTTGGACTTAAAAAAATGTTAGAAAGGTGTCTAATATCACTTCGAGTGAACAGACATTAAACTGAAGAAAGTACACACACACACACACACACACACACACACACACACACACACACACACACACACACACACACACACACACCACACACACACACACACACACACACATTCTTATTTTGTCTAATATCACCTCATGTGTAAAGACGTTAAATTAAAGAAAGACTTTGGAGATGTATTTACACATAATGATGTAGATAATTTTTCTTTATTTAGTCTTTATATCGAGGATAATGGAATAAGTACACTTGTGCTTTTTTACATCCAGTCCCGTGTGTATGCAGTTGTGTATATGTCATCTGTTCCCACCGGCACACGATGGCCTACTCTTACGAAAAGCGGAACAGGATTTAACGTGTGTGCAAGATGTTCTGCGTGCGTTCGCCACGGGACCTCGGTTTAAAGTCTCATCGTAAGGATGTGATTTTTGTTGTTTGTTGTTGTTTGTTGTTTTACAGTGAGCAGCTAAAATCATAATTATTTGCCAAGCTTGGTTGTGTATACTAATATTGCTGGTCTAAGCTCGACAGATGGCGCCATAGCTCAGTTGGTTAGAGCGTCTGCCTAGTAAGCAGAAGGTCGAGGGTTCGAATCCCCCTGGTGCCTGTTTGTTTTTTTTGTTTGTTTGTTTCTTGTTGTCTTTTTATTTTTTTTTTTGGGGGGGGGGGGGGGGGCTGGGGTAGCTAAGTGGTCAGAGCACTGGCTTTCCCCAAGTCAAGTTAAGCAGCGTCGAGCGTGGTTACCAGTTGGATGGGTGACCCTTTGCGCGTCTTGGCTTCAGTACAGTCCCCCTAGTTCACCCAGCTGTCAATGGGTACCTGCCCTCTTTAGGGTCAGGGAAGGTAAAAGCAGCGAGGGAGAGGAGATGGGCGCTGCCCTCAATATGCTGGCCCCCAGAGAAGCTGAGGTCTCTGATGCCTCGCTCCCCTACTGCCCCGAAGGTTATGGGACACCTTTACCTGTTTACCTGTTACCTTATCCTCGACAGACATTTTCTGTTTGATAATCTTAAAATGGTAGAAATAGTGTCGTTTTCTTTAAAGCGTTTTTTGATGATCTGTTAAGTTAAGGTTTTGTTTGACTTTAAAAAAAAATGTTAGAACATTTTAATGTTATAATATGAGCAGATCTGTGTTGTAGGTACACTATACTTATGAAATCACAGACACAGACACATAACACAGACACAGACACATAAACACAGACACAAAAACAGACACGAAATAACACAGACACAGACACATAAACACGACACAGACACATAAACACAGACACAGACACATAAACACAGACACAGACACGTACACAGACACAGCAACACACGCAGACACCAAGACACACACAGACACACACGACACACACACACACACACAGACACACACAGACACACACACACATGACACACACAGTCACACACAACACACACATCACACATCACACACACACACACACACACACACACACACACACACAACACACACACACACACACACACACACACACACACATTCAGAAACAACACACACACACACACACACACACAACATTCAGAAACACCACACACACACACACACACCACACACACACACACACACACACACACACACACACACACACACACACACACACACACACACACATTCTTATTTTGTCTAATATCACCTCATGTGTAAAGACGTTAAATTAAAGAAAGACTTTGGAGATGTATTTACACATAATGATGTAGATCATTTTTCTTTATTTACTCTTTTATATCGAGGATAATGGAATAAGTACACTTGTGCTTTTTTACATCCAGTCCCCGTGTGAATACAATTGTGTATATGTCATCTGTTCCCACCGGCACACGATGGCTTACTCTTACGAAAAGCGGAACTGGATTTAACGTGTGCCAAGATGTTCTGCGTGCGTTCGCACACGGGACCTCGGTTTAAAGTCTCATGGTAAGGATGTGATATTTGTTGTTTGTTGTTGTTTGTTGTTTTACAGTGAGCAGCTGAAATCATCATTATTTGCCAGCTTGGTTGTGTAATACTAATATTGCTGGTCTAAGCTGGACAGATGGCGCCATAGCTCAGTTGGTTAGAGCGTCTGCCTAGTAAGCAGAAGGTCGAGGGTTCGAATCCCCTGGTGCCTGCTGTTTGCTTTTTTTGTTTTTGTTTTTTGTTGTTGTTTTTGTTTTTTTTTTTTGGGGGGGGGGGGGGGGGCTGGGGGTAGCTAAGTGGTCAGAGCACTGGCTTTTCCCAAGTCAAGTTAAGCAGCGTGGAGCGTGGTTACCAGTTGGATGGGTGACCCTTTGCGCGTCTTGGCTTCAGTACAGTGCCCCCTAGTTCACCCAGCTGTCAATGGGTACCTGCCCTCTTTAGGGTCAAGGAAGGTAAATCAGCGAGGGAGAGTAGATGGACTCCGCCCTTAATATGCTGGCCCCTAGAGAAGCTGAGGTCTCTGATGCCTCGCTCCCCTACTGCCCGAAGGTTACTAGACACCTTTACCTGTTTACCTGTTACGTTATCCACGACAGACATTTTCTGTTTGATAATCTTAAAATGGTAGAAATAGTGTCGTTTTCTTTAAAGCGTTTTTTGATGATCCTGTTAAAGTTAAGTTTTCTTAGGACTTAAAAAAATGTTAGAAAGGTGTCTAATATCACTTCGAGTGAACAGACGTTAAACTGAAGAAAGTACACACACACACACACACACACACACACACACACACACACACACACACACACACACACACACACACACACACACACACACACACACACACACCACACACACACATTCTTATTTTGTCTAATATCACCTCATGTGTAAAGACGTTAAATTAAAGAAAGACTTTGGAGATGTATTTACACATAATGATGTAGATCATTTTTCTTTATTTACTCTTTTATATCGAGGATAATGGAATAAGTACACTTGTGCTTTTTTACATCCAGTCCCCGTGTGTCTGCAGTTGTGTATATGCCATCTGTTCCCACTGGCACACGATGGCCTACTCTTACGAAAAGTGGAACAGGATTTAACTTGTGCGCAGATGTTCTGCGTGCGTTCTCACACGGGACCTCGGTTTAATTAAAGTCTCATGGTAAGGATGTGATTTTTGTTGTTTGTTGTTGTTTGTTGTTTTACAGTGAGCAGCTGAAATCATAATTATTTGCCATCTTGGTTGTGTAATAGTAATATTGCTGGTCTAAGCTCGACAGATGGCGCCATAGCTCAGTTGGTTAGAGCGTCTGCCTAGTAAGCAGAAGGTCGAGGGTTCGAAATCCCTCTGGTGCCTGTTTTTAGTGTTTTATTTTTTTTATTTTTTTTTATTTTTTATTTTTTTTTTTTTTTTTCGGGGGGGGAGGGAGGATAGCTAAGTGGTCAGAGCACTGGCATTCCCAAGTCAAGTTAAGCAGCATCGAGCGTGGTTACCAGTTGGATGGGTGACCCTTTGCGCGTCTTGGCTTCAGTACAGTCCCCCCAGTTCACCCAGCTGTCAATGGGTACCTGCTCTCTTTAGGGTCAAGGAAGGTAAAAGCAGCGAGGGAGAGGAGAAGGGCACTGCCCTCAACATGCTGGCCCCTAGAGAAGCTGAGGTCTCTGATGCCTCGCTCCCCTACTACCCGAAGGTTATTGGACACCTTTACCTGTTTACCTGTTACGTTATCCTCGACAGACATTTTCTGTTTGATAATCTTAAATGGTAGAAATAGTGTCGTTTTCTTTAAAGCGTTTTTTGATGATCCTGTTAAAGTTCAGGTTTTCTTTGGACTTAAAAAAATGTTAGAAAGGTGTCTAATATCACTTCGAGTGAACAGACGTTAAACTGAAGAAAGTACACACACACACACACACACACACACACACACACACACACACACACACACACACACACACACACACACACACACACACACACACACACCACACTCACACACACACACACACACACACACACACACACACATAGAGACACACACACACAGACACACAGACACAGACACAGACACAGACACACACACACACACCACACACACACACACACACACACACACACACACACACACACACACACACACACACACACACACACACATTCTTATTTTGTCTAATATCACCTCATGTGTAAAGACGTTAAATTAAAGAAAGACTTTGGAGATGTATTTACACATAATGATGTAGATAATTTTTCTTTATTTACTCTTTTATATCGAGGATAATGGAATAAGTACACTTGTGCTTTTTTACATCCAGTCCCCGTGTGTATGCAGTTGTGTATATGTCATCTGTTCCCACCGGCACACGATGGCCTACTCTTACGAAAAGCGGAACAGGATTTAACGTGTGCGCAAGATGTTCTGCGTGTGTTCGCACACGGGACCTCGGTTTAAAGTCTCATGGTAAGGATGTGATTTTTGTTGTTTGTTGTTGTTTGTTGTTTTACAGTGAGCAGCTGAAATCATAATTATTTGCCAGCTTGGTTGTGTAATACTAATATTGCTGGTCTAAGCTCGACAGATGGCGCCATAGCTCAGTTGGTTAGAGCGTCTGCCTAGTAAGCAGAAGGTCGAGGGTTCGAATCCCCCTGGTGCCTGTTTGTTATTTTTGTTTGTTTGTTGTTGTTGTTTTTTTGGGGGGAGGGGGGCTGGGGGTAGCTAAGTGGTCAGAGCACTGGCTTTCCCCAAGTCAAGTTAAGCAGCGTTGAGCGTGGTTACCAGTTGGATGGGTGACCCTTTGCGCGTCTTGGCTTCAGTACAGTGCCCCTAGTTCACCCAGCTGTCAATGGGTACCTGCCCTCTTTAGGGTCAGGGAAGGTAAATCAGCGAGGGAGAGTAGATGGACTCCGCCCTTAATATGCTGGCCCCTAGAGAAGCTGAGGTCTCTGATGCCTCGCTCCCCTACTGCCCGAAGGTTACTAGACACCTTTACCTGTTTACCTGTTACGTTATCCACGACAGACATTTTCTGTTTGATAATCTTAAAATGGTAGAAATAGTGTCGTTTTCTTTAAAGCGTTTTTTGATGATCCTGTTAAAGTTAAGTTTTCTTAGGACTTAAAAAAATGTTAGAAAGGTGTCTAATATCACTTCGAGTGAACAGACGTTAAACTGAAGAAAGTACACACACACACACACACACACACACACACACACACACACACAACACACACACACCACACACACACACACACACACACACACACACACACACACACACACACACACACACATTCTTATTTTGTCTAATATCACCTCATGTGTAAAGACGTTAAATTAAAGAAAGACTTTGGAGATGTATTTACACATAATGATGTAGATCATTTTTCTTTATTTACTCTTTTATATCGAGGATAATGGAATAAGTACACTTGTGCTTTTTTACATCCAGTCCCGTGTGTCTGCAGTTGTGTATATGCCATCTGTTCCCACTGGCACACGATGGCCTACTCTTACGAAAAGTGGAACAGGATTTAACTTGTGCGCAAGATGTTTGCGTGCGTTCTCACACGGGACCTCGGTTTAATTAAAGTCTCATGGTAAGGATGTGATTTTTGTTGTTTGTTGTTGTTTGTTGTTTTACAGTGAGCAGCTGAAATCATAATTATTTGCCATCTTGGTTGTGTAATAGTAATATTGCTGGTCTAAGCTCGACAGATGGCGCCATAGCTCAGTTGGTTAGAGCGTCTGCCTAGTAAGCAGAAGGTCGAGGGTTCGAATCCCTCTGGTGCCTGTTTTTAGTGTTTTATTTTTTTTTTTTTTTTTTTTTTTTTATTTTTTTTTTTTTTTTGGGGGGGGGGGGGGAGGAGTAGCTAAGTGGTCAGAGCACTGGCATTCCCAAGTCAAGTTAAGCAGCATCGAGCGTGGTTACCAGTTGGATGGGTGACCCTTTGCGCGTCTTGGCTTCAGTACAGTCCCCCAGTTCACCCAGCTGTCAATGGGTACCTGCTCTCTTTAGGGTCAAGGAAGGTAAAAGCAGCGAGGGAGAGGAGAAGGGCACTGCCCTCAACATGCTGGCCCCTAGAGAAGCTGAGGTCTCTGATGCCTCGCTCCCCTACTACCCCGAAGGTTATTGGACACCTTTACCTGTTTACCTGTTACCTTATCCTCGACAGACATTTTCTGTTTGATAATCTTAAAATGGTAGAAATAGTGTCGTTTTCTTTAAAGCGTTTTTTGATGATCCTGTTAAAGTTAAGGTTTTCTTTGAACTTTAAAAAAAATGTTAGAACATTTTTAATGTTATAACTATGAGCATATTCTGTGTTGTAGCGTACACTATACTTATGAAAACACAGACACAGACACATAAACACAGACACATAAACACAGACATAGACACACACAAACACAGACCACAGACACATAAACACAGACACACACATAAACACAGACACAGACACATAAAACACAGACACAGACACATAAACACAGACACAGACACATAAACACAGACACAGACACATAAACACAGACACAGACACATAAACACAGACACAGACACGTACACGACAAAAAAAAAAAAAAAAAAAAAAAAAAAAAAAAAAAAAAAAAAAAAAAAAAAAAAAAAAAAAAAAAAAAAAAAAAAAAAAAAAAAAAAAAAAAAAAAAAAAAAAAAAAAAAAAAAAAAAAAAAAAAAAAAAAAAAAAAAAAAAAAAAAAAAAAAAAAAAAAAAAAAAAAAAAAAAAAAAAAAAAAAAAAAAAAAAAAAACAACAACCAAAAACACAACACACCAAAAAAAAACACACACACCACACACAACACACCATTCTTATTTTGTCTAATATCACCTCATGTGTAAAGACGTTAATTAAAGAAAGACTTTGGAGATGTATTTACACATAATGATGTAGATATTTTTCTTTATTTACTCTTTTATATCGAGGATAATGGAATAAGTACACTTGTGCTTTTTTACATCCAGTCCCGTGTGTATGCAGTTGTGTATATGCCATCTGTTCCACCTGGCACACGATGGCCTACTCTTACGAAAATGGAACAGGATTTAATTGTGCGCAAGATGTTCTGCGTGCGTTCTCACACGGGACCTCGGTTTTAAAAGTCTCATGGTAAGGATGTGATTTTGTTGTTTGTTGTTGTTTGTTGTTTACAGTGAGCAGCTGAAATCATAATTATTTGCCATCTTGGTTGTGTAATATAATATTGCTGGTCTAAGCTCGACAGATGGCGCCATAGCTCAGTTGGTTAGAGCGTCTGCCTAGTAAGCAGAAGGTCGAGGGTTCGAATCCCCTGGTGCCTGTTTTTTGTGTTTTATTTTTTTTTTTTTTTTTTTTTTTTTTTTTTTTTTTTTTTTTGGGGGGGGGGGGGGGGATGGATAGCTAAGTGGTCAGAGCACTGGCTTTCCCCAAGTCAAGTTAAGCAGCTGAGCGTGGTTACCAGTTGGATGGGTGACCCTTTGCGCGTCTTGGCTTCAGTACAGTCCCCCCAGTTCACCCAGCTGTAAATGGTACCTGCTCTCTTTAGGGTCAAGGAAGGTAAAGCAGCGAGGGAGAGGAGATGGGCACTGCCCTCAACATGCTGGCCCCTAGAGAAGCTGAGGTCTCTGATGCCTCGCTCCCTACTACCCCGAAGGTTATTGGACACCTTTACCTGTTTTACCTGTTACCTTATCCTCGACAGACATTTTCTGTTTGATAATCTTAAAATGGTAGAAATAGTGTCGTTTTCTTTAAAGCGTTTTTTGATGATCCTGTTAAAGTTAAGGTTTTCTTTGAACTTTAAAAAAAATGTTAGAACATTTTTAATGTTATAACTATGAGCATATTCTGTGTTGTAGCGTACACTATACTTATGAAAACACAGACACAGACACATAAACACAGACACATAAACACAGACATAGACACACAAACACAGACACAGACACATAAACACAGACACAGACACATAAACACAGACACAGACACATAAACACAGACACAGACACATAAACACAGACACAGACACATAAACACAGACACAGACACATAAACACAGACACAGACACATAAACACAGACACAGACACGTACACAGACACACGCAGACACACGCAGACACACGCAGACACACACACACAACACACACACACACACACACACACACACACACACACACACACACACACACACACACACACACACACACACGCACGCACGCACGCACGCACGCACGCACGCACACACACACACACACAGAGAAACACCCACACACACACACACACACACACACACACACACACACACACACACACACACCCACACACACACACACACACACACACACACACACACACACACACACACACACACACACACACACACACACACACACACACACACACACACACACACACACACACACACTTCTTATTTTGTCTAATATCACCTCATGTGTAAAGACGTTAATTTAAAGAAAGACTTTGGAGATGTATTTACACATAATGATGTAGATAATTTCTCTTTATTTAGTCTTTTATATCGAGGATAATGGAATAAGTACACTTGTGCTTTTTTACATCCAGTCCCCGTGGGTATGCAGTTGTGTATATGTCATCTGTTCCCACCGGCACACGATGGCCTAATCTTACGAAAAGCGGAACTGGATTTAACGTGTGCGCAAGATGTTCTGCGTGCGTTCGCACACGGGACCTCGGTTTAAAGTCTCATGGTAAGGATGTGATTTTTGTTGTTTGTTGTTGTTTGTTGTTTTACAGTGTGCAGCTGAAATCATAATTATTTGCCAGCTTGGTTGTGTAATACTAATATTGCTGGTCTAAGCTCGACAGATGGCGCCATAGCTCAGTTGGTTAGAGCGTCTGCCTAGTAAGCAGAAGGTCGAGGGTTCGAATCCCCCTGGTGCCTGTTTGTTATTTTTGTTTGTTTGTTGTTGTTGTTTTTTTGGGGGGAGGGGGGCTGGGGGTAGCTAAGTGGTCAGAGCACTGGCTTTCCCCAAGTCAAGTTAAGCAGCGTGGAGCGTGGTTACCAGTTGGATGGGTGACCCTTTGCGCGTCTTGGCTTCAGTACAGTCCCCCCTAGTTCACCCAGCTGTCAATGGGTACCTGCCCTCTTTAGGGTCAGGGACGGTAAATCAGCGAGGGAGAGTAGATGGACTCCGCCCTCAACATGCTGGCCCCTAGAGAAGCTGAGGTCTCTGATGCCTCGCTCCCCTACTACCCCAAAGGTTATTGGACACCTTTACCTTTTTACCTTTTACCTTATCCTCGACAGACATTTTCTGCTTGATAATATAAAAATGGTAGAAATAGTGTCGTTTTCTTTAAAGCGTTTTTTGATGATCCTGTTAAAGTTAAGGTTTTCTTTGAACTTTAAAAGAAAATGTTAGAACATTTTTAATGTTATAACTATGAGCAGAGTCTGAGTTGTAGCGTACACTATACTTATGAAAACACAGACACAGACACACAAACACAGACACAGACACATAAACACAGACACAGAAGTACACAGACACGCAGACACAACACAACACACACACACACACACAGAAAACACACAGAAACACACACACACACACACACACACACACACACACACACACACACACACACACACACACACACACACACAACACACACACACACACACACACACACACAGAGAAACACAGAGAAACACACAACACACACACACACACACACACACACACACACACACACACACACACACACACACACACACACACACAGAAACACACACACAACACACACACACACACACACACACACACACACACACACACACACACACACACACACACACACACACACACACACATTCTTATTTTGTCTAATATCACCTCATGTGTAAAGACGTTAAATTAAAGAAAGACTTTGGACATGTATTTACACATAATGATGTAGATCATTTTTCTTTATTTACTCCTTTATATCGAGGATAATGGAATAAGTACACTTGTGCTTTTTTACATCCAGTCCCCGTGTGAATGCAGTTGTATATATGTCATCTGTTCCCACCGGCACACGATGGCCTACTCTTTTGAAAAGCGGAACAGGATTTAACGTGTGCGCAAGATGTTCTGCGTGCGTTTGCACACGGGACCTCGGTTTAAAGTCCCATGGTAAGGATGTGATTTTTGTTGTTTGTTGTTGTTTGTTGTTTTACAGTGAGCAGCTGAAATCATAATTATTTGCCAGCTTGGTTGTGTAATACTAATATTGCTGGTCTAAGCTCGACAGATGGCGCCATAGCTCAGTTGGTTAGAGCGTCTGCCTAGTAAGCAGAAGGTCGAGGGTTCGAATCCCCCTGGTGCCTGTTTTTTTTGTTGTTGTTTGTTTGTTTGTTGTTGTTTTTTTGGGGGGCTGGGGGTAGCTAAGTGGTCAGAGCACTGGCTTTGCCCAAGTCAAGTTAAGCAGCGTTGAGCGTGGTTACCAGTTGGATGGGTGACCCTTTGCGCGTCTTGGCTTCAGTACAGTCCCCCCAGTTCACCCAGCTGTCAATGGGTACCTGCCCTCTTTAGGGTCAGGGAAGGTAAATCAGCGAGGGAGAGGAGATGGACTCCGCCCTCAATATGCTGGCCCCTAGAGAAGCTGAGGTCTCTGATGCCTCGCTCCCCTACTACCCCGAAGGTTATGGGACACCTTTACCTGTTACAATCTCCTCTGACGCAAAGATTGATAAAGATGTAGACAACAGACTGGCAAAGGCAAACAGTGCTTTTGGCAGACTCTACCGCCGTGTCTGGAAAAACAAACACACTGAAGAAAGACACCAAGATCAGTGTCTACAGAGCCGTGGTACTGACCACCCTCCTGTACGGCTCTGAGTCATGGGTCACATACAGACACCACCTGCGAATTCTGGAACGCTTCCACCAACGCTGTCTCCGCTCCATCCTCGACATCCACTGGAGCGACTTCACCACGAATGCTGAGGTGCTGGAGCAAGCAGGGATCACCAGCATTGAGGCCATGTTGCTGAAAACGCAGCTACGCTGGGCAGGGCATGTCTCTAGAATGGAGGACCATCGCCTACCGAAGATGGTTCTCTACGGTGAACTTTCCACCGGACACCGCTACAGAGGCGCACCAAAGAAGAGATTTAAAGGCTCTCTGAAGAAATCTCTGTCAGCCTGCCTCATAGACCATAACCAGTGCTCAGTCCTTGCTGCTGACCGGCAGGCCTGGCGACACACTGTGCATCAGTCGGTCTCCTCCTTTGAGGGCAATCGCAGAGCGGCCCTTGAGGAGAGGCGAAAGAGGAGGAAGAACCGCGTCCCCTCTACATCAACCCCAGAATCGACTTTCCCCTGCAGCCGCTGCGGCCGGGTTTGTTTGTCACGCATTGGACTGAACAGCCACCAGCGAGCCTGCACCAGACGTGGACAGTGCCCTTAATCTTCGTTCGCGAAGACAAGCCATGATGTATCCTCGACAGACATTTTCTGTTTGATAATCTTAAAATGTTAGAAATTGTGTCGTTTTCTTTAAAGCATTTTTTGATGATCCTGTTAAAGTTAAGGTTTTCTTTGAACTTTAAAAAAAATGTTAGAACATTTTTAATGTTATAACTATGAGCAGATTCTGAGTTTTAGTGTACACTATACTTATGAAAACACAGACACATAAACACAGACACAGACACAGACACGTACACAGACACGTACACAGACACACGCAGACACACGCAGACACACGCAGACACACACAGACACACGCAGACACACACACACACACACACACACACACACACACACACACACACACACACACACACACACACACACAGAAACACACAGACACACACACACACGCACGCACACACACACACACACGCACACACACACACACACACACAGAGAGAAACACACAGACACACACACACACACACACACACACACACACACACACACACACACACACACACACACACACACACACACACACACACACAGAGAAACACACACACACACACACACACACACACACACACACACACACACACACACACACACACAGAAACACACACACACACACACACATTCAGAAGCACACACACACACACACACACACACACACACACACACACACACACACACACACACACACACACACACACACACACACACACACACACCACACACACAAACACACACACACAAACACACACATTCTTATTTTGTCTAATATCACCTCATGTGTAAAGACGTTAAATTAAAGAAAGACTTTGGAGATGTATTTACACATAATGATGTAGATAATTTTTCTTTATTTACTCTTTTATATCGAGGATAATGGAATAAGTACACTTGTGCTTTTTTACATCCAGTCCCCGTGTGTATGCAGTTGTGTATATGTCATCTGTTCCCAGCGGCACACGATGGCCTACTCTTACGAAAAGCGGAACAGGATTTAACGTGTGCGCAAGATGTTCTGCGTGCGTTCGCACACGGGACCTCGGTTTAAAGTCTCATGGTAAGGATGTGATTTTTGTTGTTTGTTGTTGTTTGTTGTTTTACAGTGAGCAGCTGAAATCAAAATTATTTGCCAGCTTGGTTGTGTAATACTAATATTGCTGGTCTAAGCTCGACAGATGGCGCCATAGCTCAGTTGGTTAGAGCGTCTGCCTAGTAAGCAGAAGGTCGAGGGTTCGAATCCCCCTGGTGCCTGTTTGTTATTTTTGTTTGTTTGTTGTTGTTGTTGTTGTTTTTTGGGGGGGAGGGGGGCTGGGGGTAGCTAAGTGGTCAGAGCACTGGCTTTCCCCAAGTCAAGTTAAGCAGCGTGGAGCGTGGTTACCAGTTGGATGGGTGACCCTTTGCGCGTCTTGGCTTCAGTACAGTACCCCTAGTTCACCCAGCTGTCAATGGGTACCTGCCCTCTTTAGGGTCAGGGAAGGTAAAGCAGCGAGGGAGAGGAGATGGGCGCCGCCCTCAACATGCTGGCCCCTAGAGAAGCTGAGGTCTCTGATGCCTCGCTCTCCTACTACCCCAAAGTGATTGGACACCTTTACCTTTTACCTTTTACCTTATCCTCTTTACACTCGACACATTTTCTGTTTGATAATCTTAAAATGTTAGAAATAGTGTCGTTTTCTTTAAAGCGTTTTTTGATGATCCTGTTAAAGTTACGGTTTTCTTTGAACTTTAAAAAAAATGTTAGAACATTTTTAATGTAATAACTATGAGCAGAGTCTGTGTTGTAGTGCACACTATACTTATGAAAACACAGACACAGACACGTACACAGACACACAGGCACAGGCAGACACACGCAGACACACGCAGACAGACACACGCACACACACCACACACACACACACACACACACACACACACACACACACACACACACACACACACACACACACACATACACACACACACACACACAGAAACACACAGACACACAGACACAGACACAGACACAGACACAGACACACACACACACACACACACACACACACACACACACACACACACACACACACACACACACACACACACACACACACACCACACACACACACACAGAGAAACACACACACACACAGAAACACACAGACACACACAGACACACACAGAAACACACACACACACACACACACACACACACACACACACACACACACACACACACACACACACACAAACACACACATTCTTATTTTGTCTAATATCACCTCATGTGTAAAGACGTTAAATTAAAGAAAGACTTTGGAGATGTATTTACACATAATGATGTAGATAATTTTTCTTTATTTACTCTTTTATATCGAGGATAATGGAATAAGTACACTTGTGCTTTTTTACATCCAGTCCCCGTGTGTATGCAGTTGTGTATATGTCATCTGTTCCCAGCGGCACACGATGGCCTACTCTTACGAAAAGCGGAACAGGATTTAACGTGTGCGCAAGATGTTTTGCGTGCGTTCGCACACGGGACCTCGGTTTAAAGTCTCATGGTAAGGATGTGATTTTTGTTGTTTGTTGTTGTTTGTTGTTTTACAGTGAGCAGCTGAAATCATAATCATTTGCCAGCTTGGTTGTGTAATACTAATATTGCTGGTCTTAGCTGGACAGATGGCGCCATAGCTCAGTTGGTTAGAGCGTCTGCCTAGTAAGCAGAAGGTCGAGGGTTCGAATCCCCCTGGTGCCTGTTTGTCTTTTTTGTTTGTTTGTTTGGGTTTTTTTTTTTTTTTTTTTTGGGGGGGGGGGGGGGGGGGGGGGGGACTGGGGGTAGCTAAGTGGTCAGAGCACTGGCTTTCCCCGAGTCAAGTTAAGCAGCGTGGAGCGTGGTTACCAGTTGGATGGGTGACCCTTTGCGCGTCTTGGCTTCAGTACAGTCCCCCCTAGTTCACCCAGCTGTCAATGGGTACCTGCCCTCTTTAGGGTCAGGGAAGGTAAATCAGCGAGGGAGAGTAGATGGACTCCGCCCTCAATATGCTGGCCCCTAGAGATGCTGAGGTCTCTGATGCCTCGCTCCCCTACTACCCCGAAGGTTATGGGATACCTTTACCTGTTTACCTTTTACCTTATCCTCGACAGATATTTTCTGTTTGATAATCTTAAAATGAGACATCCTAGGGCTTGCGGAAGTCAGATGGATTGGCTTCTGAGAAACAACCACGCAAGACGGCCACAAGATATGGTACAGTGGAGATGAGAAACTACACCAACACGGAGTAGGCTTCATTGTCAGGAAAGAGATTGTGTCAAGCATCATCAACTGCACACCAATATCCAGCAGACTCATCTCAATCAGAGTCTCTGCAAAACCCCAGAATCTCACCATCATCCAAGTGTATGCTCCAACATCTGACTACGATGATGACCAGATAGAAGAATTCTATGAAGAACTTGAAAACGTCATCTCCAAAACGCCCAAAAAAGACATCCTTATTGTGGAAGGCGATTGGAATGCTAAGGTGGGACCTGATGCCTATGACACCTGGGCAGGAACCACAGGACGCTTTGGACTGGGAGAAACAAATGACAGAGGACAGCGGCTGCTGGAATTCGCAAAGAAGCACAAACTAACTCTGGCTAACACACTCCACCTCCACAAGCCATCTAGAACATCAACCTGGCACTCACCAAATGGTCTGATTCATAATCAAATTGATTACATTCTGTCACCCCAAAGATTCAAATCCAGCATAAACAAGGCAAATACAAGAACATTCCCAGGAGCTGACATTGGCAGTGACCACGACCTTGTACTTACCACCATCAGGCTGAAACTGAAAGCAAAACAACAGCCAAAAAGCCCACGCATAAGATTCGACCTGGAAAAACTCAAAGACCCAACAGTGGTTGAGATCTTCCAAGCCAACATTGGAGGAAAGTTCGCCGCACTCACAGCCATTGACAATGATGTGAACACACTAGCCAACAACATCAAAGAAGTGCTAACGACAGCAGCAGAAGAAACATTAGGCAGAAGCAGAACAAAGAAACAACCCTGGGTGACAAATGAGGTTCTTGACCTCTGCGACAAAAGAAGAGAACTTAAGAAGCAAAAGTTCACAAGTCAAGAAGCCAACAACAAGTACATGGATAGCCACAGAGAAGTGAGGAAAAAGATGAGAGAAGCCAAAGAAGCGTGGATAGAAGAACAATGCAACAACATCGAAGATGGAATGGCCAAGGGAAACAGCAAAACAGCTTACAACACTCTGAAAGCACTAACTAAAACCACACAGCCTAAAGCCTCTGTTATTGAAGACAAAGAAGGAAATCTTTTAACGGAAAACAATGCCATCCTCCAACGCTGGACAGAATACTGTGAGGGATTGTATAACTACCCACTACGCCCAGATACCAACATAGTTTCCAACAAACCCCCTGAACACCAAGATAAAGACCCACCAATACTAAGGTGTGAAGTAGACACAGCTATTAAACAATTGAAGAAGGGGAAGTCCCCTGGAATCGATAACATCCCAGCTGAACTCATAAAAAATGGAGGGAATGAAACAGCAAGGCGATTCACAGATCTTTGTCAGAAGATCCACGACACCAAAGAATGGCCAAAAGAATGGACACAGTCTCTTGTAATACCCCTGCCAAAGAAAGGAAACCTCAAGCAATGTCAGAACTACAGAACCATCAGTCTCATAAGCCATCCTAGCAAGATCATGCTGCAGGTAGTCCTCAACAGACTGAAAAACCAAGCAGAAAAACTCCTGGCAGAAGAACAAGCGGGCTTTAGACCAAAACGCAGCACAATGGAACAAATTTTCAACCTGAGAATTCTGATAGAGAAGCATCTCCAACACCAAAAAGACTTGTACCACAATTTTATAGACTTCAAAAAGGCCTTTGACAGGGTATGGCATGACGGCCTCTGGCAAGTACTCAGGCACTTCAACATTGATAACTGCCTAATTGAAGTCATCAAGGCTCTGTACGAGAATGCAAGAAGTGCAGTTTTCATAAACAATCACGTGGGCGAGTTCTTCAAGACCACGGTTGGAGTCCGCCAGGGCTGCCTTCTCTCACCTGTACTCTTCAACCTCTTCCTCGAAAACATCATGACAGAGACACTGCAAAACCACCACACTTCCATCTCCATTGGTGGAAGACCCCTTTGCAACCTCAGATTTGCAGATGACATTGACCTCATGGGCAGCAGCAAACAAGAACTGCAAATCCTCACAGACAGTCTAACAGATCGAGCGAGCGCATACGGCATGGAGGTCAGTACAGAGAAATCGAAGATCATGGTCAACAGCGCGAGTAATGACAGCACGGAAATAAAGATGAATGGAGAAATATTGGAAGAGGTGAGCCAATTCAAATACTTAGGCTCCATCCTAACAAAAGATGGCACATCAAACAATGAGGTGAAAGCTCGCATCGCAACAGCAACATCTGCTCTAGTCAGACTCCAGAGGATCATCAGAAGCAACAACATCAGCTTCTGCACCAAATACCACCTCTACAAATCCCTCGTGATATCTATCCTCCTATATGGCTGTGAATCATGGACTCTGACAGCAGAGTTAGAGAGAAGAATCCAAGCATTCGAGAACAAGTGCCACAGAAGACTCCTCAAAATATCACACAAAGAACACAAGACCAATAACTATGTGAAAGAAGAAATCAAAAAGCGTGTGGGCCCCCAAGAGCCTTTGCTCTCCACCATAAAGAGGAGAAAGCTGATGTGGTTTGGTCACACCACAAGACACAACACCCTAGCAAAAACCATCTTGCAAGGAACAGTCGAGGGCAAGAGAAGAAGAGGCCGCCAAAAGAAATCATGGGTTGACAACATCAAAGACTGGACTGCCCAACCCCTGCAATGCCTCCTACTAGCCACACAGGATCGTGAAGCATGGAAAAAGATCTCCGTTGCGTCTTCTCTATGTCCCCCTACGTCCTTTGGGACATGGGACTGAGTGAGTGAGTGAGTGAATCTTAAAAGTTAGAAATAGTAAAAGGCTTGATTAGTGCCCATTTGGTCATTTTCTTTTAAAGCGTTTTTTTGTTGATCCTGTTTAAGTTATATTGGATTAGCTTTGCTTTTAAAAAAGAAAAGGTAGAACATTTTTTAATGTTATAAATTATGTATTGATTCTGAGTTGTAGTGTACACTATACTTAGGAAAACACACACACACAGACACACAAAACAGACACAGACACAACACACACACACACACACACACACACACACACACACACACACACACACACACACACACACACACACACACACACACACACACACCTCTCTCTCTCTCTCTCTCTCTCTCTCTCTCTCTCTCTCTCTCTCTCTCTCTCTCTCTCTCTCTCTCTCTCTCTCTCTCTCTCTCTCATTAATTGTCTAATATCACCTCATGTGTAAAGACGTAAAATTACAGAAAGACTTTGGAGACGTTTACACATAATGATGTAGATAATGAAGATGATAAATATGAGCGCAAAGTGGGGGGGGGGGGGGGGGGGGGGATGGGGGGGGAAGAACAAGGGAATTGGAGAGGAGTAAACAACAACAGGTCATAAAGGTTTGCCTTCAAAACAGACAGATCAATCACAGGAAGATACCAAAATAATGGGCTGTGTAGCAAACAGTCAGAAATTCTGCAGAGAAGTAAGTGTGTGTGTGTGTGTGTGTGTGTGTGTGTGTGTGTGTGTGTGTGTGTGTGTGTGTGTGTGTGTGTGTGTGTGTGTGTTGTGTGTGTGTATGTGTGTGTATGTGTGTGTGTGTGTGCGTGCGTGCGTGCGTGCGTGCGTGTGTGTGTGCGTGTGTGTGTGCGCGCGCGCGCGCAAACTTTCTCCCCATCCTGATCTACTAAACCTTGGGTGGTGGTCTGGGTGCTAGTCTTTCAGATGAGATGATCAACCAAAGCCTGTATGCAACCTACACTCACATCACTGCATGTAACAGACCCCAGGGCAACATGAGAGTTGTCAGGGGTTAAAAAAAAATCTATATAGAATTGGATATGTTCAGGTTTGAAAAAAACAACAACAACAACATGCAGCCAAAAAACAATGAACGACAACAAT
>CM060347.1:23078455-23093455 GCA_030674155.1 Stramonita haemastoma | reverse complement strand
ACTTCATACACACGGGGACTGGGTATAAAAATCCACATGAGTGCTTCTTCCATTATCCTAAAAAAAAACCCAGAAAAAAAGAACACACACACACACACACACACACACACACACACACACACACACACACACACACACACACACACTCACACACCAGTATTTTTTTTTTCTTTTTTTTTAAACCGGCACCACCCCTCGCCGTTTCCTCTCTCTGTGTGCCTATCCCTTTCTCTCTTGATTTTATCGATGTTTTAATTTTTATTGATATTATTATGCTTCTATCATAAGGGTTTTTATTTTGTTTGTTTACTTTTTGTTAATTTATTTTTCAAAATTTGTAGATAGGTTTATTATTATTATCATCATTATTTTTATTATTAATATTATTATTATTACTATTATTATTATTATTATTATTATTATTATTATTATTATTATTATTATTATTATTATTATTATTGTTATTGTTAGTAGTAGTAGTAGTAGTAGTAGTAGTAGTAGTAGTAGTAGTAGTAGTAGTAGTAGTAGTAGTAGTAGTCATTATCATTATTTTTAGGTTTATTTATTTCTTTATCTTTTTTTAATTTTTTTAAAAAATTTTTAATGTTCCCTTCCCCAACTCCTATCCAGTATCACTTTATGTGGAATGGCGTAAAATGAGACTATAATTTATATTACACACATGTAACAGAAAGAAAACGAAAGAAAACACCCTGAACTCTTTAAATCTAACAGTTCACCTGCAGTTTTGTATCAGAGTAAACTTGATATATATATATACATCATTACATCATCCTCATTCTCATCGATCATCATGCAAAGAAAAAATTGCCTCTGATTTCGTGGCCTCGGTTGCTCTGGTCTCGTGGTGACCTCAGATTCAGTTTCCTCATACGCTTCTGTGCCTGTGGTGAGTTAGTGTCAAAGCCTTTGGGGTTGGGGTTCGCGGGGACAACGTGTCGTTGGAGTAAAGTTGTGGTGGTCGCCACATCGGGTGGGTGACTATCTCAGTCTGGCTCCGTGACTGAGCTAATACTGTCGTTAGAAGGGGGCTTAGTAGGTGGTGTCCTGCGTATGTTAGATCAGAACAGGCACCACTGAACACCACACCAAAGTGACCCAGCAGCAGTGCAGGGCCCCTCTGGCTGGTGGCCCCACAACGACCTAATAATGATGAGCTCCTGGTGGACTTCTGATACTGAGTGTCACAATGATTATGTCTGGCGTTGTTTTTGTTTGTTTGTTGTTGTTGTTGTTGTTTTGTTGTTGTTGTTGTTGTTGTTGTTTTTTTTTGGGGGGGGGAGAAGTGAAAAGGTGTCTTGCTGTTAGGATTACTTTATTAGGCTCAGGTTGTTATGTAGCCAGTAATTTAATTTTGTTGTTTCGTGAAGGTGGGTGCCTGTGAACTTTTTGTTTTTTATTAATTTTTTTTATTATAAGGGTTGAGTTATTTTCAGGGCTGTGTTTTCTTTTTCTGTTGAAGTTTTATCAGTGATTGTTTGTTTTGTGGCGTAGTGGTGGGCCCCCAGTGATTGTAGTGAAATTTCCTTTCTGGAGTGAGTGAGATTAGATCATGGGACAGAATTTGCACCAGAGAGAGGGAGGAAGTTAGTTTTTTTTTCGAGATGGTGGAGAGGGCAAGATGGCTGCAAGCTCCTCCTCGGAGGAGGAGTTGTCATCTCCCGTTTGTTTGTTTTGTTTTGTTTTGTTTTGTTCTATGTGGTGGCTGTGCACTTTGTGCTATTTTTCGGAGGAGGAAGAGTTGAAAGCTGGGGTTGTTTTGTGATGTTCAAATCCAGGTCGGTTTTTTGTTGTTGTTTTTTTTAATTTTTAAATCCAGGTGATTTTGGGCTGTGGGGCTTTGTCCCACTGGGAGTTGATAGCTGCAGGTTGTTTTGTGATGTTCAAATCCAGGTTGTTGGGTGTGGGTTTTTTTTTCATCCAGGTGATTTGGGGCTGTGGGCTTTGTCCCAGTCCATTCCTCAGAGGAGCTGACAGCTGCTGTGCTGTGTTGTGGTCTTTATTTATTGCATTTATTTATTTATTCTTTTATATCGAGGACAGGCCTAAGGGAATAAGCACTCCATGTGCTTTTCTTTTTTTACATCTAGTCCCGTGGGTATACAGTTCCCCGCTGAATTCTAGCCAACCTAAAATGGCCTGGCCCTGCCCAGGCCTACCCCAATCATCAACATACTCTAGGCAGCCCTCGTAAGCTAGGTTTGCATGATAGCCTAGCTTAGGACAGGTTCTATGTCTGTACTAGGCTATGCTGAGAGGTGGGAGGGAGGTGCTAGGCTAGGCCTAGTCTGAGGCCTAAGCCTAGGGCCTAGACCTATGGGGTTAACATTAGTCTAGGCTAAACTATTGATTTTGATTGTTATTAGAAAGAGACGTCATCATCATCTTTCTGCAAAAAACAAATGCGTTTTAAGGTTACCAATTTCCCCACAATGGGGTGGTGAGATTTTTGCATACGACAACCGACAAGGGGAATAATTTTCGTGTATTCATTTTAAGCAAAGCAACTATTTAAGGCAGTAGAATTTTTATGATAGTTCTTTATATAAAAATATGTACAATTAGAATTTCAATTAAAAACTGTGTAATGAAACTTTTAAAAAAGTGCAAGTTTGTATTATTTGTTAATTTAAAAATACTTTTGTGGAATAAATAGGATAATTTTACTAATTTACATAAATAATAAAACTTTTACTAAGGGACAGCACTCTTGCTCTCTCAACAAGCGCAACATGTTGAAATGCACAACTGGTTCTGTTATCCTAAAAAGAAAAGAATAAAATAACAATAAAGATTCTCTCTCTCTCTCTCTCTCTCTCTCTCTCTCTCTCTCTCTCTCTCTCTCTCTCTCTCTCTCTCTCTCTCTCTCTCTCTCTCTCTCTCTCCACACACACACACACACACAAGACAGAAAATGCATGGAACTATTTATTTATTATTTATTTATTTATTTATCTATCTATCTATCTATCTATCTATCTATCTATCTATCTATCTATCTATCTATCTATCTATCTATCTATCTGTCTGTCTGTCTATCTATCTATCTATCTATCTATCTATCTATCTATCTATCTATCTATCTATCTATCTATTTATTATTTTATACTGCTCTATGTCACTGCAGATTTCTTTGCGTGAAAATCGGGCTGCTCCCACTGGGTATTTGTTTTTTGGGTGTTTTTTTTTTGTATTTTGTACTACTTTATGTCACAGCAGATTTCTCTGCGTGAAATTCGGGCTACTCTCCCCGGGGAGAGCACGTCGCCACAAGTGCAGCGCCTACCTATTTTTTTTCTTTTTCCTGTATACATGCAACTGTATTTTGTTTCCCTATCAGAGTGGCTTTTTTCTACAGAATTTTGCCAGGGTCAATCCCCTTGTTGCCGTGGGTTCTTTTACGTGCGCTAAATAGTGATGTGTAACACACGGGACCTCGGTTTATCGTCTCATCCGAAATACTAGCGCCCAGACCATCACTCAGGGTCTAATGGATGGGGGAAAAGTTTTGGGTCCAAACGGGGTACGAACCACCGCACACTCCGACCAAGACTTTTTGCTTTCTAGACAAGGCGCGTTACCACCTAGATCACCGATCCGCAAGCGCGTCGCCACAAGTGCAGCGCCACCGGCACCCATTAAAAAAAACAACTTTTCCTGGCTGCAACTGTATTTGTTTCCCTATCAGAGTGGCGTTTTTTTGTTTTTGCCAGGGACAACTCTATTGTTGCCGTGGGTCCTTTTACGTGCGCTAAATAATGATGTGTAACACACGGGACCTCATTTATCGTCTCATCCAAAAGACTAGCACCCAGGGTTCGGTCCGTGTATGCACAAAAACCCATTCTGATAGGCCTGAGACCTCAGATGGTGGTCTGAGTGCTAGGCCTAGGTCTGGCCTAGGGCTAGTATAGGCTAGGCTAGCCTAACCCAAGACCTATGTAAGCAACTTGCACTCATTGTAGGCTAGGCTAGGCCTAACCGAACCCTTGGTAAGTACGCCTACAGACTTAGGACTGTTTATTTATTTATACTTTTATATTGAGAATAATAGAATAAGCACTTGTGTGCTTTTTTTTCATCCAGTCCTGGTGTGTATGCAGTTTTGTAAATATTGGCATCTGTTCCCACCGGCACACAATGGCTTAGGCTACTCTTACGAAAAGCGGAAGAGGATTTAGCCCTTATGTGCGCAAGATGTTTTGCGTGCGTTCGCACACGGGGGCTCGATTTACAGTCTCATCCTAATTAGTTGCGGAGAGACCACTTGACAGAGGTCCTCAGACCATAGGAGACTAGACTACCATTTTGTTTGATTATTGAAAGAGACATCAACATCATCTTTCCGCAAAAGTCATAAGCGTTAGGTTACCATACCCCAAAATGGGGCGGTGAGATTTTTGTATGCAACGCGTTCAAGGGAGGCTAATTTTTGTCTACTTCTTTAAAGTATAACAACAATATAGGTGAGGAAAAATATTTAAAAGTGTTATTTAAATATCTTTTGTTTGCACTGTGAAAACTTTACAATGTGTATTTAAATAATAACTAAAACTTTGTCAGTATTATTTCAATTATTATAAAATGTTGTTTTTGAAATGTCACGAAAGTATTTGCTTATTTTCATAAACAAATAAAATTTACTAAGGGGAAGCACTCTTGGTTGCTCAACTCGCTGTGATGATGAGAACCGTGTGCAAACTGCACTCGCTGTATGTAACTTACCACACGACAGCAAGAGAGTTGTCACTGGTACAGTTGTACAGAAAGAGCCACTATCAAAAAGAAAAACAAAAACATGGAGCTAGGATAATTCGCGAAAATAAAATTTTAAAAAAAGAAAAAAAAAAAGGAAGGGGTGGCGCTGCTCTTGTGGCAACGCGTTCTTCCGAGCTAGGCTAGGCCTACAGCAGCCCGAATCTCACACTGAGAAAAATCTAGCGTTCCGTCAACTGAAAGAATCTCAGTCGTGGAGTAGGCTAGGTTAGGCCTAATGCTTAGAAAGTTCACCTTTGACCTCTCTTCCGCAGGGGCCATGGGGAATAAATGTCAACCCATTCTGACATAATTTACTGACAAAAATAATCATACAATATAGTAGGAATCATATAGTTGAGAGAAGTTACTATTGGTAGGCCTTACATGTGTGTATTTTGGTATAGTGTGCTGTTTAGACGAAACTTATGTCAAGTTACTAGGCCTGTTGGTGAGCCTACATATGTGTATTTTGGTATAATGTGCTGTTTAGACAAAACTTACGTCATGGCGTGTGGTATGCATTTTCTTCAGTTTAATCCCTCCTCCCTGTCGTTTCCGTCTCTTTAGTCAGAAGAAAGCAGTTAAGGACTAAATTTGTCCTCATCCCCAGTGTCTTAAGTGACCCAGGTTGAACATTCCATGTATCCAGGGTTTAGATAGAGGTCAACATTTCATTGTCAAGTTCTGGAATTTCTTCCACTTAGGCCTACCACTGAGAAATCTGCTGTGACAGAAAAGCTCCTAAGAGTCATAATCGAGGTTGTTTGAAACAAAACTGTCGCGAATTGGCCTTTGTGGTAGGCCTTAGGCCGCGGCCATAGTAAACCCGTCGTTTTGACGCCGTCAAAACGACGGGCCGGGTGAAAAATGCTGCCCGGCTGAATTACTCTGTGGCGTCACTGAAAACGGCTGTGCGTGGCCATAGTAGACCCGGCCCGGCCCGTTCTTTTTAACCCGTCGTTTTGACGTTCGAGCAACACGTCCGTTTGCCGGGTCGACGGAAAGGAAAATAATCAAGAAAAACTTATTTATGGTGCTTCAAAAATTCTGACTACACAAACGAGTAAATTAACCTTTCCTGATTGCATTCCAATGGTTTTGATAAAAGTTTTGGGGGGAGATTTAGGCAAAAACACTTTTTATGTCGAACTATTTTCTGTCGATTTGCGTCACCGCGGCAGCCTCATTTTTGCGTCACTCGCAGTCACGGGGTGACCATATTGTCAGAAAGAGACGGGCCGGGTTGACTATGGCCGCTTTGACGGATCCGTTCTCCCGTCAAAGAGACGGCCGTCGAAACAACGGGACGGGCCGGGTTTACTATGGCCGTAGCCTAAGGCATTTTTCACCCGGCCCGTCGTTTTGACGCCGTTTACTATGGCCGCGGCCTAACCTAACCACTTTTTGTTTTTGATAATTGTCTAACCACGATAGGCTAGCCTACCTGTGTCATGCCGGGTTACTGTTTGTAAGGCCTAGAGGCCTTGCCTACCGGCACACACTGGGCACACACTGGTCTCGACCGAGAGGCTAGCTAGGTACAGTGCTTCAGCTTTAACACAGCCTAGACTGCTACACGGACAGAGGGGTTGTGGGGTGTGCAGACAATCATTTTGTTTGATAATTAGAAAGAGATGAACCATCGTCTTTCTCTAAAAATCGCATAGGTTATAGAACACCATACCCCTTAATGGGGCGGTGAGATTTTTGTATACGACCACCTGACATTGGCTTAATTTTGATACGATTCTTTTATTGTGTAACAATGATAAGCGTTGTTAGAATTATTAAATAGTTATATAAATATATTTTTAAAATTACACCAAAATTGCATGTATTTTTGATTAAAATCAATGTATACTCTGCATCACAATTAATTTGTTTTACAATTTTGCACTTTGAGAACACGATATAACTATATAGGCAATTTTGTAAAAATAAAAAGATTAATAGAAAGGGACAGCACTCTTTATCGCTCAAACAGCGAGCTAAATGAGTTGCACATTCAAGCTAGCCTAGCATAATTATTATTGTGTCTATTTTATTTACATTAAATTTAATACCTGAAATAACTTACAATTAAATTGAATCATAATTCTTATATGACATTTGACTCGAAATATCATTGTACCATCATTCATTTACTTAAATTCCACACACACACACACACACACACACACACACACACACACACACACATTTTGTGTGTGTGTGTGTATATTTTTTCTTGTGTGAAATTCAGTAACTGATATTTAGTTACATTTTTCATTGGAATTACTGATTTTATTTGAGATTGTTAGAATTGCATTTTCCGCTTTGTTGTAGTTCAATAGGTTAGTAACGAAAAGTTATATATAATTTTTATTGAGGAAAAAGTCGGCTAGGCTAGGCCTAGTGGAGGAATAGGCCTAAATCAAGTGCAAGTAGGATACCCCCGTATCAAGGATTCAATTAAAAAAAAGAAAAGAAAATAGCCTATATTCTAGGCAATACATTTTAGTGGCAGTATAGGCCTAGGCCTATGCATTAGGCCTATTTTATGAGTAGGCTAGGCTTAGCCTGACCCGACTCAGAATCTGAGCTCCTGAATAAACTCTCTCCACAGTTTCCAGGCGGATTTTAAGCTCCACGTTGCATTTTCTTTAATATTATTTATCAGGCGATTAGGGATCGGCCTTGTATACAAATTGTTCGTGTTTCCATAACGTGGCAGACTCTGAGCGAGTCGCCGATGGATTACGGATCTTTAACGTGCGCAGAGCAACGTGCCGCTGTAGCAATCTGTACTATGTATGGACTTAGGTTCAGCGGCTACCAGTAAAACATTTCAAATATAAATATTTGTTATTATTATATATAAATTTAAATCTTAAAACGCTTTATGTTATTGCATTAAACAATATAGATTATTTATATTTCGATAAATAAAATTAACATAGAAATACTAAACTTTTACAAAATTGCAGTATTGAAATTGAAAAAAATAAAAATAAAGGGTAATCACTCTTTTTGACAACGTTAGGCTAACATTCATAATTTTTGTTTTCGGCTTAATGCATGACCCAAGTTTTTACCTTCAGTAAAACTGACCACGATAAAAATAAATCTATTGAAAAAAGATAGTTACAATGAGACATAAAATCTGTTACTTTTTGTTTCGCTATTCTGTTTGTGAAGGAACTAACCGGTGATAAGCTCTGCCGGGATTGGAAGCAGGGGAGCTAAATCTGCTCAGACTGTTCATTTTACATGAGAACGTAAGTTAGGCCCTATGCCACAAATTCAGTCACACGCGGTAGGCCTAACCTCACAATGTGTTTTTCGTGTTCTCTGTGTGGTTATTTAAGCATAATGTGTTCCGATAACAGAAAAAGATATAGATAAAAGGAAAGATATTAAACGCTAATATTGATAAGCAAATAACACCTCTCTCTCTCTCTCTCCTCTCTCTCTCTCTCTCTCTCTCTCTCTCTCTCTCTCCTCCCTCTCCCTCTCTCTCTCTCTCTCTCTCTCTCTCTCTCTCTCTCTCTCTCTCTCTCTCTCTCTCTCCTCTCCTCTCTCTCTCTCTCTCTCCTCTCTCTCTCAAAACCTTACATTTACTCTGTCACGTTTATTCATATTTTATACTCTCTATTTTAATAATTATGTGCGTCCTATGAAATACTTTTTTGTGAGCCTGTTATCAAACGACTCCTGCTTGTGAGCTCAATAATTATGTCCAACATAATTATGATATGGTTATGCATTTTGTGTGTGTGTGTGTGTGTGTGTGTGTGTGTGTGTGTGTGTGTGTGTGTGTGTGTGTGTGTGTGTGTGTGTGTGTGTGTGTGACTACAATAATAAGATTGGTTATGGTATTAGAGTATATAATATGTACCAAAGTACTCTCTCTCTCTCTCTCTCTCTCTCTCTCTCTCTCTCTCTCTCTCTCTCTCTCTCTCTCTCTCTCTCTCTCTCTCTCTCTCTCTCTCTCTCTCTCTCTCTCTCTCTCTCGGATGAGACTTTAAACCGAGGCCCGTGTGCGAACGCACGCAGAACATCTTTCGCACACGTTAAATCCTGTTCCGCTTTTCTTAAGAGTAGGCCATCGTGTGCCAGTGAGAACAGATGACATTTACAAAACTGCATACACACGGGGACTGGACGTAAAAAAGCACAAGAGTGCTTATTCCATTATCCTTGATATAAAAGAATAAAATCAAATCTCTCTCTCTCTCTCTCTCTCTCTCTCTCTCTCTCTCCTCTCTCTCTCTCCTCTCTCTCTCTCTCTCTCTCTCTCTCTCTCTCTCTCTCTCTCTCTTCTCTCTCTCTCTCTCTCCCCTCTCTCTCTCTCTCTCTCTCTCTCTCTCTCTCTCTCTCTCTCTCTCCTCTCTCTCTCTCTCTCTCTCTCTCTCTCTCTCTCTCTCTCTCTCTCAAAACCTTACATTTACTCTATGGAGAGGAGAGAGAGAGAGAGGAGAGAGAGGAGAGAGAGAGAGAGAGAGAGAGAGAGAGAGAGAGAGAGAGAGAGAGAGAGAGGAGAGAGAGAGAGAGAGTTTTGTTTTGTTTTGTTTGTTTTTTTATTGGTTTTTTGCGGGGTTTTTTTTTTTTTGGTTTTGTTTGTTTTGGCTTTGGTTCTGCTTTGTTACTTTTTATTTCCCCCCCTCTATTTCCAAAATATTATGATCTCTAGGCCTATGACTAATTTTGTTGACATATGATGGTTGGATAATGTACCTAGCTAACTTGTTATGTTTTTTTACTACCTTTGCTTGTTTGCTTATGTTTTAACTACTGCTTACTTATTATAGATTTTCTGGTTTCACCTTGTTTTTGTTTTCTGTGATATGATCATTTGATTGATTAGTATTGATTTTAGTTCACTATATTACGCCTTTGTTATTCTATTGTGTCTTCTGTCCTTACAACTTGTCTTCTGTTTATTACTGTCTTGTTGTTTTGGCCTTCTTTGTTTTGTTATTATTGTTTTTAGTTAAAGGTGTCTCTTAAATTGATGTAATCCCTGATTAGGGCGGGGGACTGGATGTAAAAAGGCACATCAGTGCTTATTCATTATCCTGGAATAAAAGAATTGGATTTGATTTGATTTGATTTGATTTGATTTGACCTCTTTCGAGGGTTACTCTGTAACCCTTGAAAAATAAAGATAAAGATTAAAGATTATTCTCCCTCCTCTCTCTCTCTCTCTCTCTCTCTCTCTCTCTCTCTCTCTCTCTCTCTCTCTCTCTCTCTCTCTCTCTCTCTCTCTCTCTCTCTCTCTCTCTCTCTCTCTTGTGTGTGTGTGCGTGCGTGCGTGCGTGCGTGCGTGCGTGCGTGCGTACGCACGTGTGGTGTGTGTGTGTGTGTGTGTGTGTGTGTGTGTGTGTGTGTGTGTGTGTGTGTGTGTGTGTGTGTATGTATGTATGTATCTTCAGTTTAACGTCTATTCACATTTCGTGATTTTAGACAAACAAACAAGCAAACAAACAAAAAAACAAAAAAAACAAAAAAACCTGAAAGAGTTCAAAATAAACTGAAAAATGTCATTTAACAATGCTGAAATAAGAAACTAATCCTAACACTACAAAAACTGGATTATTGGACTTCTTTTCAACGCTAACACAATGTCCAACAGCAAAGAAGGTTCAGACAAAATCTGATCCAGTGACAAACTAGGTACAGCAGGTAAAAATGTTTTTAAATGTTCACAATTAAAAATAACATGACTATTTGTAATCTTCTCACCACAAATACAGTTTACATCTTTCACGTATTTTGTCCTGAATGCGTTTAGTTTAAATCTATAAATGAGGGATGACACATTTCTCCGATTATACCAACCAGAAACTTTGTTACATACTAAAGCATTTTGAAAATCTATCACATTGCTTGTGTGGCTATTATATGGACAATAGCCAGACTCATTTATCTTCTTTCTGAAATGCTTCCAGCAAGCGTTTTGTAGCAAGTTATATCCCTCATGCAGAGATAAGGCAACATTTATTTCACAAGAATTATTTTTACACCTGGCTCCAAACTTTGCAAGGCAGTCAACTTTTTCATTAAAATAGATACCAGTATGTGAGGGAACCCAACAGAAAGTAATAGTGCTACCTCTTAAAATCAAAAAGTGTACCAGATGCCTGATTTCAGTGATGAGGTCTTTTCTTACTTTAGAAGTAGAATTGTTTAAAGCATGCAAAACCGATTTAGAATCGACACACATAAGGATGTTGAATATGTTTTTAGGGAAGTCAAGTACATGGTATAATGCCAACAAAATGGCAGTTAGCTCAGCTGTAAATATAGATTTATTTTTTCCCAGGTTGAAAGATCGTTCTACTTTCAATGATGGGATAATGAAAGCTGCTCCTGTCTCATTAGTATTTAGAACAGACCCATCGGTATAGATTTTGAGATGATCAGGGTAAGTGGTTTGAATATGTTCCTTTACTAATGATGTAAGAATGTTAACATTGTCAACTTTTCTTACAGAAGAATAATTAATGTCAAAATGAGCTTTAAGCAGTTCCCAAGGTGGACAGGGAGCTGACTTTACCTCTGATTTAGCTACTTAATTTGGATTAAGTTCTGAATGTTTAAAAAGTGTAGAGGTATACGTGCTAATTGTGGTAAGTGAGCTAATAGTTCTTGCTCTTTTCGGAAAGTGAAAGTCAGACTTTATCTGGACTTCTTTTTCAACATTGCTATCATTTGTTGTACTTCTTAGAACATATTTTGCCACAGCAAGTTGTCGATATTCATTTAAAGGCAGAACCCCTACTTCTTTATATGTGCCTATAGATGAGGCATGAGGTGGCACACCTAAAGCAAGTCGAAAAGCTTTACAATCAAGACTCTGGATTTTCTTAAGCAAGTAATTTGGAGCACTGAAAAAGACTTCTTGTCCAAAGGACAGTCTTGAGCGCACAAGGGACAAGGATAGATGCTTTAATACAGAAGTGTCTTGCCCCCATGGTTGTTTACTGGTAACTTTTAAGAAGTGAAGAACTTTTTTAGCTTTAGTTGCCAAGTATTCAATATGTTGATTCCACATTAACTTAGAAGTAAGGTATACTCCTAAAAATTTCACTGCTTGTTTGTATTCTAGATCTTCTCCATTAATTCGAAAATTAGGTAAATCTTGTGGGTCAACACCGTTGTTAAAAAGGACAAGGTTGGTTTTTTCAGGTGAAAGTGAGAGACCATTTTCAAAAAGATAACTACTGAGTTTGTCAATTTCTTTTTGATCTACATTTTGATAGAACTTCAACTGTCTTTTGGGTGTTTTCTTTTTCATCGTAACATCCATCCACATGCATATGTCGTCAGCATATTGTACAAGAACAGCACTGCTTGATAAAAGTCTAGGAAGATCATACAATAAAATATTGAATAGATAGGGTGATATTACTGAACCTTGTGGGATACCCATGTGTGGTGATCTTGGAGTAGAATAACAATTTCCAACTTTAGCTTGAATGATTCTTTCTGACAAAAAACTTTTAATATAGAAGTAAATACTGCCAGAAAGGCCAATAGATTTCAGTTTATATAGCAATCTCTCATGCCACACATGATTATATGCTTTATGTACGTCAAAAAAAGTGGCTAGTACATGTGTGTAGGTGTGTGTGTGTGTGTGTGTGTGTGTGTGTGTGTGTGTGTGTGTGTGTGTGTGTGTGTGTGTGTGTGTGTGTGTTGTGGTGTGATGTGTGTGTGTGTGTGTGTGTGTGTGTGTGTGTGTGTGTGTGTGTGTGTGTGTGTGTGTGTGTGCACGTGCGTGTATGGATGGATGTGTGTGTCAAAGTCAAGTCAAAGTCTTTTTTTTTTCCCAGTTGGTACATTGAGTAAGCAGTAAGTTTGCTTTTTTCATCAAGCCATCTTTCTAGTAAAAAAACAACCCAACAACAAACAAACAAAAAACAACAAACAAATAAACAAAGAAACAAAAAACCAAACCAAAACAAAAAAAAAATCCCCTAAAAAACCCCAACAACCCCACTTAAAAAAAAGAAAAAAAAGAAGAAAACCAGACAAACTAGCAAAAATGAGAACAGCAAGCAAACAAGCAGAGTACAACCAAGAAAACCCCACCCAGAAAATCTTTAGCTACAATATTGTCACAACTCATAACAACAAAATAAACTGGAAAGGAACTTAAGGAAATCTAATGATGATAATAACAATAATAACAGCAACAGTAGTAATAATGGTAATGTTAATGCACTGTAAGACTCACTCTTTCACGTAGACTGCACACACACACACACACACACACACACACACACACACACACACACACACACACACACACACACACACACGCACACACGCGCGCACGCACGCACGCACGCACGCCACACACACACACATACGCACGCACGCACGCACGCACTCAACTCACTCACGCACGCACGCACGCACGCACGCACGCACGCACGCACACACACACTTACACAAGCATATATATCCGTGCGTGCGTGCGTGCGTGCGTGCGTGCGTGTGTGTATGTGTGCGTGCGTGCGTGTGCGTGCGTGTGTGTGTGTGTGTGTGTGTGTGGTGTGTGTGTGTGTGTGTGTGTGTGTGTGTGTGTGTGTGTGTGTGTTGAAAAGTATAGAATATTGGTAGCAGAGCAAGTTTAAAGAAATACCCGTACAGTGGTGTACATTATTTGCTTTGTCTGAATTGCTGTGTGTTTTGTAATTTTCTGCTTGTGTAGCCCACATCCCAGTAACGCGGCCCATTGAACCGTTCAGAGCCCCCCCCCCCCCCCCTCCCCCCCCCCCCCCCCTTCTGTCTGTCTGTCTGTCTGTCTGTCTGTCTGTCTGTCTGTCTGTCTGTCTGTCTGTCTCTCTCTGTCTCTCTGTCTCTCTGTCTCTCTGTCTCTGTCTCTCTCTCTCTCTCTCTCTCTCTCTCTCTCTCTCTCTCTCTCTCTCTCTCTCTCTCTCTCTCTCTCTCTCTCTCTCTCTCTCTCTCTCTCTCTCTCTCTCTCTCTCCCCTAGTTTCATGAAATATTTTTGTTCCTTGGTCATTGTTTGAGCTATCATTATAAGAAAAAAAAAAACACGGAAAGAAAGAAGAAATTACACACACAAAAAAAAAGCTGCTCTTTTTTTTTTTTTTTTTTTTTTTTTAAATAACGTTCCTTAGCTGGATCTCTAAGGTTCACCAATGGTGAGATTTTGGCGTATTCGGCCTTACAGTTGGAGTAAGGCAGGGCTGTCTACTCTTATCCACTCTTTTCAACATCTACCTTGAGAGAATCATGGCTGATGCACTGGAACACCATAAAGGATCAGTCAGCATTGGTGGCAGAACAATCACAAACCTCCGCTTCGCAGATGACATTGACTGACTAGCAGGATCAGAACAGGAGCTTGCCAGCCTAACAGAACACTTGAACAATGCCTCTAAAACATACGGCATGAAAATCAGTGCAGAGAAGACCAAACTGATGACCAATAATGCCAAGGGCATCTGCTCTGATATCATGGTCAATGACCCGAAGCTGGAAACGGTTCAAAGCTTCAAGTACTTGGGAGCCCTTGTATCAGACAAGGGGTCTAAGCCAGAGGTAGTATGCAGGATTGCACAGACAATAACGGCACTGTCAAAACTGAACACCACCTGGAAAGATTTTTAAAAAAATATTTCACAAGGCTAGACAAGTCGATGCAAAAGGGGACCACCACTGATGACCAAAGCAGTGTGATCTGCAAATTGAACACCGAGCTGTTTTGTGGTTGACCAGATGATAATTATGACTGGCAAGTGCTGATTTGTTTGCTTGCCTGAGTAATTCATACTTACGTTTAACTAGAAACCGGGAACCAAACATTTGATGCACTTGCACAGCAAGCAAACTTTCATGTGTTGTGCACAGTATGCATCATACTATGCATCCTTAAGTAAGTCCTTCATGAAACACACTACATCATGCACTGTGACTTGGTCATCATCAAGAGAGTCTAAATACTGAATTGTCTGCTTGAAGATTTCAAGTCGCACACTTTGTTCAAGGTCTACCAAGGCGCAGATTCTTGGCAACAGGCTGAGCATTCCTAAACATCTGGGGGATTCCACAGCGTTTGGAAAGAAAGTTGGTATAAAAACAACATGGTATATTGTGTCACTGGCAATGCAGTCTTGAACAAATTCTAATTTCCCTTTTGCATTTTTGGGCCCATAACTCTCCTGTGACTTGCAGTGTTCCAATACTGATAGCTGAAACAGCATGGT
>CM060347.1:23063455-23070955 GCA_030674155.1 Stramonita haemastoma | reverse complement strand
GTTAAATCTTTTTCCATTTTCGTGAGCAATAGATGACAAGATTTACAAAACGGGGACTGGATGTAAAAAAAAAAAAAAAGCACATGAGTGCTTATTCCAGTATTCTCTGGATAAAAGAAGAAATAAATAAATCCATCCATCCATCCATCCATCCATCCATCCATCCATCCATCCATCCATCCATCCATCCATCTATCTATCTATCTATCTATCTATCTATCTATCTATCTATCTATCTATCTATCTATCTATCTATCTATCTATCTATCTATCTATCTATCCCTTGGTCTGGCTACCGTGGGGGCACCCACAAAGACTTGACAACCAGTTCCCTCCATTCCCTCTCTCTGTTCTGCCTTTCTCAAAGTTTTGTTGAGTTCTAGGCCAGTCTATTTGCCGATGTTGTCCTCCCATCTCTTCCATGGTCTGCCTCTTTTTCTTTCTCCTTGGACAGTGCCTTGCAGTATTGTTTTTGCATGTCCTTTTGATCTTGTTACATCCCCGTACCATTTAAGTTTACACTTCTTTGCGATTGATAAAAGGTTTTCGTAGGGACCAATGGTTTGCTGGATTCTGTTCTGCATTTCTTTGTTGCTTATGTGGTCTCTGTAGGAGATGCCAAAGAGTCTCCGGGAACATCTCATCTCTACTGCCTGTACTCTTCTCTCAAACTCAGCAGTCAGGGTCCAAAATTCACAGGCATACAGAAATGTGGATATGACAAGGGAGTACATTCGTCTGATCTTGGAGTTGAGTGAAATATTTCTATCTTTCCAGATGGTGATCAGTTTTGACAGTGCTGTTATTGTCTGTGCAATCCTGCATACTACATCTGGCTTGGACCCCTTGTCTGATACAAGGGCTCCCAAGTACTTGAAGCTTTGAACCCTTTCCAGCTTCTGGTTGTTGAGCCTGATATCAGTGCTGATGCCCTTGGCGTTATTGGTCATCGGTTTGGTCTTCTCTTCATTGATTTCCATGCCGTATGGGAGGGATGATGATAAGTGACTGCACAAATAAATAAAAGAATTTGTATATATATATATAACATTTTCTCAATTATATATATATATATATATATATATATATATATATATTATATACATACATACATACATACATACATACATACATACATACATACATACATACATACATACATACATACATACATCATACATACATATCATTACATACATACATACATACATACAATACATACATACATACATACATACATACATACATACATACATACTACATACATACATACATACATAATATATTATCACACAAGAGTGTGTATAAGTATGTGTTCATTATTTATCATTTTTTTTGTTTATTCTTTTATATCGAGGATAATGGAATAAGCAATCATATGCTTTTTTTTTACATCCTGTCCCCGTGTGTATGCAGTTTTGTAAATGTCATCTGTTCCCACCGGCACACGATAGCCCACTCTTACGAAAACTGGAACAGGATTTAACGTGTGCGCAAGATGTTCTGCGTGGGTTTGCACACGGGGCCTCGGTATATAGTCTCATCTGAAAGACGTTTTGGGGGAGTGGAGTCAGCACTAATATTAACCCGAGAGGAAAAATCCCCTCGACCGGGAATCGAACCCGGGTTGTCTTTTTGGGATTGCTATGTTCTGTCTTATCATCTGTTCCCACCGGCACACAATGGCCTACTCTTACATAAAGCGAATCAGGATTAAACTGTGTACAAGATGTTTTGCGTGCGTTCGCACACGGGGCCTCCGTTTATAGTCTCATCCGAAGGACTGTTGGGGAGAGTGGAGTCAGCGCTGATGTTAACTCCAGAGGGCAAAAATCCCCCATCGTTTTCTACGTCTACTTCTTCGTCTCCCTCCTTGTTCCTTGTAGGACAGTCTTGGCCAGTCCAGACACACGTGGCACAGACAAAGAAAGAGAGAGAGAGAGAAAAAAAAGAAGAAATCCACGCATAATCCTTCCATCAATACAAATCTTTATTCTCCGCCTGTCTAACAGTACCAAGATAACACGTTGACGAACAATGTCACCGTCCTGCTTCGATCTCTCTCTCTCTCTCCTCTCTCTCTCTCTCTCTCTCTCTCTCTCTCCTCTCTCTCTTCTCTCTCTCTCTCTCTCTCTCTCTCTCTCTCTCTCTCTCTCTCTCTCTCTCTCTCTCCTCTCTCTCTCTCTCTCTCCCCCCTCCTTTTCCTCCTCCTCATTCCTCCTCCTCCTCCTCCTCATTCCTCCTCCTCCTCCTTCTTCTCCTCTTCCTCCTCCTCCTCCTCCTTCTCTTCCTCTTCCTCCTCTTCCTCCTTCTCCTCCTCCTCTTCCTCTTTCTTTTCTTCTTCCTCCTCCTCTTCCTCCTCTTCTCTCCTCCTCCTCCTCCTCCTCCTCCTCCCAATTCCCCCATCAATAATTCCCTTTGGGGGATCTCTCCAGAGATTGCAGAAAGAGATCAATCAATATTCCTCCAAGGCTGAGCTGATCTGTCTTATCCCCCCCAAAAAAAAAACTGTCTGGTCAACAATGGTCTAGTGTGGGTTTTTGTAACTCAAAGGATGGAAGATGGGGGGGGGGGGGGGGGGGGCGGGGGGGGGGAGGGCGGGAGGGGGGGAGGGTTAAGGAGGGTGTGGTGGGGGGGAGTAGTTGGGAGAGGGGGGAGGGGGTAGAGTTTTTACTATTCTGTAGTCTGTGTGTTTTTTTGTAACTGGAAGGAAAGGGGAGAGGGGAGTTAAGGGGGGGGGGGGAAGTAGGGGGGGGGGGGTAAGCGGTGTGGGTGGGTTTGGGGTTGGAGGTAGGGTAGGGGTGGGGGTGGAACATTGCGCTGGTGATCTGCTGACCTAAGTTCGAATCCTGTTCAAGGTGATATTTTCCCACGGAGTTAGGCCTAACATCAGTGCTGACTCTAATCCTCCCAAAAGTCCTTCGGATGAGACTATAAACGGAGATCCTGTGTTCGAACGCACACAGAACTTTCTTGTGCGCGCGTTAAAACCCGTTCCACTTTTCGGAAGAGTAGGTCATTGTGTGCCGGTGGGAACGGATGAAAACATTTACTGCATACATATAGGGACTGGGTGTAAAAAGCACACGAGCGCTTCTTTGATTATCCTCGAAATATAAAATTAAATAATCATAAACATGAAAAGAAATCGTTAAATGAAAAGAAATAAATGTGTCCTCCTTTATTTGAAATGGTAACTTGATATTCTAAGACTTTCTGTTATTTCCTGTCTGTCTGTCTGTCTGTCTGTCTGTCTGTCTGTCTGTCTGTCTGTCTGTCTGTCTGTCTGTCTGTCTGTCTGTCTTCTTTTTCTTCAGAGAGACAGAGAAAAAGCCAGAGAGAGCCAGAGAGAGAGAGAGAGAGAGAGAGAGGAGAGAGAGAGAGAGAGAGAGAGAGAGGAGAGAGAGAGAGAGAGAGACAGACAGACAGACAGACAGACAGACAGACACACAGACAGACACACAGACACACACAGACACACAGACACACAGACACACAGACACACACACATACAGACAGACACACAGACAGACAAACAGACACACAGACAGACCGATAAACTATTCACAGCTTTCTCCCAACACAAACCCTCCAGGATACCCCCAAAAGAATCCTTGGTGGGGCCTTTGAATCAGTTGAAAGGCCCAACCAATTCTTGGCGACTAATCGCATTTTAATTAAGGGTACAAAATTACTCCCGTGGTTCCCCCCCCCCCCCCCTCCCCCATCCCCTTCTACCCCCCCCCCCCCCCCCCCCACCCCCCCACTTTGTAGAGAAAGGTTTCTGAATAAAGATGACGATAAATGCTGACTAATCAGGGGTCTTATTGACAATCGCCATACATGGTGCTCATCACTCCACAATTATTACTTGTAATGATTTTCCCCTTAAACTATCGATCAGATTATAGTTTGTCTTTGCAAAAGGGGTTGATGTTTTTTTTCTGTGTGTGTTTTTTTTTTTTAAAGCTGGTGTATGGTAGTGGAAAGGTGTCAATAGTTCTATTTCGGAATTGTTGCATGCTGTGATAGAGACTTAACTTGCTTACTCTACAAGCAGTGGTTTGTGAATCAGATTCAGATTCAAATTCGGAATATTTTATTGCCATTTAAGTCATGCAGATTTACTTGACACAACAACAAAACAAACGTAAGTTTTAATTATCTTTCTGCCCAAAACAATGTCCCATAAAAGCGTTCTATGAGGATGCTGCTGCTGCTGCTGCTGCTGCTGCTGCTACTGCTGCTGCTGCTGCTGCTGCTGCTGCTACTGCTACTACTACTACTACTACTACTGCTGCTGCTGCTGCTGCTGCTACTGCTGCTGCTGCTGCTGCTACTACTACTACTACTACTACAACTGCTGCTGCTGCTGCTACTACTACTACTACTACTACTACTACTACTACTACTACTACTGCTGCTGCTACTGCTACTACTACTACTACTACTACTACTACTACTACTACTACTACTACTACTACTACTACTACTACTACTACTGCTGCTGCTGCTGCTGCTGCTGCTGCTGCTGCTGCTGCTACTACTACTACTACTACTACTACTACTGCTACTACTACTGCTACTGCTGCTGCTGCTGCTGCTACTACTACTACTACTACTACTACTACTACTACTACTACTACTACTACTACTACTACTACTACTGCTGCTGCTGCTGCTGCACTACTGCTGCTGCTGCACTACTGCTGCTGCTGCTGCTGCTGCTGCTACTACTACTACTACTACTACTACTACTACTACTACTACTACTACTATACTACTACTACTACTACTACTACTACTACTACTACTACTGCTGCTGCTGCTGCTGCTGCTTACTACTACTACTACTACTACTACTACTACTACTACTACTACTACTACTACTACTACTACTGCTGCTGCTGCTGCTGCTACTACTACTACTACTACTACTACTACTACTACTACTACTACTACTACTACTACTGCTGCTGCTGCTGCTGCACTACTGCTGCTGCTGCTGCTGCTGCTGCTACTACTACTACTACTTACTACTACTACTACTACTACTACTACTACTACTACTACTACTATACTACTACTACTACTACTACTACCGCCAAAAGAGAAGAACAAGTCATAATTCTAAGATATAAACAGGGAGCTTCGGCTCGTTCTTGGTGGATTGGTGGTCTAGGTGGTAACGCGCCTTGCCTAGAAAGCAAAAAGTCCGGGTCGGAGTGTACGGTGGTTTGAATCCCGTTTGGGCCCCCAAATTTTCCCCCATCCATTAGCCCCTGAGTGGTGGTCTGGGCGCTAGTCTTTCGGATGAGACGATAAACCGAGGTCCCGTGTGTTACACATCACTATTTAGCGCACGTAAAAGAACCCACGGCAACAAGGGGGTTGACCCTGGCAAAATTCTGTAGAAAAAAAGCCACTCTGATAGGGAAACAAGTACAGTTGCATGCAGGAAAAAAGGGGAAAAAAATGGGTTGGCGCTGCACTTGTGGCGACGCGCTCTCCCCTGGAGAGAGAGCAGCCCGAATTTCACGCTGAGAAACCTGCTGTGACATAAAGTTGTACAAAATACAAATACAAAATACTTCGGTGCTTGGTCGGGGCGTTCTCTCTTGTTGCTTCAACAGAACTGTTTCAATTTTGGGGTGGCCTGTTGCTTCTACAGAACTGTTTCAATTTTGGGGTGGCCTGTTGCTTCTACAGAACTGTTTCAATTTTGGGGTGGTCTGTTGCTTCAACAGACCTGTTTCATTTTTGGGTGGTCTGTTGCTTCAACAGACCTGTTTACTGTTTCATTTTTGGGGTGGCCTGTTGCATCAACAGACCTGTTTCATTTTTGGGATGGCCTGTTGCTTCAACAGAACTGTTTCATTTTTGGGATGGCCTGTTGCTTCAACAGACCTGTTTCATTTTTGGGATGGCCTGTTGCTTCAACAGAATTGTTTCATTTTTGGGGTGGTCTGTTGCTTCAACAGAACTGTTTCATTTTTGGGGTGGTCTGTTGCTTCAACAGACCTGTTTCATTTTTGGGGTGGCCCAAGGCGCTGGGGTGGGAGACGTTCGCTCGGCTGGGTGGGGTGGGGGGGTGGGGGGGGGGGGGAGGAGGATCTAGAGTACACCAGCCTGTCCCGTATTGATATAATGATGATGATGATGATGATGATGATGATGATGATGATGATGATGATGATGATGATGATGATGATGATGATGATAATAATAATAGTGATATGATGATGACAGTAGTAGAAGTGGTAGTAGTATGTAGTAGTAGAGTAGTAGTAGTAGTAGTAGTAGTAGTAGTAGTAGTAGTAGTAGTAGTAGTAGTAGTAGTAGTAGTAGTAGGAGGAGGAGGAGGAGGAGGAGGAGGAGGAGGAGCAGCAGCAGCAGCAGCAGCAGCAGCAGCAGCAGCAGTAGTAGTAGTAGTAGTAGCAGCAGCGGTAACCTTCTGACCGTCTGGCTACTGTCTACAAGTTCCTAAATCGAAGTAGTACTTCTGCTGGGACTCTAATACAACTTCAGCAACAGCAACAGCAACAACAACAACAACAACAACAACAACAACAACAACAACAACAACAACAACAACAACAACAACATAATTCTAAGACTCTGCACTGGGAACAACAGACTAAACCACCATGATTGTGTCCACAAAGCTGAAACTTGCTCCTTCTCCCCTGTGTGTGTGTGTGCCTGTGGTAACAAAAAAAAAACCCAGACAGGCGAGCACATCCTTCAGAGATTCATGTACACTATTCAGCGACCTGAGGAAGAAAGTATGGCCGACAGAGATAACCCTACAGACCAAGCTGTACGGCCCACGAGAGGAGCTGGAAAGGACATGTCATTATTTTTCCTCAGACACATCTGACGGTGTTAAGCGAACGAGAGAAGTAGAAGAACTTTCACAGACCGACAGACAGACAGACAGACAGACAGACAGACAGACAGACCGACAGACAGACAGACAGACCGACCGACCGACCGACAGACAGACAGAAACACACACACACACACACACGCGCGCGCGCACGCACGCATGCATTCACACACGCACGCACGCACACACCCACAAACAAGGGGACGGGATAGCCTAGTGGTCAGAACATTGCGCTCGCAATTTGACGACCAGAGTTCGATTCCCGGTCGAGGAGATTTTTCTCCTGGAGTTAACATCACTGCTGACTCCACTCTCCTCAAAAGTCTTTAGGATGAAACTGTAAACTGAGGCCCTGTGTGCGAACGCACGCAGAACATCTTGCACACACGTTAAATCCTGTTCCGCTTTTCGTAAGAGTAGGCCATTGTGTGTCGGTGGGAATATATGATATTTACAAAAGTGGATACACACGGGGACTGGATGAAAAAAGCATATGAATGCTTATTCCATTATCCTCGATATAAAAGAATAATTTAAAAAATAATAATACACAGATATAGAGAGAGATAGAGAGAGAAAGAGAGATAGATAGATAGATAGAGAGAGAGAGA
>CM060347.1:23053455-23058455 GCA_030674155.1 Stramonita haemastoma | reverse complement strand
GTGAGTGTGTGTGTGTGTGTGTTGTGTGTGTGTGTGTGTGTGTGTGTGTCTGTCTGTCTGTCTGTCTGTCTGTCACGGAGTAATTTTGTACCCTTAATTAAAATGCGATTAGTCGACAGATTTGGTTGGGCCTTTCAACTGATTCAAAGGCCCACCAAGGATTTTTTTTGGTATCCTGGAGGTTTATGTTGGAGAAAATTGTGAAAAGTTTATCTGTCTGTCTGTCTTTCTGTCTCTCTGTCTCTAAAGAAGAAGAAGAAGAAGAAGAAGAAGGGAAGAAGAAGAAGAAGAAGAAGAAGAAGAAGGAGAAGAAGAAGAAGAAGAAGAAGAAGAAGAAGAAGAAGAAGAAGAAGAAGAAGAAGAAGAAAGAAAGAAAGAAAGAAAGAAAGAGAGAGAGAGAGAGAGAGAGAGGGAAGAGAGAGAGAGAGAGAGAGAGAGAGAGAGAGAGAGAGAGAGAGAGAGATTAGTGAAAACTCTACCTCCTCCCTACCCCCCACCCCCACCCCACATCCCTTATCCCTCCCCCTCCCCCCCCTCCTTCATCCTTCGAGTAACAAAAACGCACACCAGACCATTATTGACCAGAACAGTTTTTTTTGGATAAGACAGATCAGCTCAGCCTTGGAGGAATATTGATTGATCTCTTTCTGCAATCTCTGGAGAGATCCCCCAAAGGGAATTACTGATGGGGGGAATTGGGAGGAGGAGGAGGAGGAGGAGGAGGAGGAGGAGGAGGAGGAGGAGGAGGAGGAGGAGGAAGAGGAGGAGAAGGAGGAGGAGGAAGAGGAGGAGAAGGAGAGAGATCGAAGCAGGACGGTGACATTGTTCGTCAACGTGTTATCTTGGTACTGTTAGACAGGCGGAGAATAAAGATTTGTATTGATGGAAGAATTATGCGTGGATCTTTGTATTTTTTCTTTTATCTCTTTCTTTCTTTGTCTGTGCCACGTGTGTCTGGACTGGCCAAGACTGTCCTACAGGGAACAAGGAGGGAGACGAAGAAGCAGACATAGAAAACGATGGGGATTTTCCCCCTCTGGAGTTAACATCAGTGCTGACTCCACTCTCCCCAAAAGTCTTTGGGATGAGACTATAAACCGAGGCCCCCCGTGTGCGAACGCACGCAGAATATCTTGCGCACATGTTAAAATTCTGTTCCACTTGTCGTAAGAGTAGGCCATTGTGTGCCGGTGGGAACAGATGACGCGATTGACAGAACTGCATACATACGGGGGTTAGATGTAAAAAAAGCACATGAATGCTTATTCTATTATCCTGGTATAAACGAATAAAAAAAATTTTTTTTAATGAATAAATAAATAAATGGGAAGACAGCATCAGAGAGGGGACTGGCTTTGAATGGAACGATTTGGTACCGAAAGCAGGGTACCTCGAGAAGTGGAGGAAGCTGGTTTCAAAATCTTCGATGGTTGCCCCGATGGACAGGGGGGGGGGGGGGGGCAAGGGGGAAGGGAGTAGATTTTTCACTATTCTGCAGTCTGTGCATTTTGTAACTCTCGAAGGGAGGGTGACGGTTAAGGGGGGTGGGGGTGGGAAGGGGTAGGGAAGGGAAGAAGGGATTGGGGGGGGGGGGGGGGGGGGGCGAATTTTCACTGTTACGTAGTCTGTACGTTTTTGTTAACTTGAAGGAAGGGGGTTAAGGGGGTTAGGTCAAGGTGAAGGTGAAGGTGGTGTTGTGTGTGTGTGTGTGTGTGTGTGTGTGTGTGTGTGTGTGTGTGTGTGTGTGTGTGTGTGTGTGTGTGTGTGTGTGTGTGTGTGTGTGTAAGTGTGTGTGTGTTCTGTGTGTGTGTGTCTGTGTGTGTGTATGTGTGTGTAAGTGTGTGTGTGTAAGTGTGTGTGTAAGTGTGTGTGTGTAAGTGTGTGTGTGTAAGTGTGTGTAAGTGTGTGTGTGTGTGCGCGTGTGTGTGTGTGTGTGTGTGTGTGTGTAAGTGTGTGTGTGTGTAAGTGTGTGTGTAAGTGTGTGTGTGTAAGTGTGTGTGTAAGTGTGTGTGTGTGTCTGTTTGTGTGTGTGTGTGTGTGTGTGTGTGTGTGTGTGTGAGTGTGTATGCGTGTGGTGTGTGTGTGTGTGTGTGTGTGTGTGTGTGTGGTGTTGTGTGTGTGTGTGTGTGTGTGTTGTGTGTAAGTGTGCGCGTGTGTATGTGTGTGTGTGTGTGTGAAGGAGAGAGAGAGAGAGGAGAGAGTGAGATGAGGAGAGAGAGAGAGGAGAGAGAAGAGAGAGAGAGAGCAGAAGAGACAGGACAGACAGACGAGACAGGACAGACAGACAGACAGACAGACAGACGAAGAGAGTCAAGCAAAGTACCTCTATTGAGGGTGAAAAAAGGATTAGCTTTGTCAGGTTTTTTTGGTTGTTTTTTTTAAATCCTGCCCCCATAAAGTGTGTGTTTGTGTGTGTGTGTGTGTGTGTGTGTGTGTGTGTGTGTGTGTGTGTGTGTGTGTGTGTGTTGTTGTGTGTGTGTGTGTGTGTGTGTGTGTGTGTGTGTGTGTGTGTGTGTGTGTGTTTTATTTTTATTTTTATTTTTTTATTTTATACTTTTATATCGAGGATAATGGGATAAGCACTCATGTGCTTTTTTCATCCAGTCCCGTGTGTATGTAGTTGTGTAAATATTGTCATCTGTTCCCACCGGCACACAATGGCCTTCTCTTACGAAAAGCGGAACAGGATTTAACGTGTGCGCAAGATGTTCTGCGTGCGTTCGCACATGGGGCCTCGGTTTACAGTCTCATCCGAAAGACTTTTGGGGAGAGCGGAGTCAGCACTGTGTATGTGTATAACACTACACTGTGTGTGTGTGTGTGTGTGTGTGTGTGTGTGTGTGTGTGTGTGTGTTGTGTGTGTGTGTGTGTGTGTGTGTGTTCGTGCGTGCCTGCGCGCGTGTGTGCGTGCTGCGTGTGTGTGTGTGTGGGGGGGGGGATGTGTGTAGTATATAGTAAAAATCGTTAAAGATTTCACGGCGGCCTATTTTTCTTTCACTCTTTCATTCTATTCTGTCTTCCTTTCATATTTTTTCTTCGTGTTTTATTTTTCTTTAGAGTGATAGCTTAAAATCTGACCAAATAGGAAACTGGTTTCATTAAAAGTGGGGGGGGGGGGGGGGGGGAGAGGAGTGAGAGAGAGAGAGAGAGAAGAAGAGGAGTGATTGATGAGAGAGGAGAGTGGGGAGAGAGGTAGAGATGAGAGAGAGAGAGGAGATGGATGGAGAGAGGAGGAGAGAGAGAGAGAGAGCACAAAAAAGTTTATAGATTAAAAAGTACTTCATGTTAAGAGCACAGGACACACAGACACACAGACAGACACACAGACGGCACGCACGCAGAACAACTTGCGAAACACGGTTAAATCCTGTTCCGCTTTTCCTAAGAGTAAGCCATTGTGTGCGGTACGGCGGGAACAGATGACAAGATTTGATTTTTCAAAACTGCATACGCACAGGGACTGGCTATAAAAAAAAGAACACGAGTGCTTATTCCATTACCTCGAAAATTTTTTTTTTAAAGAATTTTTTTAAAAATCACGCACGCGCGCGCACACACTCACTCACACCACAAAGTCACACACACATACACACACACACACACAACACCACACACACACACACACACACACACACACACACACACACACAACACCACACAACCCACACACACACAAAACACACAGTCACAGTCACACACACACACACCACACGTCTTGTACATTGTATATATATATATATTATATTTATATATATATATATATATATATATATATATATATATAAAATATATATTATAGTATATATATATATTTATATATATATATATATTATTTTATATATATATACCTCAATTTCGTGAAAAGGCTCTTACTGGGAATTCCATCATACACAGAAGCTTACTCACTGGAATCATTGACAAGTACTTTACACAAACTTTGATTAGTTTCAGAAGAAGAAGAAAAAAAGAACCTGGGAGAGGGAGGACAAATAGGAAGAAGACAAAGAAGAAAAAGAAAAAGAAGGAGGAGGAGGATGAAAAAAGAGATGGGAGAGAAGGACAAAGAGGAAGAAGATAAAGAAGAAAAAGATAGGAGGAGGAGGAGGATGAAGAAGAGATGGGAGAGGACAAAGGGAAGAAGATTAAAGAAGAAAAAGAAGGAGGAGGAGGAGGAGGATGGAGGAAGAAGAAGAGAGAGAAAAAAGAGGAGAAGGAGATGTAGGGGAACTGGAGAAAAAAGATTAGTTAAAAAAAAATAAAACCGAAACTGAGTCAGCTTTGCAGAATGTAAATTTGTTTTTTTTAGTCATGTTAAAGTTTAAAAAAACAAAAGAAAAAACAATACACACGACCATTTTATTGTTTTTATACTTATTACATTACAGTGTACCTGAAGTACAATAAAAAAAAAAAATAAAAAAAGAAACAAAAAGGGAAACAATACATTATGGCCACTTCATTGTTATATATTTATTATGATATATACACGATGTAAATTATACATATATATACACACGGTGTGTTTATATATTACATATATCACATCGTGTGTATATATATGTATATCACATCGTGTATATATTTTATATATATCTATATATATATATATTTATATATATATATCTATATTATCTTATTATATATATTATATATATATATAACACTACACTGTACCTGAAGTTCCTCAAATAACCCTCCCTCCCTCCCCCCCCCCACCCCTCCCACCCACCCCCAACCCCTTTCTTTTTGATTTATAAAACTTTGAAACATTTTTTTCTGGAATGGTAATTTAAAAAAAAATAGCAAAAAAAAAAAAGCAAACAAAAAATGTAGACCACATTCCTCATGGTGGTATGTGGGTATCCAAAAACGTGTGTTAGATTTTTAATCAGGCTAACTGAGTTTTCTGGAAAAGCAATTTTATTTTAAAATAAAAAAAAAAAGCAAACAAACAAAAAATGGTAGACCACATTCCTCAGTGTGGTTTCCAACCAATGTGT
>CM060347.1:23040955-23043455 GCA_030674155.1 Stramonita haemastoma | reverse complement strand
GCCCTCTCACCCCCCCCCCTCTCCCCTCAAACTCTATTTCGTTTTCCCACCATTTCTGCGCAGGCGTGCACTTTGACCCATGACCTTCTTTTCTTCAGGATGGAGAAAGTTCAGTCGTATGACGGCAGTTTTCAGAACGATCATTGCCAAATTTGCCTCAGGCAGACAAGTAGAGTAACCTAAGTCATAGTGTCCTAGTATATTTATAATTACGTATATGTTTTAGACTTGTCCGTACCTAAATCGGAAACCTCCGCTGGGACTGATGTTATGATTTCAACAATAATAATAACAAGAAACATCAAACTACAAACGGTATTTGATTGGCTCATTCTGTTGCAGCTGTAAGCTAGGCTAGGCCTAGACCCCAAAGCTTAATTTTTTTCTGTTTTTTCTTTTTTCTGTCTGTTCTGTTTTTTCTCCATAGAAGTTGGAGACTCCCTCAAAATGTTAGTCGCGTAGCCGGTGTCGTGGTACTGCTTTTACCCCTCTTCTAAATTTGTTACCTAGGATATTATGTGAGTGAGTGGGTGAAAGTGTGTGTTTTTCTTTCTTTCTTTTTCTTTCTTTCTTTCTTTCTTTCTTTCTTTCTTTCTTTCCTTTCTTTCTTTCTTTCTTTCTTTCTTTTCTTTTCTTTTCTTTTCTTTCTTTCTTTCTTTCTTCTTCTTTCTTTCTTTCTTTCTTTCTTTATTTTCTTTTCTTTTCTTTCTTTTCTTTCTTTCTCTCTTTCTTTCTTTCTTTCTTTATTTTCTTTTCTTTTCTTTTCTTTCTTTCTTTCTTTTCTTTCTTTCTTTCTTTTCTTTTCTTTCTTTCTTTCTTTCTTTCTTTTTTCTTTCTTTCTTTCTTTCTTTCTCTTTTCTTTATTTATTTCGACGACAATGTAATATGCATTCATGTGCTGTTTTTTTACATTCAGTCCCCGTTTCTATGTAGGTTTGGGTTTTTTTTTTTTTTAATCCGTTCCCACCGGTACACAATGGCCTACTCTTCCAAAAAGCGGGACAGGTTATGTGTGTGCAAGATGTTCTGCGTGCGTTCGCGCGCGCAAGGGACCTCAGTTTATAGTCTCATCCGAAGGACTTTTGGGAGGAGTGGAGTCGGCACTGATGTTAACTCGGGGAAAAATTTCCCCTTGAACGGCATTCGAACTTGGGTCAGCAGATCACAAGCCATTGCGCAATGCTTTAACCAACCAGGTAATTCTGTCCTCTTGTGTGTGTGGTGTGTGTGTGTGTGTGTGTTGTGTGTGTGTGTGTGTGTGTGTGTGTTGTGTGTGTGTGTGTGTGTGTCTGTGTGTGTGTGTGTGTGTGTGTTGTGTGTGTGTTGTGTTCGTGTTGTGTGTGTGTGTGTGTGTGTGTGTGTGTGTGTGTGTGTGTGTGTGTGTGTGTGTGTGTGTTGTGTGTGTTGTGTGTGTGTGTGTGTGTGTGTGTGTGTGTTGTGTGTTGTGTGTGTGTGTGTGTGTGTGTGTGTGTGTGTGTGTGTGTGTGTGTGTGTGTGTGTGTTGTGTGTGTCGTGTGTGTGTGTGTGTGTGTGTGTGTGTGTGTTGTGTGTGTGTGTGTGTGTGTGTGTTGTGTGTGTGTGTGTGTGTGTGTGTTTGTTGTTTGTGTTGTGTGTGTGTTGGTTTGTGTGTGTGTGTGTTGTGTGTGTTGTGTGTGTGTGTGTTGTGTGTGTGTGTGTGTGTGTGTGTGTGTGTGTGTGTGTGTCGTGTGGTCGTGTGGTGTCGGTGTGGGCGTGAGTGTGGCTGTGAGTTGTGGATGTGTGTGTTTGTGTATGTGTGTGTGTGTCGTTGTGATTTTTGTGTTTATGTTGTTGTTGTGTTTGTGTGTGTGTGTTGTTTTTTGTGGTGTCTGTGTTTTGTTGTTGTGTTGTTTGTTTGTGTTTCGTGGATGTTCGATGTGTTCGTTATTTTTTTGTGGGTTCTGTGTGTGTTGTGTGTGTGTGTGTGTGTGTGTGTGTGTGTTGTGTGTGTGTGTGTGTGTGTGTGTGTGTTGTGTGTGTGTGTGTGTGTGTGTGTTGGTTGTGTGTGGTGGTTGTTCGTTTGGTCGGATGTGTGTGTGTTGTATGTGTGTGTGTGGGTCCCGTGCGTGGTGGGTGTGTGTGTACGTGTGTGTTGTGTGGTTGTGGTGTGTGTGTGTGTGTGTGTGTTGTGTGGTGTGTGTGTGTGGTGGTGTTGTGTGTTACATATGAAGTTCAATTCAGTCAGTTATGACCAGATCAAAGTTCTAAGTACATAAATATGTACAAACATCAGTCTGCACTTGCTTGAGGATTTGACTCAGAAATCTCCTTTAGGACGTTATTGTAATCACAACCGCAAAACTGAAGGATGTGAGATTGTCAGTAAGTCTTCGAATTAATACGGAATACAGAGAAAAGAAAAAAGAGTAAAAAGAACACTTTTATAAAAAAAAAAGAAGAAAAAAAACTTCTGTGACGGGGGCGGTAATTAGATTACCTCCCATGCAATCAGAGCCCTGTCGCAGCGTCGTATTTTAAATCG
>CM060347.1:23020955-23035955 GCA_030674155.1 Stramonita haemastoma | reverse complement strand
CACTCTGTCTCTGTCTTCTCTGTCTTCTGAAGGTCTTCTTTTCTGTCTGTCTGTCTTCTGTCTGTCTGTCTGTCTGTCTGTCTCCTCCCCCCCCTCCCCTCTCTCTCTCCTCCTCTCCCTCTCTCTCTCCTCCCTTTCCCTCTCTCTCTCCCTCTCTCCCTCTCTCCCCCCTCTCTCCCCCCTCTCTCTCCCCCCTCTCTCTCTCCCCCCCCTCTCTCTCTCCCCCCCTCTCCTTCCTCCTCCTCCCTCTCTCCCTCCCTCCCTGACTCACTCATGAATCCCAACTTATAACACATTGTGAGACCCGTTAAGTGCTACATACATACATGTACATACTGGATGAGCAGTTTGCGTGTATTCAGGAATTCTTTTTCAGTATAATATAGTCATATAGATAATGATGATATATATATATATATATCATCATTATCTATATCATGTATATGACTATATTATATATATACCATATCATGACAGGACGCTATCTTTATGGCCGTGTGGTTTTAGACTATTAGACTTAGTTGAACCCTGCGGGTCCATAAAGTTTTGGGTTCGATTTTCTGTGGACGCGATGAGTGACTTACTATTAGTATTAGGGTACAGTGGAGATTTCTACGAATCCAATCTAATCATGTTGTATATTATTATTATAGCCCCGCTGACCACACAGGCCATAATTATCGGGGCTTGTCACCTCGTCAAAGATTTTTAGACTACGATCCGCCCTAAAGGTCAACTTCCAAGTGCAGTCCTGCCAGTGCCTTAATAAATTCCACTTTCGTGTATAATTGTATGCAGAAGATCGACTATATATGCGTGTTTAAAGATCCTGCAGTGTGTCATCGTTCGGTGGTTTATGGGAAAAAAATGAACATACCCAGCATGCAATGAAATGAGCTGAGTCGGAATGTGTTTGGTTCAGGCCAGCAGGCAGACCTCCTAGAGTTGTACAAGCACAGGAGAAGACCAGGCACTACATACCTCTCCTTTCTTTATTCTTTTATTTCGAGGATAATAGAATAAGCAGTTATGTGCTTTTTTTTTTTTTTTTACACATCCAGTCCCCGTGTGTATGCAGTATTGTAAAAATTTGTCATCCGTTCCCACCGGCACACAATGGCCGCCAGCCTACTCTTCCGATGAGAGAGAGAGAGAGAGAGAGAGAGAGAGAGAGAGAGAGAGAGAGAGAGAGAGAGAGAGAGAGAGAGAGAGAGAGAGAGAACCAGCACTACCATTATATAGGCAGCCACGCTGCGACTTCAGAATTTTTTTTCTCTCTTTTTACTTAGAAAAGTGCAGGGGATTTATTTTGATTTCTGTGCGTGCATTCCCTCGACTTCAGTACAATAGATCATGGTAGTTAATACTACTAGTTCTAGTTACTTTAGTTTACTTTACTTAAAACATTTTTTTTTTAATGAACAGCGTAACATGGGAACCGAAACGCGGCAACCCAAAATTACGCAATAGCGTAAGAAGGAAGGTGGCAGGATGGTTAAGACGTATGCTTGCCTTACATAAGTCACAAGTAAACCACGAGGTTCTGGGTTCGATTCCCAGCCTCGCCCTTTCTTCCCAGCTTGACGAGAAAAATAAAATTGAGCTGGATGTCAAAGTCCTTCGGACGAGACTATAAACGGAGGCCCCGTGTGCGAACGCACTGCAAAACATCTTGCGCACACGTTAAAAACCCGTTTCCGCATTTCAGAAGAGTACCTCTAGGCCATTTTGTGTCGGTAGGAACGGATGACAAAAAAAATCCAGCATGCACACAGATCTGTCTGTCTGTCTGTCTGTCTGTCTGTCTGTCTGTCTGTCTGTCTGTCTCTGTCTCTGTCTGTCTGTCTGTCGTCTGTCTCTCTCTCTCTCTCTCTCTCTCTCTCTCTCTCTCTCTCTCCTCTCTCTCTCTCTCTCTCTCTCTCTCTCTCTCTCTCTCTCTCTCTCTTTATATCGTGTTTAGACACCATCTCCGAACTGGCCGAAGTAGGAATGCCTTAATGGTTGGGGAGGGGGGGGGGACGGTCGCATATATTACATATAATGCATTAATCTCACCATTTGTAAACCTCGGAGCTCTAAGCCAAGGAACGAAAAAAAAACACTGTATTGAGGTATGCATACACGAGGTGTGTGTGCACGCAGTATATAGTCTATAGTGAAATATGTCGGTTTTTTTTTAAAGTAAATTTATTTAAACAACGCGTGGGATTCTTTTCAGTTTGCTTTAAAAATTAAAAGTACGTGACCCAGTTTTAAGGCTGAGCAAAGCGTTTGCTGAGCATGAGATGTTGTGTAATTGTAGAGGAAAAAGCCAAGACAGCCCCTTCACCCTCCTTCTCACCCCCCCTCTCTCCCCCCCTCTCTCCCCCCCTCTTAATTAAAGAGGAAAATGGGTAGGGGTGGGGTGGGGGAGACGGTAGTGGTGATGTTAAAGGATAGGCTTTTTAAATTTATTATTATTATTATTATTATTATTATTATTATTATTATTATTATTATTATTATTATTATTATTATTATTATCATTATTATCATTATTATCATCATTATTATTATTATTATTAATTATTATTTTTTAAATACAATTTTCTTATCATTTATTTGTATATTTTATTAGCACTCATGTGCTTTTTAACAAATAATTAATCTCTTAAAAAATTTTTTTTTTACATCCACAAACCGTGTGTACGCGGTTTGTAAATGTTGTCGCCCGTTCTCACCATACCACTACCAACACGCAACATTGGGCCTACTCTTCCCGAAAGGCGGAGCAGGCGTGAACGTCTGCGCGCAGTCCCTAAATCGGAAATCTCCGCTGGGACGTTAATTTAATCGCAACAACAACAACAACAACAACAACAACACAACAACAACGTCTGCGTAAAGATGTTCTGCATGCTGCGTCTGTTCACTACCTACTCCGGACCCTTAGTTTATAAATAAATTACTTATAGTCTCATCCGAAGGACTATTTTTGGGGAGAGTGGAGTCAGTACTGATGTTAACTCCGGAGGGAAAAAAAATCCCCTTAAATTAAACACTAGATAAAACAGGCTTCTTCGGTGTTCGCTCGAACCTGGGCCGTTTCGTTTCGTTTTTATTTCGTTTTTTTTTTTATTTCGAGGATAATTAATAGAGTAAGCATCGATGTTTTTTTTTTTTTTTTTTTTTACACCCAATCCCCGTGTGTATGCAATTTTGTAATTTTTTTCATCCCTTCCCACCGGCAGACAATGGCATACTCTTCCAAAAAGCGGAACAGGTTTTTACGTGTGCGCAAGATGCTCTGCATGCGTTTGCACACGAGATCTCAGTTTATAATCTCATCCGAAGGACTTTGAGGAGGAGTGGAGTCGGCACTGATGTTAGTTAACTCGAGAGAAGAAAAAAACTCTTGAACAAGATTCGAACCCGGGCGAGCAGAATACGAGCGCATCATTCTGTCTAACCACCAGGGGCTATCCCATCCACCCACCCCCTTAAGGAAATAAAGAACCGTAGCCATCATTATTGTCTCGGATAATCCTTGCGTAATAGATTATTTCATTGCTTCGGCCATGTCATAAACTGAAGAAAGAAAAAAAAGAAAAAAAGCCCACAGCAAAGGGAGACAACTTAGAATGTAGAGTTATTTATTTTTTTTGGTTGCTTCTTTTGTTTGTTTATTTGTTGTAATCTGGCGATGTTATCTGTGCCTGTACGTCGTTTGTGTGAATGATTGAGCGAGCCAAGCTTGTATAATGTCTCTCTTTCTCTCTCTCTCTAAAGAGAAAAACAAAATTCTTCATGTCTTGATAGTTCTGTAGCAAGTGAGAATCCTTTATTCGCGTATTGATCGATTTTCGCTCTTTTGTTCTTGTTTTGTGTATACATGTGTGTTTGTTTTTTTTAATTTTTAAAGTGATTGAGTTGTCTTTTTTGCTCCTTTTCGTCTTCGTCATCATCATCATCATCATCATCATCATCATCATCATCATCATCATTCATCATCATCATCATCTCAACGTCATCATCCTCTTCTTCTTCTTCTTCTTCTTCTTCTTCTTCTTCTTCTTCTTCTTCTTCTTCTTCTTCTCCTCCTCCTCCTCCTCCTCCTCCTCCTCCTCCTCCTCCTCCTCCTCCTCCTCCTCCTTCTTCTTCTTCTTCTTCTTCTTCTTCTTCTTCTTCTCCTCCTCCTCCTCCTCCTCCTCCTCCTCCTCCTCCTCCTCCTCCTCCTTCCTCCTCTTCTTCTTCTTCTTCTTCTTCTTCTTCTTCTTCTTCTTCTTCTTCTTCTTCTTCTTCTTTCCTCCTCCTTCTCCTCCTCCTCCTCCTCCTCCTTCTCCTTCTCCTCCTCCTCCTCCTCCTCCTCCTCCTCTCCTTCTTCTTCCACTTCTTCTTTATCGGCATAACGGTGGCAGGGATGGATGATGAGAGAGAGCTTTCAGATCCTTTAAAGTCGTTTCCCTCGTTTTGTTTTTTTTTGCATAAATTTGCATATTATAAATCTCTGATTCTGACTGCATAGTAGCGTACATCTTTTCATGCTGTAAAGCACTTTGAGGTGTCGGAAAGCGTTACAAATTCCCACAGCAGCAGCAGCAGCGGCGGCGGTGGTAGTGGTGATGGAATAAGTTCTTTCTAAATTATCCGTTTTTTACCATTCAAAACGCCATGCACCGATCTAAAAAAAAAAAAGAAAAAAAGAAAAAGAAAAGGAGGAGGAGGAGGAGGAGAAAAAGAAGAAGAAGAAGAAGAAGAGAAGAGAAAGAAAAGAGAGAGAGAGAGAGAGAGAGAGAGAGAGAGAGAGAGAGAGAGAGAGAGAGAGAGAGAGAGAGAGAGAAGAGTAAGAAATGTAACAGTAAAAGAAGTAGGAGGGAAAAAGAAGAAGAAGAAGGAGAGAGGAGGAGGAGAGAGGAGGAGAGGAGGAGGAGGAGGAGGAGGAGAGAGGAGGAGAAGAAGAAGAAGAAGAAGAAGAAGAAGAAGAAGAAGAAGAAGAAAGTGAAGCAGGACAAAGACAAATAGGAAAAGGCGGAGAAGGAAAAAACAAAAACAAAACCAAAACAAGAAAGAAGAAGAAACGTGCATAATTCACACACTTTTAGGTTCTGTTAAGACCTCCACAAAAAAAAACTAAAAAGAAAAAAGAGACTTTCCCTAAGTGCAGATCTATGTTTCGGCACTATTGTCTCGTGTAGTGTTGTATATATATATATATATATATATATATATATATATATATATATATATATATATATAATATATATATATATATATAATGTCGAAAAACTTGCGCGTTTAACACACTCTGCACTCAGTGGCTGGTGGAACCGAGAACGTGTTTGTCAATGGATCCACAATCCAATCCAATCATATTGTTCAGAAAAACCAAAACCGAAACAAATACCCCCCCACCTCCCCCAAGAAATCCAACCACCCACCCACCCAACTAAACAACTCAGGGCTTCCATTGGGGTATATCAGCATATTCTTCTTTCGTTCGCTTTACACCGTCAGATGTGTCTGGGGAAAGTAATGGCAAGTCCTTTCCAGCTCCTCTCGTGGGCCGTGCAGCTTAGTTTATAGGGTTATCTCTGTCGGCCACACTTTCTTCCTCAGGTCGCTGAATAGTGTACACCTTTGAAGGATGTGCTCGCCTGTCTGGTTTTCTTTAGGCCTACCACAGGCGTGCGCGCGCACACACGCACACACACACACACACACACACACACACAAACACACACACACAAATGGATGGCTTGATGAAAAAAAGCAATTGTACTGCTTATCCAATGTACCATCTGGAAATTAAAAGTTTGACTTAACTTGATTTGATTTGATTTGACTTGACTTGACTTGACTTCACACACACACACACACACACACACACACACACACACACACACACACACACACACACACACACACACACACACATAAGGGAAGAAGGAGCAAGTTTCACCTTTGTGGACATCTGGCTCGATATATTAGGGGCTGTTAGTGTTTCTGTATTAATTAACCAGCCACCTCCCCCCCCTGCCCCTACCCCCTCAAGCAGTTTTCGACTTGCTAGACTATGTTATTTCTTTCTAGCTCTGCTTTTCACACAACTCTCTCGTAGTCTTTCTTCCCCAGCGTGTAGACTAGCCTACACACAACACCACGGTCTCCTAGCAGTGATGTCAATGTGTGTGTGATAAATGTGACACAGAGTGCATAGTTGGTTTGGCCCTTAGGCTACTGGCCTTAGCCTAGGGGGTGTTGAAGTAGAGAGCACTGGTCAAACAAAAGTGTCCTTGTTTCAGTGTCCAGTCCACACTCTGCCGTGAGGAAGGTGTGAGGAAGGTTTCGTCTGTTAGGCCTAGTGTCCCCTAGGCCTATACAACCCCCCTCCCCCTTTATGACCACTACCATCATCTTTTGTTTGTCCATTCTTCTCACGATAGGCAGCCAGAGTCCTCGTTTCAGTGTCCTTGTTTTGAATAGTGTCCACACATTGCCACGAGGAAAGTTTCGTCTGTTAAGTGTCCCCTAGCCTACTAGGGCCTATACAACCCCCCCCCCCCCCCTCCCCCTTTTATGACCACTACCATCATCTTTTGTTTGTCCATTCTTCTCACGATAGGCAGTCCTCTTTAGGCAGCCAGAGGACGGATAGGCAGCCAGAGTCCTCGTTTCAGTGTCCTTGTTTTGAACAGTGTCCACACACTGCTGGGATAGGGGGAAGGTGTTAGGCTAGTGACTAGTGTCCTCCTCTACTATACAACCCCCCTTTTATGACCACTACCATCATCTTTTGTTTGTCCATTCTTCTCACGATAAGCAAAGAGCTCCACACACAGGTCACACATTGTTGGTCCAAGTGGACAGGAGCTCATGACGCCATTTGCGTTTACACACTGATCAGTAAGAACCCTCTGTTTCCCCTAGGTCTATACTATTAGTACTAGGCTATGGGGACAGGATAGCTCAGTGGTCAGAGCACTGGCTTGTCCCCAGCTGAAGCCTAAGATTAGTTATTAAGCAGCATTGAGCGTGGTTACCAAGTGGATGGGTGACTGTGCGCCTTGGTTTCAGTACAGTCCCCTAGTTCACCCCTGAGCTGTATGCAAATGGGTACCTGCCCTCTTCAGGGTCAGGGAAGGTAAAGCAGCGAGGGAGAGGAGAGATGGGCGCCGCTGCCTTCAACATGCTGGCCCCTAGAGAAGCTGAGGTCTCGAATGCCTTGTTCCCCTATGACCACATAAGTTATGGGACACCTGTACCTTTACCTTTTACCTATTTACCAGGAGCCTTGGACCTGTGATGGATACGTCCACTGGGACTTTGATACAATCTTCAGCAACACTACAGCAGCAGTTTGATTCGAAAATAATGGTGATGGTTGGGTGATGGTACAGTTCCTTAAATCGGATAGCTCCGCTGGGATTTAATGCAATCAAAAGTAAAACAGTGTTGTTTGTATGTCATGTTCCTTGTACCTTGAAGTAGGCTAACCCAAAGCCTTAAGTTAAGATACAGTAACATTAGGATTATGACGATGCTTTCTTTCTTTCATTCTATCTATCTGTCTGTCTGTCTGTCTCAGTGTCTGTCTGTCTCAGTGTCTGTCTGTTTCTCTGTCTGGCTGTCTGTCTGCCCTGTCTGCCTGTCTGTCTGTCTGCCTGTCTCAGTGTCTGTCTGTCTGTCTGTCTGTCTCAGTGTCTGTCTGTCTCAGTGTCTGTCTGTCTCAGTGTCTGTCTGTCTGTCTCAGTGTCTGTCTGTCTGTCTCAGTGTCTGTCTCAGTGTCTGTCTGTCTGCCTGTCTGTCTGCCTGTCTCAGTGTCTGTCTGTCTGTCTCAGTGTCTGTCTGTCTGTCTCAGTGTCTGTCTGTCTCAGTGTCTGTCTGCCCCTCTGCTTGTCCTCTTTCTTTCTTGAATACAGTTGCAACATAAAAAAAAAAATCATTCCCATAGTAGTGATTACAGCACGAAGACAGCAAATTATACAGAACGTGGGTGGCACTGGCGCTGAACATCAGCATTATATTTATTTATTTATTTGTTATTTTGTTTATTTATTTATTCATTCATCTTTGATACGTGACTTGTGTCGTCAGCAATGCCCCCAACATCATAGGCAAAAACAGAGGATGTGGGAAGACTGAAGGCCATTAATTAGTTTTGGGGAAAATTAGTGACCAGTGGCTATTGTGGGAGCGAGCTCTTTTTGTCTTTCTTCTGTCTCAGTGTCTGTCTGTCTTTCTCTCGCTCCTTCTTCATTGTTTTTCTTTTGTTTTTCTCTCTGTCACTTCTTTCCTCTCTTTCTGTCTGTGTGTTTTTTCTTTTTCTTACTGTCTTTTTATGTCTTTTCTTTTACCTTTTTTCTTTTTTTTTTTTTGTTTCTTTTCTGTCTGTCTGTCTTTTACTTTTTGTTTACACCTACACACACACACACACCACACACACACACACACACACACACAGCACAGCACGCAAGCACACACCACACACACACACACACACACACAAACAAACAAACAAACAAACAAACAAACAAACACACACACACAAAACACCCCCCCCCCCCCCCCTTCAACCCTCCTTCATCCCCCCCTCCCCCCCCCTTCCCCCCCCCTCCCCACACACACAACAGTTATTTGTCAAAAGTTAGATACACGTTACGTAGTCTCAGTACTACCAAAAGGCCTAGTACTTCGTGGTAATCTTTTCACACGGTAATTTTAATGTCAGGTCAGTGGTAGTCTTATCTAGGAGGTGAGAGACACTTGCCAGGAAAGGTGTGACCTCTCCTCTGTCTAGATAATGTGCTACTTTCTCGAGGAGGCCCTCAAACGTTTCGGTAGGAGACCTAAACTACGCAGAGTCTGAGAGAGAGAGAGAGAGAGAGAGAGAGAGAGAGAGAGAGAGAGAGAGAGAGAGAGAGAGAGAGAGAGAGAGAGAGACACACACACACACACACACACAGACACACACGCACACACAGACACACACACACAGACACACACACACACACACACAACACAACACACACAGACACAGACACAACACAGACACACACACACACACACACACCACACACACACACACACACACACACACAGACACACACACACAGACACACACAAACACAGGCACACACACTCATAGACACACACACACAGACACAGACACAGACACACACACACACACACACACACACACACACAACAACACACACACACACACACACACACACAGAACACACACACACAGACACACCACACGCCACCAACCAAACACACAACGACACACACACACACACAGACACAGACACACACACACACACAACACACACACACACACACAACGACACAACACAACACACACACACACACAGACACACACGACACACACAGACACACAACCCACCTTATGTTATTATTACTCCCTCCCTTTTCCTTAAAAGGCAATCCTAGTGACTACTTAAATTTTTCAATGACTCGATAATCCGCTAAGATGGGACTGGTCACCGAGGCCCCATGTGCCAACACACGCAGAACATCTTGGGCACACGTTAAATCCTGTTCCACATTTTCGAAAGAGTAGGCCATTGTCGTGCCGTTGGGAACAGGTGACAACATTTACAAAAAATGCATACACACGGGAATGTTGTAAAAAAAAAAGAGTACACGATGCTTATTGCATTATCCCCGAAATATATAAGAATAAATAAATAAATAATAGATAAATAGATAACTAAATAAACAAATGAGTAAACAAAGGAATAGATACATTCAAATAAATGGATGAATGAATGAAGGAATGAATGAATGAGTAAGAAGTAAGTAAGTAAGTAAGATAAGTAAGTAAGTAAGTAAGTAAGTAAGTAAGTAAGTAAGTAATAAGTAAGTAAATAAATAAATAAATAAATAAGTAAGTAAATAGATAAATAAATATCATGCCCAACTTATCGGCGTTGAATTTTAGGGTGGCTTGTGGCGCCAGACTGTGGGATGGCTTGTGGTCCCGGTTACCACAGTCCTTAAATCGGATAGCTCCGCTGGGACTATAACATAACCCAAACCTAAAGAAAATCGATGATGGCTGAGGACAAAGCAAGATGGCCTTTTTTTTTTTTTTTTTTTTTGCCTCAAGCATGTTGTTGTTGTACGTGGCGAAGAAAAAGTCCTACCTTCTACGAATTTGACAGAGTGAGACAATAGTTTTATTTTTGTTTTATTTTAAACCACTTTATGTCACAGCAGTTTTCTCTCTGCGTGAAATTCGGGCTGCTCTCACCGGAGAGAACGCGTCGCCACAAGTGCAGCGCCTACCTATTATTTTTTCTTTTTCCTGTCTGCAACTGTATTTATTTCCCCTATCAGATTGGCTTTTTTTCCTACAGAATTTTGCCTGGGTCAACCCCTTGTTGCCGTGGATTCTTTTACGTGCGCTAAATAATGATGTGTAATCACACAGAGCCTCGACTCATCCGAAAGACTAGCGCCCAGACTACTACCCATGGTCTAATGGATGGGGAAAAAGTTTTGGGCCCAAACGGGATTCGAACCACCGCACACTCCGACGTGGACTTTTCGCTTTCTAAGCAGGCGCATTACCTCTAGACCACCAATCCATTGGTGGACTGATTTGCTACGAAAGCCGAGGACAGTGGAGAGTGGAGGAAGCTGGTTCCATCGTACCCCCCCCCCCTACCCCCAAAAAACAACAACAACAACAACATCAAAACAAAAAAATAAAACCTCTCTCTCTCTCTCTCTCTCTCCCTCTCTCTCACACGCACCATACACACACACAACACACATACAACACACAACAACACACACTCACACACACACACACACACACACACACACCACACACACACACACACACAACACACACACACACACACACACACACACACACACTCACAAAGGAATAGTCGCAATCACACACCACACACAACACACACACACACACACACACACACACACACACACACACACACACAAACACACACACACACCACACACACACACACACACACACACACACACACACACACACACACACACTCACAAAAGGATATATGTATATATATGTATGTCGCAATCACAGAAAGGATATTTCATTATCAGTTGACTCATCCCATTTATTGAATGCCGTTTCTAACTCGAAGTAGACTTTCTTTCTTTATTTCTTTCTTTAATTCTTTTATACCGAGGATAATAGAATAAGCACTTATGTGCTTTTTTTATTTTACATCCAGTCCCCGTGTGTATACAGTTTTGTAAATCTTGTCATCTATTCCCACCGTACACGATGGCCTCCTACTCTTACGAAAAGCGGAACAGAATTTAACGTGTGCCAGCAAGATGTTCTGCGTGCGTTCGCACACGGGGCCTCAATTTATATTCTCATCCAAAAGACTTAAATTGGGAAGAGTGGAGTCAGCACCGATGTTAACTCCAGAGGAAAAAAAATCTTCTCGAACAGGAACGGGAATCGAACCTGGGTCGTCAATTTGCGAGCGCAATGTAATGTTCTAACCACTAGGCTGTCCCGTTCCCTTGACATTCACTTGACATTGCTGTGTGTGCACTCCTCTCTCTTGTTTTAAGGTGAAGGCATTTTTGTCATTCTTCCAGCACTAGATAGTGGCTTGCTCGCTTGAGTCTTGAGACAAGTGTCCCCTTGCTCGTGGGTTGATACGATATAATTATATAGTACGTAGGATGATAGTGATAATAATTGTGTCAGGCGTTCTTCTTATCTCTAGAGAGGTAGGTGTGTGTGTGTGTGTGTGTGTGTGTGTGTGTGTGTGTGTGTGGTGTGTGTGTGTGTGTGTGGGGTGTGTGTGTGTGTGTGTGTGTTGTGTGTGTTGTGTGCATGTCTGTCTGTCTGTCTGTCTGTCTGTCTGTCTGTCTGTCTCTCTCTCCCTCCCCCTCTCCCTCCCTCCCTCCCCCCTTGTGTGTGTGTGTGTGTGTGTGTGTGTGTGTGTGTGTGTGTGTGTGTGTGTGTGTGTGTGTGTGTGTGTGTCTGTGTCTGTGTCTGTGTGCATGTCTGTCTGTCTGTCTGTCTGTCTGTCTGTCTCAGTGTCTGTTGAATCTCTTGCCTGAAGTTGCCTATCTGTCTTGGTCCCTTGCTTCAAGTTGTCTAGGTATACATGTCTGTCTCTGTATGTTTTTGTGCTATACGTACATACATGTACACACACACATACATATAACACATTCTCTTGTCTCTTGTCTTTGTCGCTCTCTGCTAGTCCTAGTCCATTTATCATTGTCGCGTTGACTTGTGTGTGCTAGATTATTCTCTTTCTTTGAGTCTCGTCTAGAAGAAGAGAGAGAAGAGAGAGAGAGAGAGAGAGAGAGAGAGAGAGAGAGAGAGAAGAAGAGAGAGAGAGAGGGGGAGGGAGGGAGAGCTCTTTATGGGCTCTTTATGAATAAATTCTTTCAGAGTTTAGAGCTTTCTCTCTCTGTATCTCTCTGTCTGTCTGTCTGTCTGTCTGTCTGTCTGTCTGTCCTGTCTCTCTGTCTCTGTCTCTCTCTGTCAGTCTGTCTGTCTGTCTGTCTTCTCTGTCTGTCTGTCTTCTGTCTCTCTTTTCTGTCTGTGTCTCGTCTTCTCTGTCTGTCTGTCTGTCTCTCTCTGCTGTCTGTCTGTCTTCTTCGTCTCTTCCTCTTCTTCCCTCTCCTTCTGTCCTTCGTCTTCTTCTGTCCTGCTCTGTCCTGCTCTGCTCTGTCTCTCTCTCTCTCTCTCATCTCTCTCTCTCTCTCTCCTCTCTCCTCTCTCTCTCTCTCTCCTCTCTCTCTCTCTCTCTCCTCTCTCTCCTCCTCCCTCCCCCTCCCTCTCCTCCTCTCTCTCTCCCCCCCTCCCCTCTCTCTCCCCTCCCTCCCCTGTCTCTTTCTGTTTATCTCCCGCTCTCCTCCCGTCTTTCTGTGCCCCTCCCTCTTTCTTTCTCTCTTTCCCTGGGGCATTGTGTGGTGTGGCCTAGGCTTGTGTATTGTTTGCTTGTATTTATAATAACGCTCTTGTATGCAGGAGCACACTCAGAGTAACAGTACACACACACATACACACACACGGCACTAGACACTATACAGTACACACACGCACACACGACACATGCACACCGACACATCAACGCAACACACACACGCAACACACACACACACACACACACACACACACACCACACACACACACACACACCACACACACCCACACAAACAGACAATGTCATATATTAACCACACACACCTCTCTCTCTCCACACACACACACACACACACACGAACAATGCAGTACATACTATAACACACACTCTCACACACATACAATGATACACACAGACACAGTACCACACCACACACACTCGATCCCCTACAACACACACGCACAGCACACACGACACACAGACACACACATACAGACTCCACCACACACACACACACACAACACACACTACACACACAAACACACACACACACACACACACACATAACACACACAAACACACACACGTACACACACACTACACACACACACGACACACACACACACACACACACACACACACACACACACACACACACACACACACCACACACACACAACACACACACACACCACAAAATAAACCCAAACAAAACAAAACAGAAATCCCATCCACCCAAAATCTGTAAAAAAATAATTAAAAAAAGAGTTTATAATGTCTATAATTTGTTTTTTGTTGTTGTTTAAAAACGGAAAAGAACAATGGTGTGTGTTTAAGGGTAGGGCAAAGGGGTGTTCCCCTTTTTGAATTTTTGAATCGGCCGATTCTTGCTTCGGCCAAGGGGAGTGGATCCATGGCCTATTGTTGGCCAAAAGACGGTTGTAAATTTTAGGCGCACACACTCACACCTTCACACACCCTCACATAGGCCTACCCCGTTGTAGGAAGGGGGGAAAAAGTGTTATGTTCCAAAACATTCCGTTTGACACCCTGGATATTTTTTCAAAATAAAAATCTTCCTTTTCTTTTGTTGTTTGTTTAGGTTGTGTTTTTTTTCTCTTTCCCCCCTTTCCCCCCTCCTCTCTGTCTTCTGTCTGTTTGTCTGCCTGTGATTGTTTGTCTGTCTGTCTCTGTCTCTCTCTCTCAGGAAACGGATGACAATTTACCAAACAGCATGCACACGGGGACTGGCTGTAAAATCTACACTGTACACGAGTGCTTATTCCATTAGCCTTGATATAAAAGAATGAATAAATAAATTCAAATAAAATCTCTTGTCTCTCTTTGTCTCTCTCTCATTCGTCTCGTCAGTCTGTCTGTCTGTCTGTCTGTCTGTCTGTCTTCGTCTGTCTGTCTGTCTCTCTCTCTCTCTCTCTCCTCCTTCTCTCTCTCTCTCTCTCACTCAACAATTGATTAAATCAATGTACACTTAAAGAGTAAGTATTCAAGGCACTTCAGAAGTTGTATCATGTGTGATTGAATGGATGGTCAATCGAATGGTTTGCATTCAGTTGGTTTTCCTTTCTTTCTTGTATTTACCGGTGTTTGTAACTGTATATACGCCTTTAATGTATTGAATAAATAATTTTGGGAACTATTAATGACACCTTTCTTTGTTACGTTCACAAAAAGTATTGTGTACATCCTGTCAAAGCAGTGGCATGACAATAACGTTAAGCGTAGGTAAAGCGTTAAAAGCGTTCTCTCCCTCTCCTGTTGAATGCTTGGTATGCTGATGAGGTATGGAGGGTTTTTGCTATTCGATCAGCACCGATAAAAATATAGCTACCTTAACAAATAAAGAATATTCATTCATTCATTCATTCATTCTTTTCGGTCTTCAAGATCTCAGAATATTGTATGGTGATTCCTAGAAAAAGGCCATCCAAAAAAACCCCAACCAACCCCCCCCCCCCACCCCCCCCCCTCCAAATAGCCCCGCCCCCCAACACACACAAAACACTTTAAACAGCAAACAAAACAAAACCCAAACAACCCCACCCCCCACACCCCCCACCAACCCAAAACATCCAACCAAAAC
>CM060347.1:22993455-23000955 GCA_030674155.1 Stramonita haemastoma | reverse complement strand
TCTTTTTCATTTCTTTCTTTTCTTTCTTTTTTTTCTTTCTTTTTCTTCCTCTTTTCTTCCTTTCTTTCTTTTCTTTCTTTCTTTCTTTCTTTCTTTTCTTTCTTTCTTTCTTTTTTGTTTGTTTTTCTTCTTTTTTTTCATTTTCAAGTACTTATACTTCAGCAGTGTGTGGGGTAGTTTTCTATGGGATATGGGGGGTGTCAAAAATCTGTAAAAAAGGAACATTATGGTAAAAGCGTAATGGTTATCACCACCACCACCCCCCCAACAAAAAAGAACCCCCTCCCAATGATTTTACATGATATACATATATATAACCATTTGTCTTGAATAGGGTTGCCGTTTAAACTCGTTTTGCCCTAAAAGTTTAAGTATTTTTGCACTAAAAGTTTAAGTATGTTGATTAAATAGTTATTAACAACCATCACATAAACACAAAAAGACGCTCCCCTACCCCCTGCGTGCTTAAAAAAAATCATCACCATGAAAATAGTATTCGTATCCCATGATAATTTCTTGTCTGAAATTTTGACGAAAGGCAAATGGTAACTTTTTGCATTTTCATTGTGAAACTTTATATTTAGTTCTACCTGTCTTGCCCAGTTTTTTGTTTTTATTTTTTGTTTTCTGTGGTATTCAGGTATCAACTCTTTTTTATGCTCTGACTGTTGTAACATGATCTTTGCCTGCTGCTGAGTTAAAAATAGCAAGTGCAGCGACAATAACAACAGCAACAACAACGATGAAAATAACAGCGGTAACAGCAGCAGATGCATCAGCAGCAGCAGACGTAGTAGTAGAAATAGTGGTACTCAGTATAGTAGTAGTAGTAGTAGTAGTAGTAGTAGTAGTAGTAGTAGTAGTAGTAGTAGTAGTAGTAGTAGCAGCAGTAGTAGTATCAGCAGCAGCAGCAGCAACAGCAGCAGCACAGCAGCAACAGCAGTAGTACTGTAGTAGTAGTAGTAGTAGTAGTAGTAGTAGTAGTAGTAGTAGTAGTAGTAGTAGTAGTAGTAGTAGTAGTATAGCAGCAGCAGCAACAGCAGCAGTAGTGGTATATAGTAGTAGTAGTAGTAGTAGTAGTAGTAGTAGTAGTAGTAGTAGTAGTAGTAGTTTGTAGTAGTTCTGTAAAAAAGAAAAGGACAACTTTTGACAAAATTAACACCCCATACACTATACTCACCCGTACCGTCACTCTCTTACTTGAACACGTTAGCAAACACTTGCCACCCTCCCCCCCCCCGCCCTCTACCTCCCCCCTACCCCACTTTAACAACCCCTTTTCTTACATGTCTATCATTAAAAAGTGGAACTGCACATCAGCGACAAGGTTTCGAAAGAATAGATTATAATTATAAACCTGAATTTTTTTTTAAAACAAACAAACGTTTCTTCACTACAACAAGAGATCAAAACTCAAGGGATATAACCCCCCGTATTCTCCCCTTCCCCCCTCCCCCCCAAACAAGAAAAGTTCAGGGATTTTAACATAATTGCATTTTATACAGAAGCGAGTTTAAGTAGAACACACCTGTGCTTGATACAAAACGTGTTTAAAGATTGAACAGGTAAAAACAGGGACATAAATAGCACACATTTTGATTTTGCTCGCGGCTAATATATATATCTTTCGCTTATCTTGAAGCGTCCTTGATCTTGAAGCTAGAAACAAAAACGAAAAAAGAAAAAAGAAAAAAACGTTTTTGATTTAGTGTACGTCCTAGGCCTTACATCTCATGTCTCTCCCCCCTACGTCAATTGTGTCCCCCTACAGATAAAATTACGCTGCCGCTGTAGTCTAGTGGTTAGGGCGTTGGACTCGTAATCTAAAGGTTGCGGGTTCGTTCCCAGCTTTCGGCTATGGCGTTGTGCCCTTGGAAAAGGCACTTTACGGCTATTTTCTCACCCCACCCAGGTGTAAAAGGGGTACCAACCTTGTGTTGGGGGTTAACCCTGCGATAGACTGGCGTCCTATCCAGGGGGGAGTCTATGACTTCAGTCGCTTAACGCCACAGAAACCGGGATAAGCACCGGCCTGAAGAGCCTTCTTAGGCTCGGGACAGACCTTAACTTAAACAGAATATGGTGACGTAGTGGGGGGGGTGTGGGGATACGAGCGTTGGAGCAACATTGCTTGGGAAAAAGGCAGTGCTGGTAGGAGCAATCTTACGTAGAGAATACAGGCAAATTCTGACATATGTAGAGATTAAGTCGAGAATATTTTATGGGGAGGGTGGGGGGGGGGGGGGGGGGGGGAGGGGGGGGGGGGGGGGGGGGGAGGAAGCCCGAATTTCACGTGATAAAGTAATCTGCTTTGACCGAAGTGAAAGTGGCATATTATACAACTACACTACATCACTACACTACACTACCTACTACACTACACTACACTACACTACACTACCTGCACGACACTGCACTACACTACGCTACGCTACACTGCACGACACTGCACGACACTGCACACGCACGCTACGTACACGACACCACACACCACCACACCACACCACACCACACCACACCACACCACACCACCACCACACCACACACACACATACCACCACACCACACACCCACACTACACTACACTACATCAACGCAATCACACCACATACAAAGGCCACACTACAATACAATACAATACAATACAATACAATACATTATACAATACAATCAATACAATACAAACAAACAGTGCAGTGTGATACAATACATGCATACACTACAATACAAAAAGTGCATTGTGATACGAATACCATGCAATACACTACAATACAATACAGTGCATTGTGATACAATACAATGCAATACACTACACTACAATACAGTGCATTGTGATACAATACAATACAGTGCATTGTGATACAATACAATACAATGCATTGTGATACAATACAATGCAATACACTACAATACAACACAGTGCATTGTGATACAAAACAACACAATGCAATACACTACACCTTCCACAACACAGTGCATTGTGATACAATACAAGTGCATTGTGATACAATACAATACAAATACAATCATTGTGATACGATAACAACACAATACAATACAATACAATACATGTGCAGTGTGCTACAATACAATAATACAATACACTACAAAAATGCAAGTACACAACACAATTTCCGCCATTACCGGGAGAAAAGAGAAAGAAGAAGAGAAGAAAGAAGAAGAAGAAAGAGGAAGAGATGGGAAAGTGGAGGGGGGGGGGGGGAGGGGGGGGAGGGGGAGAAGAAGACGTAAGGAAGATCGACAATGTGCAAGTTTTTTTCCCCCTCTACCATTCAGCGATTTTACCTCAGCCCATGCATCGTTTCCTTGACTCTTTGACAAAGCCAATCGTGTACCAAAAAAAACAACTAATGGCTCCATAAATCTCCCATTTCTGGACAAAACTTTGTAGTCCCAATTCCAAAATCAATTTCCCTACCTTTTAAATTTTTTTTTATAACCCCTCTTCTTTTTTTTAATGGAATGAGTTCACTTTCTTAATAAACAGTTCATCAGACGATATGCGCTTTGTTGATATTCAGAACGTGTTTCTATCTATCCCTTTTTCATCTCTCTTCCCTCTCTCTCTCTCTCTCTCTCTCCTCTCTCTCTCTCTCTCCTCTCTCTTTTCTCTCTCTTCTCTCTTTCTCTCTCTTCTCTTCTCTCTCTCTCTCTCTCTCTCTCTCTCTCTCTCTTCTCTCATCTCTTTTGAGAAGAGGAGACAATCCTGCAAACCAAACTGTACGGCCCACGAGAGGAGCTGGAAAGGACACGCCATTATTTTTTTCCCAGACACATCTGACGGTTGTAATTTAAACGAACGGGAGAAGATTTTGAAAAGAGCCAAAAAGTAATTTGTTTTGACTTTTGTTTATTGTTTGAATTTTAAGGAAGTTTTGTGTGCTAAATATCGGAAGACCGATTTTCCAGCGAAGGTTAAACACTAAAAACAGAGATGGATTTTGAATCATACGAGATGGAGACAGCTAGAGATACGGCCAGAGGTAGAGGTAGAGAGACAGAGACGAAGCAATACTATATATATTATATATATACCAATAATAACAGGAACCGAGAGAGAGAGAGAGAGAGAGAGAGAGAGAGAGAGAGAGAGAAGAGAGAGAGACAGGAGAAGAGAGAGAGCAGAAGAGAGAAGAAGAGAGAAGAGAAGAGAGCAGAAGAACCCAACAAACGATAGATGCTTGTTTTTTGAAGGTAATAGATTTAAGCATTACGTTCTTTATTATATCCAAGAGACAGAAAGACAGAGACAAGGTGAGTCTGAGGGGGAGAGGAGAGAGAGAGAGAGAGAGAGAGAGAGAGAGAGAGAACGGAGGAGAGAGAGAGAGAGAGAGAGAGGAGAGAGAGAGAGAGAGAGAGTGAGAGAGAGAAGAGAGGAGAGAGAAGAGAGCAACAAACGATAGATGCTTTTTTTTGAAGGAATATATATATATATAAGCATTACATTCTTTATTATATCCAAGAGACAGAGACAAGGTGAGTCTGAGAAGAGAGAGAGAGAGAGGAGGGGAGGAGAGAGAGAGAGAGAGAGAGAGAGAGAGAGAGAGAGAGGAGGAGAGGAGAGAGAGAGAGAGAGAGAGGTAGAGAGGAGAGAGAGAGAGAGAGAGAGAGAGAGATGGAGAGAGAGAGGAGAGAGAAGACAATAAACTAAGAAGGCTATATCGGTACGAAAGTATCAGGGCTCCTGTACCATCGAAACATAAAGAAGAATATTTTCCAAAAATCGAAAGAGAAACGAAACTTTTTGTCGAAACAGAAGCGAAACTTCTTCTTTGTCGAAACAGAAGCGAAAATTCTCCTCCGTCGAAACAGAAGCGAAATTCTTCTTTTGTCAAACAGAAGCGAAACTTGTTCTTTGTCGAAACAGAAGCGAAACTTCTTCTTTGTCGAAACAGAAGGGAAACTTGTTCTTTGTCGAAACAGAAGCGAAACTTCTTCTTTGTCGAAACAGAAGCGAAACTCCTTCTTTGTCGAAACAGAAGCGAAACTCCTTCTTTGTGGAACACTCCGACAGCAGCTATTGTTGTCTGCTATATATATGAACATACATGTTTTGCGCTGCCTTTAAGCACCTGGAAAGTCAGCACATGAGTGCTTATTCCATTATCCTCGATATGAAAGAATAAATGAAATGAAATCTCTGAACAACATATCTGACACCACTGCACTACACTGCTCTACATCCGGTTGAGATACAAGTACAATTATCAGGGGCCGTAACCTACCGGAATTATTCTCGGCGCCAATTTCGGTAGTGGGTAATTCGGGGATTGATATTATCATCCCGTAATCATTTGTGTCAATTCCGGTTTTTCCGTAATTCTGCTGTACATACAGATTTTATAAGCTGAAAATCCCATGTGTGAATGTTCTATGACTCTTTCTTTCCTGCTCATAGTCCTTAAGTCGGAAAACTCCGCTGGGACGTTAATTTAATCACAATGTTCAACAAAAAAAAAAAAAAAAAAAATGCAAACGTTCGTAGAAGTTAGTCCTTCAGTTTAACGCCCTTCTACTAAAATGGTGACAATCAGACGTGTGTGTGTGTGTGTATGTGTGTGTGTGTGTGTGTGTGTGTGTGTGTGTGTGTGTGTGTGTGTGTGTGTGTGTGTGTGTGTGTGTGTGTGTGTTGTGTGTGCTTCAGTTAACGTCCTTTTACTAAATAGTTAATATCAGACGTACGTGTGTGTGTGTGTGTGTGTGTGTGTGTGTGTGTGTGTGTGTGTGTGTGTGTGTGTGTGTGTGTGTGTGTGTGTGTGTATATTTACTTACTTATTCTTTTTAATCGAGGATAATGAAATAAGCACTCATGTGCTTTTTTTTTTAATTACATCCAGTCCCCGTGTGTATGCAGTTTTGTAAATATTGTCATCTGTTCCCACTGGCACACAATGGCCTACTTTTACGAAAATCAGAACAGGATTTAACGTTTGCGCAACATGTTCTGCGTGCGTTCGGACACGAGGTCTCGGTTTATAGTCTCTTCCGAAGGACTTTTGGGGAGAGAGGAGTCAGCACTGATGTTAACTCCAGGGGAAAAATCCCCCCGGATGGGATTCGAACATGGGTCATCAAATTTCGAGCACAATGTTCTGGCTATCCCGTCCTCATGTGTATGTGTGTGTGTATGTATATATATGTGTGTGTGTGTGTGTGTGTGTGTGTGTGTGTGTGTGTGTGTGTGTGTGTGTGTGTGAGACATCTAGTGCGCGTGTGCACACATGTATACACACGCGCGCACACGCATGCAAACTCGCACACACGCATACAGACACTGAGACAGACAGACAGACAGACAGACAGACACACAGACACACAGCACACACACAACACACAGACACACAGACACACACAACACACACACGCAGACACACACACACACACACACCACACACACACACACACACACACACACACACACACACACACACACACACACACACACACACACACACACACACCACACACACACACCAAAAACACACACACAAAACACACACACACACACACACAACACACAACCACCCCACCCCCCACACAAAGACTGACCAAGGGAAGCGAGAGAGGGGATGGGGGTGGGATGAGGGGGGGGAGGGGAGGGGAGGTCGACTGGTCTGATTCGATTTCTTCAACTGCTGGCTGTGTGCATGAAAGTTTCAGAGTTCTGATCCAAAGAGTCCCGAGGGAGACGAGGATGGAAGGTGGAAAAGTAACAAAGAAAAGAAAAGAGGAAAGAATCTAAGAAAGAAAGAAAGAAAAAAAAAAAAAGAAAGAAAGAAGAATGAATGAAAGAAAGAAAAAGAAAGAAGAAAGAAAAGGAAAGAAAAGAAAAGAAAATTAAGAAAGAAAGAAAGACAGAAAGAAGAATGAATGAAAGAATGAAAGAAAGATAGAAAGAAAGAAAGAAAGAAGAAAGAAAGAAAGAAAGATGAATGAATGAATGAATGAATGAATGAATGAATGAATGAAAGACAGACAGACAGACAGACAGACAGACAGACAGACAGACAGACAGACAGAAAGAAAGAAAAAAAGACAGATGACGAGAAAGAAAGAAAGAAAGAAAGAAGAGAGAGAGAGAGAGAGAGAGGGAGAGAGAGAGAGAGGAGAGAGAGAGGAGGAGAGGAGAGAGAGGAGAGAGAGAGAGAGGAGAGAGAGGAGGAGGGAGGGAGGGGAGGAGGGGAGGAGGAGGAGAGAGAGAGAGAGAGAGAGAGAGAGAGAGAGAGAGAGGAGAGAGAGAGAGAGAGAGAGAGAAAAGACTGTAAACTGTAAACTACTAGTGTGCAAGATTGGAAGGGGAGGTAGCATTGTCTTTGAGTTTGTATAGTTTAAGGTGATTTCTTCAGGCAGATTTGAGATGTTCGCGCGCGCCTTTGGTTGCTAAAGTGTGTATGTGTGTGTATAAAGTCTGTGTGTGTGTGTGTGTGTGTGTGTGTGTGTGTGTGTGTGTGTGTTGTGTGTGTGTGTGTGTGGATGTGT
>CM060347.1:22983512-22988512 GCA_030674155.1 Stramonita haemastoma | reverse complement strand
AACGGGACGGACGTGGAGGCCGTGAGGAAGTGCCGCCCCGTGCAGTTCTGCAACAGCACCTGGGTGTCTGGATTCGGTGAGTGTTTTGGGGTGAGGGGGGTTGGGTTGGTGGGTGTGGGGGGTTTGGGGGGGGTTGGTGGGGTTGGGTGTGTGTGTGTTTGTGTGTTGTGTTGTGTTGTGTTGTGGTTTGTGGCTTTTCTCTGTTGTGTGTGTGTGTGTGTGTGTGTGTGTGTGTGTGTGTGTGTGTGTTGTGTGTTGTGTGTGTGTGTGTGTGTGTGTGTGTGTCTCTCTCTCTCTCTCTCTCTCTCACTCTCTCTCTTACTTTCTCTCTCTCTCTCTCTCTCTCTCTCTCTCTCTCTCTCTCTCTCTCTCTCTCTCTCTCTCTCCCTCTCTCTCTCTCTCTCTCTCCCCCCCCCTTCCTCCCTCCCTCCCTCCCTCTCTCTCTTTTCTCTCTCTCTCTATCCATCATTTCTATACCTTGACAACCCACTAACTCCCACACCCCCCACCCTCCTCACCCCCTCCCCCTTAATAAATCATTTTACACCAAAGGTGTCTCTTTTGTACATTGTTTACATTTAATTTCCCTGCTCCTCCCACGTATCATGTAAGGCTGTAGTAGGTAGCAGTTCTGTGTGGGTAGTGTGTAGTAGTAGATATATATCATGTTCATTATATTGTATGTTTACATCTTATATAGTGTGTGTATTGTGATGGTGTAGTATGAGCTGTCTACATACAGGTCTGCTGCCTTCATTGATTTCAAGGGATGAAGACAGACTGTAGTGTTGACCTTCGTCTGGTGGGTAGTAGTACTTAGCGAGTTGTTGTTAGAGCTACACTAGTGGTGTATCATGGCGTTCAAGGCATCTCTCTCTCTTTTTTTCCCTGTTATTTTGTTTTATAAGTGAGTTACTGGTTGCAGGTGGGGGAGGTCTGGTGATTGAGTAGTGGGGAGGGGTAGGTGGGTGAGTGGGTGGGTGGGTGGTGGTGGTGGTGGTGGTGGTGGTGGTGGTGGAGAGAGGAGGAGGAGGAGGAGGAGGAGGAGGAGGAGGAGGAGGGAGGAGGAGGAGGAGATGTGTATATATATATATTTGAAGCGACATTCTGTAATATAAATTTTTTCTGAAGATTTGTGGTAATTTATCTCTCTCCAGCCCTTGGAGAATGACACCTTTAGGGTGAAACTGGAAGTGCCGTGCATGAAAACGGGTTTATAAAAAATCTAACGTGTAACATTTTGATTTATGCCATCATGTGCTGCTAGAATGGATTAAAAACTAATAAAACCCACCTAACACCCCCTTCCTTCCCCTCAAACCCCCACCCCCCCACCCCCCAAAAAAACCCCCAAGCTGCTAGAATGAGTTAAAAAAAAAAACCCCAACCCAACCCTACCATAAACAAAGAACTCCCACCCCCATCCCACAAAATATGGAAATATTATAACCCCCTTCCCCAAATCTCTTCCCCCAAAGTTTAAAAAAAAACCCAGCAGTAACAACAACAACAAAAACTCCCAAACAACAAACAACCCCCCCCCCCTCCCCTGCGCTCTTCCCCAACCTTCCAAAAATAAACAATGGTCTTGTGATACAGCATCCTTGAAAACAGAATGTGGCGACGCAATTGGTGAAAAATTAGTCCCACTAACCCCCCCCCCCTCCCCCAACCCCCCCTCAAAAAAAGACCCTCCAACAAAACCCCCAACCCACACAAAACAACAAAGCAACAAAAAACCTCAACCAAACAAAAACAACCACCCCCCCTCTTTAAAAAGCAAAAACAGACCTCACCATTTACGAATCACAGAACTTCTACCCAAAAGAACACCAACTAACAACAAAAAATAATTTTTAAGAACTAGAAGAGGAAAAAGAAGATTATTTTATCTTCTTTTTCCTCTTCTATTTAAAAAAAAAAAGAACAACTAACAACAACAAAAATTAAAAAAATAGAACAGGAAAAAGAAGATAAAATACCGTTCTTCCCATCAAACAACAACAACAACAACCACAACACCAAAAAAACAACTTCCAAAAAGTTCCCCCCCCCTTCCATCTTCCCCCCCCCCCTTGACCCCCCCCCTTGACCCCCCCCCCCATTAACCTCTAACCCACACGTGACCCTTCACTCAGTGGTCAAGGCTGGTTGGTGACCATTCTGCTGGCACAAGCAACTAACACAATGGGATGTCAGGACTAAGGGTCACGCATGGGGAGGAGGAGAAGATGGTGGTCAGGGTAAGGGAAAAGCAGATGGGGAGAGAGGGAGAGAGAGAGAGAGAGGGGGGGTGGAGGGGGGAGAGATGGAGAGAGAGAGAGAGAGAGGGAGAGAGGGAGAGAGAGAGAGGAGGGGTGGAGGGAGAGATGGAGAGAGAGAGAGAGAGAGAGAGGAGAGAGAGAGAGGGGAGGGAGAGAGGAGAGAGAGAGAGGGGGAGAGAGAGAGAGAAGAGCAGAAGACAGGAGAGAGAAGAAGACAGACAGACAGACAGACAGACAGACAGACAGACAGACAGACAGGTGAAGCAGACGACGACAGAAGAGACAGGGAGGGGAGGGAGGGAGAGAGGAGAGGGAGGAGGAGAGAGGAGAGATGGGAAGAGAGAGCTGGGAGAGAGAGAGAGAGAGAGAGGAGAGGAGAGAGAGAGGAGGAGAGAGGAGAGAGAGAGAGAGAGAGAGATGGAGGAGAGGAGAGAGAGAGAGAGAGAGAGTGCCTGTGTGTGTGTGTGTGTGTGAGAGAGAGAGAGAGAGAGAGAGAGAGAGAGAGAGGAGAGAGAGAGAGAGAGAGAGGAGAGAGAGAGAGAGAGAGAGAGACAGACAGACAGACAGACAGACAGACAGACAGACAGACAGACAGACAGAGACAGACAGACAGAGAGACAGACAGACAGAGACAGACAGACAGACAGACAGACAGACTGACAGACAGACACAGACAGACAGACAGACAGACAGACAGACAGACAGACAGACACAGACAGACAGACAGACGGACGGAGACAGACAGACAGACAGACAGACAGACAGACAGACAGACAGACAGAGGAGAGCCACTGACCACAGTCATAATTACGCACAAAGAGGGAATAGAACATTAGATCAGCTAGCTGTGTTAAGGGGCTGGGTTTGTTGAGTAGTTGGAATGTTTGATGCTGGAGTCCTTTACTAGGTTTGGTTCTTACCATGGGGCTGACATATTTGAAGCAACACAAGGGCTGAGTGTGAGGAATGTTTGATGCTTGAGTCCTTTACTAGGTTCGGTTCTTACCATGTATGGGGCTGACATATTTGAAGCGACACAAGGGCTGAGTGTGTGGAATGTTTGATGCTGGAGTCCTTTACTAGGTTCGGTTCTTACCATGGGCCTTACATATTTGAAGCGACACAAGGGCTGAGTGTGTGGAATGTTTGATGCTAGAGTCCTTTACTAGGTTCGGTTCTTACCATGGGGCTGACATATTTGAAGCTACAGATTGGGCTGAGAGTGAAGGTAAAGGTAAAGGTGTCCCATAACCTATGTCATCGTAAGGGAGCAAGGCATCAGAGACCTCAGCATCTCTTGGGGCCAACATTATTGAGGGTGGCACCCATCTCCCTCTCCCTCACTGCTTTACCCTCCCTGACCCTAAAGAGGGCAGGAACCCATTTACAGCTGGGTGAACTGGGGGGACTGTACTGAAGCCAAGGCGCGCAAACGGTCACCCATCCAATTGGTAACTATACTCGATGCTACTTAACCTTAGCTTGGGGAAAGGGAGTGCTCTGATCACCCAGTTGTTCTGTCCACCCAGGGGTTGAGTGAGTTGAGTGGAATGTTTGATGATAATGGAGTGATATAATGATATATACTATATAAATAGGTTCAATTCTTACCACAGGACCTTACATATTTGAAGCGACATATGGGCTGAGTGGTTTGAATGGAATGTTTGATGATGCTGGAGTCCTAGAGGTTCAATTCTTACCATGGGAGCTTAAATACTCGAAGCGACATATGGGCTGAGTGAGATGAGAGAGTGGGATGTTTGATGCTGGAGTCCCATAGGTTCAATTCTTACCAGGGGGCTTACAAGTTACATTTTTAAGCGACATATATGCAATATGAGCTGAGTGAGTTGAGTGGAATGTTGGTGCTTGAGTCATATAGGTTCGATTCTTAATCTTACCATGGGAGCTTACATACTTGAAGCGACATATGGGTGGAGTGAGATGAGTCAGAGTGAGTGGATTGTTTGATGCTTTGAGTCATATTATGATATAGGTTCGATTCTTACCATGGGGCTTTTATACTTTGAAGCGACATATGGGTTGAGTGAACTGAGTGGAATCTTTGATAATGTTTGAGTCATAAAGGTTCAAGTCTTACTATATGGGAGGTTGTATTAAAAAAAAAATCTTTTATTCTTTTATTTCGAAGATAACTGAATAAGCACTCATGTGCATTTATTACATCCAGTCCCCGTGTGTATAGTATGCAGTGTTGTAAATTTTGTTATCCATTCCCACCGTGGATACAATCCCTCTCTTGTTACCAAAAAACAAAACAAAAATAAAGATCGTAAAAAGGTTGGACTGTAAAACTCAGTACCGTGAATATGTCCCAGAACTGTACCCAAATAATAGAAAAAAAGAGAAAAGAATATAGATTACAATCCCTCTCTTGTTACAAAAAAGAAAAATAAAGATATAAAACGTTAGATTCCAAAAACTGAGGTGAATCAACCCTAGAACTGTACTCAAATAATAGAACAAGAAGAAGATAGATAGATAGATAGATAGATAGATAGATAGACAGACAGACAGACAGACAGACAGACAGACAGACAGACAGACAGACAGACAGACAGACAGATAGATAGATAGATAGATAGATACAGAGATACAATCCCTCTCTTGTTACAAAAAAAGAAAAGAAAATCGTTAAAACCTTGGACTGTAAAACCCGGGTGAATATGGCCTAGAATTGTACCCAAATAATAGAAAAAAAGAAGATAGATT
>CM060347.1:22963512-22968512 GCA_030674155.1 Stramonita haemastoma | reverse complement strand
CGTCTGTCTTATAAAACTTAGAATATTACCATCCCCCGAAAGTTGTAATGTGTCCATGAAGCTTAATGCCTTCATTGTGGGGCAAAAAACGGGTTGCATACGCAAAGTCTTAACAATTGGGCTGAACCTATGGAGCTCTGATGTCGAAGAGCAAGAATATGAAGAAGAAAATAGAAAAAAAAAAAAGAAAAAAAAGAAGAAATTCATAAAGGAGAGTAACGCTAAATGAGTGTTGAAAGATGAAATATTGAACTGAGATTGCTGCTGTTTCTATATTAACAAACCTTCATGCGCGTGTTTGTCTAGATTTATTTTTTCATGTTCTTTAGTAAGTAAATCAGTCTGTCTGTCAGATCAGTCAGTCAGTCAGATCAGTCAGTTAGCGAGTTAATTGATTCAGTTTTGGTGAAGAAGCTTGACAATGACAGAAATAAAGGTAAAGACAAAGACAAAGGCCGCACATCCACAAACTGCGTTCAAAGGTCAAGGTCTTATACATTGCAGAAGTGATGCATTGAATACTAATTTACTGTAACACTACTGTATTTTTGATATCATCTTTTAATCGTAACTAAGACTTTTATATTAAGTGGATCACTCTTAAATCAAAGAGATTGTTTTTAATATGAAGACATATATGTTGTTCATGATCGCTAATATTCATGATACCGGTAAAAAAAAAAAATTTGAGGGTCGTAGGGAAATACATAGAGAGATGACTAGTTTTGGCCACGAAATATAATTGTGGAGTGTGACCAAGTAGTATGTAAAGCATTGGGGGGAAAATGAAACAGTTTTGGAGAGGAAAAGGAGGTTGGGAGGGGGGGGGTGGGGGGGCCAGATAATGATACACAGAGTTTTAGGAATGAGGGTTCTGTGGTGGCTGCTGCTCTTGTTGTAAACATTGTGTTGTGTCGTGTCGTGTTGTGTTGTGGTTTGCGTTGTGTGTTTTTTGTTTTTTGCTGGTGAGTGGTTATTGTGTGTGTGTGTGTGTGTGTGTGTGTGTGGTGTGTGTGTGTGTGTGTGTGTGTGTGTGTGTGTGTGTGTTGTGTGTGTTTTGTTTTGTTTGATTGGGGATGAATGGAATGTGTGTTTTAATTGTTGTATGAAGTGTGTTACCCGTGTGTAGTGTGTTGTGTTGTGTGTGTGTGTGTGTGGTTGTGTGTGTGTGTGTGTGAATTGTGTGTGTGTGTTGTGTGTGAACTTGTGTGTGTGTGTGTGTGTGTGTGTGTGTGTTGTGGTTGTGTGTTCTGTGTGTGTTGTGTGTGTGTGTGTATTGTTTTTTAAATTGTTATTCTTTTATTTTATTTTTCTTTTTATCGTGGATAATGAATAATGCACCCATTGTGCTTTTTTTTTTTTTTTACATCCGGTCCCGTGTGTATGAAGTGTTGTTACCACGTGTGTGTGTGTGTGGGTGTGTGTGTGGTGTGTGTGTGTGTGTGTGGGGTGTGGTGGGTGGTGTGTTGTGTGTGTGTGTGTGTGGTGGGTGAGGAGGAGGAGTGTGTGTGTGTGTGCTGCTGTGTGTGTGTGTGTGTGTTGTGTGTGTGTGTGTGTGTGTGTGTGTGTGTGTGTGTGTGTGTGTGTGTGTTGTGTGTTGCTGTGTGTGTGTGTTGTGATTGTTTTGTATGTGTGTTTTGTGTGTTGTGTTGTGTGTGTGTGGTGGTGGGTGTTTAAACAACATGTGTTTTTGCTCGTTCTATCAATTGTCTCTTCTCTCTCTCTATCTTCTGCCTGTTGCATTTCCATCACTGTCACCCACCTGGCCCGGCGCCCGCCGATTGGTGTGTAGTTTTACGTGCACTGTTTAACGTGAGAATAGAAAAGCGCATGGTGTGGTGTTGTGTGTTCTATGTTGTGTGAGGGTGTGGTGGTGGTGGTGATTGTGTGTGTGGGGTGGGGTGGGGGGTGTAATGTGTGTGTGTGTGTGTGTGTGGTGTGTGGGGGTGGGGGGTGGGGGGGTGTGGTGTGTGTGTGTGTGTGTGTGTGTGGGAGGGGGGGGTGATGGGTGTGTGTGTGTATGTGTATGTGTGTGTGAGATTGTTTTTATGTATGTGTGTGTGTTTGTGTGTGTGTATCTGTGTGTGTGCGTGCTATGCGTGCGCGTGGCGTGCGCTCTCTCTCATCCTCCCCCCCCCCTCTCTCTCTCTCTCTCTCTCTCTCTCTCTCTCTCTCTCTCTCTCTCTCTCTCTCTCTCTGTGTCTCTCTCTCTTTCTAAGTCCTTCGGATGAGACTTTAAATCGAGGCCTCGTGTGCGAACGCACGCAGAACATCTTGCGCACACATTAAATCCTGTTCCGCTTTTCGTAAAAGTAGGCCATCGTGTGCCGATGGGAACAGATGACATTTACAAAAACTGCATACACATGGGGGCTGGATGTAAAAAAGCACATGAGCGCTTATTCCATTATCCTCGATATAAAAGAATAAATCAAATCAAATCTCTCTCTCTCTCTCTCTCTCTCTCTCTCTCTCTTCTCTCTCTCTCTCTCTCTCTCATCCTCTCTCTCTCTCTCTCTCTCTCTCTCTCTCTTTCTTTCTCTCGCTCGCGCGCGCGCATGTGTGTGTTTGTGTCTCGTGCAGGTCTGTTTAAAAAATATAACGTACTTTGGTGTCTGTGTATATATATACAATTATGTCTGCATGACATGACACGAAGCTAAACACTCCAGAGAAAAAAAAAGAATCCTGAAATTCTAGAATGACAAGATTTCTACTTACTACCACTAGACAGCACATCAGGAGTGCCGTTCATTAATTTGATAAAGACAAAAGTTCTATGACTTTCCAGACTGGCCATACGTACACGTTATATTTATTACATATTGACGTAGGAGAGTTAGTTCTAAGTGAGTGTGTCTGTTGTGGACAGGTCATATATATAATATATATTATCTAGATATATGTTATGATGATTATCGAAGTTATACATAATTATAATATATATATTATTAATAGTATTATGAATCATATATTATTATGTACGTGTAGTTCTAGCCATACTCCAATGTTATGGTGTTGGCGGAAGTCTAGACATGAAAAAGGCATCATCTTAGGTAGATCAGATCTCATTACCCGTGTTTTGCTAGAGTATGTTTTGACTTCAGAAAAAGTTTTTCAAGTGTGTGTGTGTGGAATTTAGTCTGTGTGTCTGTCTGTTTGTCTGTCTTTGTCTGTCTGTGTCTCTGTCTGTCTGTCTGTCTGTATCTGTCTCTGTTTGTCTCTGTTTCTGCCTGTCTCTCTCTTCCTCCCTCTTCTCTGTCTTTCTGTCTGTCTGTCTCTCTGCCTCTGTCTGTCTCCGTTTGTCTCTGTGTCTTTATCTGTCTTTTCTAGGAGGAGGAGGAGAGAGGAGGAGGAGGGAGGAGGAGGAGGAGGAGGAGGAGGAGGAGGAGGAGGAGGAGGAGGAGAGAGGAAGGAAGGAAAGAAGAAGAAGAAGAAAGAAGAAGAAGAAGAAGAAAAAAGAAAGAACAAGAAAGAAGAAGAAGAATGAAGAAGAGTAGAACAGAAGAATTTGAAAACAAGAGAAAGTCAAAGATTACCTAAACATTTTCTTTCATTTTACCATCTTAATAGCTGTGTGTGTGTGTGTGTGTGTGTGTGTGTGTGTGCGTGCGTGCGTGCGTGCGTGCGTGCGTGCGTGCGTGCGTGGTTGCATGTGTGTTGTGTGTGTGTGTGTCTGTGTAGGGGGTGAGGGGGGAAGAAAGGAACAACAGGGGGATTTACAAATCTCCACTGCAAACAATGCTCTCACTATCTTCTCACTGTCTGTGAATGTGTCCTAGATTATTTAAGCGTTGACACTGGCAACGGAGTCACGTTTACCTGTTCTCTTTTCTTTCTTTCTTTCTTTCTTTCTTTCTTCTTTTTCTTTCTTTCTTTCTTTCTTTCTTCTTCTTTCTTTCTTTCTTCTTCTTTCTTTCTTTTTTCTTTCTTTCTTTCTTTCTTTCTTTCTTTCTTTCTTTCTTTCTTTCTTTTCTTTCTTTTTTCTTTTCTTCTTTCTTTTCTTTCTTTCTTTCTTTTCTTTTCTTTTCTTCTTCTTTCTCTCTTCTTCTTCTTCTTCTTCTTCTTCTTCTTCTTCTTTCTTCTTCTTCTTCTTCTCTCTCCTCCTCCTCCTCCTCCTCCTCCTCTCTCCTTCTTCTTTTTTTTTCTTCTTCTTCTCCTTTTTTTTTTTTTAAACTAAGTTTCCTGGTCGGGAAGGGGGGTGGAGGGGGAGGGGTGTGTGGACAATTCTGGTGTGGTTAGAGCGTGGGTTTTATAATTTTAAAGGAATTTTAGGACCTGCGGGGTTTTAATTTAAGTTTTTGCTGTTTGATGGGATTAATTTTTTTTTCTGTTTTTTTTTTTTAGTTTTTGTTTGTCGTCTTTCTTTTCAAACAGTGTATGTAGGTATTTCCAATGAGTATGTATAAACCTTAGCCTATGCGTGATATCTTGCATGGCGGTTAAAAGCCCAGAAGGGGTGAGGGATAGGGGGGAGAGAGAAGGCCTAGTGGTCAGAGCACTCGCTTTCCCCTAGCTAAGATTAAAGAAGAGCAGCATTGAGCGTGGTCACCAAGTAGATGGGTGACCGTTTGTGGTCCTTGGCTTCAGTACAGTCCCCCCCCCCCCCCCCTAGTTCCCCCAGCTGTAAATGGGTATTTGCCCTCTTTAGGGTCAGGAAGGTAAAGCAGCGAGAGGGAGAGGAGATGGGCGCCGCCCTCTGTAATTATGCTGGCCCCTGGAGAAGCTGAGGTCTCTGACATATGGTTCCCCAACGACCGCATAGGTTATGGGAACACCGTTACCTTTACCTTTTATTATTATTTTTTTTTAGACCAGGTGTGGCTGGGGTATAGATCACTAACCTAGCATGCTGTCTGCATCTTAAGCAGCTATGGGCTCCGCCAAATCCGATTTACCCTACACACACTTCAAGCGTACTTTCTGGTAACGTCCTGTGTGGTCTTCTTGTCCTACTTGTCCCAGAGCGCTGATTCCACAACTATCACCAGGATTGCTAC
>CM060347.1:22949486-22951986 GCA_030674155.1 Stramonita haemastoma | reverse complement strand
AGAGAAGGATTGAGTTTGGCACCGCAAAACAATAATAATATAAAAAAAAGAAAGAAGAGAGAACAGAGATTGATTTATTTATTCATTTATTTATTCATTATTCATTCATTCGTTTATTTTCGAGGATAATGGAACAACCACTCATGTGCTTTTTTGTTTATATGCGGTCCCCGTGTGTATGCAGTTTTGTAAATCTTGTCATCTGTTCCCACCGGCCAGATGACGAGAGAGAGAGAGAGACAGAGAGACAGAGAGAGACAGAGAGAGACAGAGAGAGAGTGGGGGGGGGGGGACGGGTTACATGAATTGGAATTTGAGTACAGAAAACTCGCCCATCCCAAACACACACACACCTACACAACACACACACACACACACACACACACACACAACACACACCACACACACACACACACACACACACACACACACACCACACACACACACACAACCTCCTCTGCAGTTAACATCAGTGCTGACTCGACTCTTCCCCAAAAGTCCATTGGATGAGACTGTAAACCTAGGCCCCGTGTGCGAAGGCACGCAGAACATCTTGCGCACACGTTAAATCCTGTTCCGCTTTTCGTAAGAGTAGGCCATCGTGTGCCGATGGGAACAGATGACAAGATTTACAAAACTGCTTACACATGGGACTGGATGTAAAAAAAAAGCATACGAATGCTTATTCCACTATCCTCGATATAAAAGAATAAATAAATAAAATAAAATAAAATAAAATAAAACACACGCAAAAAACTAAACACACACACCACACACACACACACACACACACACACACACACACACACACACACACACACACACACACACACACAAACACACAAACACGAGCGCGCGCACGCGTGCGCGTGCTTCCTTTTCTAATCTCTCTTTGGTTTTTACGTATTTGCCTGTTTCCTTCCGTGTTCCTACTTTTAGGTGTGTGTGTGTGTGTGTGTAAGTGTGTGTGTGTGTGTGTGTGTGTGTGTGTGTGTGTGTGTGTGTGTGTTGTGTGTGTGTGTGTTGGGTGGGTGGGTGGGTGGGAGTGGGGTCTTTCTCGTAATTTGTGAAAAGGCAATTATCAATGAGAACAATTATTTTTTGAACGCTTTGTCGATTTTCGTTGAATTTTCGCAACGTTCATCTTCTCTCTCTCTCCTCTCTCTCTCTCTCATCTCCTCTCCTCTCTCTCTCTCTCTCTCTCTCTCTCTCTCTCTCTCTCTCTCTCTCTCTCTCTCTCTCTCTCCTTCCTCGTGAGTGTGTGTATATGTGTGTGTGCTCGCGCCACTCCTTTGATAGAGAGAGAGAGAAGAGAGAGAGAGAGAGGAAGAGAGAGAAGAGAGAAGAGAGAGAGAGGACAGACAGACAGACAGACAGACAGACAGACAGACAGACAGACAGACAGACAGACAGACAGACACACACACACACACACCACACACACACACACACACACACACACACACACACAACACACACCACAGAGGTGTTTAAAAACAGCCAGAAAGAATTTAGGACATGTATACGACGCTTGCAATCAATGAATCGTATTGTTTTATGTTTGTTCCTGTCCCAATTTTTGTTGTGTAAAACACAATGCTCTCCGGCGTGTTGAGAGGCGAGCTTGATCTTTTACAGTAAAATGGGAATTATGGACGTTTCATCATCGACTTCCGGCAAGTGAGCAGCAGAGGATGTGAAAGTAATCCCCCTTTAAAGAGGAAATCGTGATGTGACGCCATTAAAAATCGGTTATTTCGTTGGCTTTGTTGGCCGGGCGAAATCGCTCCGGCTGGTTCGGAGAATTGTATTGATTGATTTTTAAAATAAAAAAGAAGGAAAGATTTTTCGGCTTTTCTTACTGACTGTAGATGATACTAGAGGTTTTGTGTAGCGAGAGCTCAGAGATTGTAGAATGATGTCTGTTGTGATGGTGATGGTTGATTTTGATGATGATGATGGTGATGATGATGATGATGATGGTGATGATGATGATGGATGGTGGTGGTGGTGATGATGATAGGGGTGATGATGATGATGAAATTGTATACGTTTATTAGCTTTGCTTTCGTATGGAGTATGTGTCTCAGTGTGTTCTGTAGAAATCTCAAGGTGTATTGTTTTGCATTGTGTTTGTACTGTATTGTATTGCATTTTTATTGTGTTGTATGGCACTATATTGTATTGTATTGTATTGTATTGTATGTATTGCATTGTCACAGCAGTTTTCTCATGGCGGAATTTCGCCTTGACTGTCCTGGGACAGTAGTCTTTCCATAGAATGGTGGCAACTTTTTTCTTCTTCGTTTACTTTAGTTAAAATCAACCTGTTTTTTGTTAGCATTTTTTCACATGAATACATTTTCCTTATAACATGATTAAAACGATTCTTTTCATGCTTCTAGACACAATTTTTTTCTTGGTGAAAGCGTCTCCTTTCTAGTGTGAAAGTTGCGGTTTACCATGGTGGCAGGAAAAAATAGTTGAGCAGTTAAACCTT
>CM060347.1:22941986-22944486 GCA_030674155.1 Stramonita haemastoma | reverse complement strand
GAGAGAGAGAGAGAGAGAGAGAGAGAGAGAGAGAAGAGTATGAATGAACAACACACACACACACACACAAACACACACAGATACACACACTACACTACACTACACCTCGACTACACACACACACACACACACACACACCACACACACACACACACACACACCACACACACACACACTACACTACACTACACTACACTACTACACTACACTACACTACACTAACACTACACTACACTACACTACACTACACTACACACACACACCAACACACACACACACTCTCTCACACATCACACACGCACATACACACACACACACACACACACACACACACACACACACACACACACACACACACACACACACACATACACACACACACACACCACCACTACCACCACCACCACCACAATAATAATAATAATAAATGGAATTTTTATAGCGCTATATCTTGCAAAACAAATCAAAGCGCTTGCATTCAACCAATTCTTGCGCATGCAGCCAACAACAATTTAGATTTTAACGAAGCCAAATGTACACACACACACACACACACACACACACACACACACAGTTAAACACTTGGCAGGGTGGGTGGATATTTCGGCTGTTGAGAGCAGGGCAGAGATGAGACAGCATAGGAAAGTCTTAGCTTTGAAATAAGTGTGTCTTGAGGCTGGATTAAATTGTCATAGGTAGCTTTTACGAAGGGACAGAGGAGATCATTCCAGATCACTGGACCAGAAACAGAGAAAGAGCGACGGCCAACAGTGGATTGATTGAATCTAGGTATTTGTAAGCGCAGGTATCTGCAGCAGAGCGGAGGGAACGAGAAGGAGTGTACGGGTAAAGAACATTCACAGAGGTAAGGAGGTGCTGTTTTGTGAAGACATTTATAACAGAGATACTGATCTTATAGTTTACTCTCTGTGGCACAGGCAGCCAGTGGAGAGATTGCAAAGAGGAGTTAATGGCTCAGATTTTTTTCTTTCTGAGGACCAGTCGAGCTGCGGATTTGTAATACGTTGAAGGATGGATAGATGATGCTGGCAGACCAGCCAAAAGAGAATTGCAATAGTTCGAGACGTAAAGAATCAGAGACGTGACGAGTTTAGATGTTTGCATCAGTGGACAGGTACTTTCGAATTGCGCTAATACGTTTTAATTGATAGGTAGCATGACTGGCAGGTCTGGGTGATGAATTTTTGCATGGATAGTGTGTTTGTCGATAACAACCCCTAGATACTTTACAGCAGTGGAAAGAGTGACTGAAGTATTACCGAATTCTAAAGAAGCTGTAGTAATGGAAGAAAGTTGTGTTTGGTGCCTACCAGCAGGCTTCAGTTTATCTGCATTTAGCTGTAACTTATCTGTAACATCCAGTTTTGGATATCTTCAAGGCAGTAGACATATTTATCAAGAGAAAAGGCAGATTTTCAGGAGTATCACAGCTTAGAATCTGAAGTCATCGGCATAGAAATGGTAGTTGATTTGAATGACGGTTTAATATATGTGACAATGAGCAGTGTATAGAGTGAAAAGAACAGGGCCCAGAACTGATCCCTGTGGACTCACATTCCAGTTTGACAGGTTTGGAATGAATCTTGTTAACTGCAACTGTTTGGAATCGATCGGTAAGTATGAATGAAACCATGTGAGAGCTGTGCCTGTGATGCCAAACGTTTTTTGAAGACGGGAGAGAAGAATTGAATGGTCTATAGTGTCGAAAAGCTGCAGATAGATCGAGAAGAGTGAGAAGGGATATTTTTCCTGTGTCAGAAGCGTGTAGAAGCGTATTTAAGGTGTGAACTAGGGTGGTTTTCAGTGCTGTGTGTTGGCCGATAGCAGACTGGAAAGGCGGAAGGAGGCTGTTGGAATGAAGATGGCTGTTGAGTTGTCTGAGAACGACTTTTTTCAAGGACTTTTGAGATAAAAGGTAGGTTAGAAACAGTTCCTATAGTTCTTCAGAATGTTAGGATCGAGATCGTGCTTTTTTTAGAGATGTGACTATAGCATTTTGAGAGCTGGTGGAAAATTTCCTGAAAGAAGTGATGAATTTACTATTTTCATGATCCGTAGGTGTAACTGTGTGAATGCACTGAGTGAAAAGGGAAGCAGGTACAGGATCGAGATCGCATGATTTTATGGTCATTTCTCTGAGAATTGTCTGAATTTTCTTTCTCGTTATTGGACGGGGAAAAAAAGGAGAGGAGTGCCTGTAAATTGGGGATCAGGAGGCACAGGTTGGAAAGAATTTGACCAGTTTGGAACGGATTTGCGGACTTTGTCAGAGAAGAAAGAAGAAAATATTGCAGGAAGTTCAGAGTGCTATGGACAGTAGAAGAGGCTTGCCTTTGTAGATCCAAGAAGAGTTGAGGTGAGGGAAAAAAGGATTTCATAGACGTGGCATCAAGAACTTGAGCGAATAGTATTTTGTCTTTGCTGAATGGATTAAGGTTTTAACTTTGTTAATTTGTTTTCGAAAGAGTTTTTGTTTTTT
>CM060347.1:22923874-22941886 GCA_030674155.1 Stramonita haemastoma | reverse complement strand
GTGTGTGTGTGTGTGTGTGTGTGTGGAAGGGGGTGGGTGGGTGGGGGGGTGCATACATAAATATATCGCCATTTGTGAACCTCGGAGCTCTAGCGGAGGAACAAAAAAAGAAAGACAAAAATAGATAGTAGTGTAATTCAAGCGAAAAACCGCCAATTTTCCCACCCTGAAGAAAAAGCCCCAAGCACTACGAATAAAGCTCTATACAACAACAATGGATAGGCCTAGAAAAAAAAAAGTCACGATATTAACCATGATAGGGAAAATAATATGACTCATGAATTTATAGGGAATATAGAAAAAAACAGCAATTACAATACAGGAAAAGAACACTCAGTCCCAGTAATGTTTTTAAGTACATGAGCTATGATCTCGCACGTGCCTACGCACGCACTCGCGCGCGCGCGGCGCGCGCACGCACCCACTCTCTTTCTCTCTGTCTATCTGTCTGTCTGTGTCTGTCTGTCTGTCTGTCTTCTGTCTGTGTCTCTTGTCTGTGTCTGTGTCTGTGTTGTGTGTGTGTGTGTGTGTGTGTGTGTCTCTCTCTCTCTCTCTCTCTCTCTCTCTCTCTCTCTCTCCTCTCTCTCTCTCTCTCTCTCTCTCTCTCTCTTCTCTCTCTCTTTCTCTCTCAGCGGTCGACAGTAACATTACATTTTTTGTACCGCAGGCTAAAGTGCCAAGGACAAAAAAAGTTATTTTCTGACAGAAACAAAACAAAAAAAACAACCCAAACCCATCCTCTCTTTTGTGTGTGTGTGTGTGTGTGTGTGTGTGTGTGTGTGTGTGTGTGTGTGGTGTGTGTGTGTGTGTGTGTGTGTTGTGTGATGTGGTGTGGTGTGGTGTGGTGTGGTTTTGGTGTTGTGTTGTTGTTGTGGTGTGGTTTTGTGTTGTGTGATCTCTCTCTCTCTCTCTTCTCTCTCGTCTCTCTTCTCTCTCTTCTCCTCTCTTCTCTCTCTCTTCTCTCCTCTCTCTCTCTCCTCTCTCTCTCTCTCTCTCTCTCTCTATCCCTCTCTCCCCCCCCCTTCCCCCCCCCAAGGGATAGATCTATATTCGTACCAAAACCAACCTGCGGCATAATTCTCTGCAAATACCATGGGTTAAAAAAATAACTTAAAAACAAATATTGGAAAAAACAAACCAAAACAAAAACAACAACAGCAAAGACACAAAAGGTCAAACATCATTGCATTTAGCCCCAGATTAGAAATGTTATTATATGTATATATGCACCTTGCTTTTTAGAAGAGAAATATATTGAAACTCTGAATAGGGAAAGGTTTTGGCGGGTGCAAAGATTTTAAGAGAGGAAACTGATAACTTTGTGGCAAGGTTATCAATCTTGATTAGGTGAGTGTGTTGTTGTGTGTGTGTGTGTGTGTGTGTGTGTGTTGTGTTTGTGTGTGTGGTGTGTTGTGTTAGTGTGTGTGGTGTGGTGTGTGGTTATGTGTGTGTGTTAGTTGTGTGTGTTAGTGTGTGTGTGTGAGTGTGTGTGTGTGTGTTGTGCGGTGGTGTGTTGTGTGCTGTGTTTTGTGTGTGTGTGTGTGGTGTGTGTGTGTGTGTGTGTGTGTGTGTGTGTGTGTGTGAGTATAAAGGCACTGTATCATTCCTGTTTATAATTGTATTTTAAATACAGGAAAAAGTACGTCCTCAGAGAAGAGAGAGAGAGAGAGAGAGAGAGAGAGAGAGAGGAGAGAGAGAGAGAGAGAGAGAGAGGAGAGAGAGAGAGAGTGAGGTGTGTGGTGTGGTGTGTGTGTGTGTGTGTGTGTGTGTGTGTGTGTGTGTGTGGTGTGTGGTTCGTTTTAACGTCTACCCACTAAAAAGAAGTTGCTTTAGACAGGACATGGGGAGGAGAAGGAGACAGAAGTGGATATGTTGTTTGTTTGTTGAGTTGTGTGTGTGTGTTGTGTGTGTGTTGTGTGTGTGTTGTGTGGTTGTGTTGTGTGTGTGTGTGCGTGTGTGTGTATGTGTGTGTATGTGTGCAGCGCGTGCGTCGCGCGCGTGTGTGTGTTTGTTGTGTGTTATGTGTGTGTTTTATGTGTGTGTGTGTGTGTGTGTGTGTGTGTTTGTGTGGTGTGTGTGTTGTGTGTGTCTGTCTGTCTGTCTGTCTGTCAGTGTGCCTGGTCTTTTTTCCACGGTAGGTAACTGTCGGCATTGATTTTGCCGGCAAAGGTCATAGAAAGAACTATTGTGGTTTTACCTCCCGTTTCCTCCAGATTTCACTTCTTTTCCGTTTGCCCCCCCCCCCCCCCCCCCCCCCCCCTCCCCCCTATTGTTTCAGTTTTGTTTTTGGGGGTTACTTCTCTGTACCCGCCCCCCCCCCCCCTTCTCTCTCTCTCTCTCTCTCTCTCTCTCTCTCTCTCTCTTCCCTCTCTCCTCCTCCTCCTCTCTCTCTCATCTCTCTCTTTTTCACTATTGCTGTTCCTACTTCTTTTTGCTGCTACTGTGCTATTACTTAATACTACTGCTAACTCTTTTTCTAACTTCAACTTCTTCAACTGCTTCTTCTACTGTGCTGTTGCTGCTGCTACTACTACTACTATACTACTACTACTACTACTATATATACTACTGCTGCTGCTGCTGCTGCTGCTGCTGCTGCTAGCTGCTGCTGCTGCTGCTGCTGCTGCTGCTGTGCTGCTACTACTACTACTACGACTATGACTACTACTACTACTACTGCTGCTGCTGCTGCTGCTGCAGCTGCTGCTGCTGCTGCTGTGCTACTACTACTACTACTTCTACTTTACTACTCTACTATGTTGCTGCTGGTGCTACAATTACTACTTCTTTCCTACTTCTGCTGCTTCTTATACCACCACTACTACTAGAACCACACTGCTGCTACTATTCTAGTATATATCTGTTCTCGAAATCAATCTTCGAGAATGTAATTTTTTTTTTGTTACTACTACTACTACTACTACTACTACTACTACTACTACTAACTACTACTACTATACTACTACTTACACCATCACCAACCACTTGCACTACTACTATACTGCTGCTGCTACTAATACCACACTACTACTAGAACCACCACTGCTACTTCTTATCTCTGTTTATGAAATCCATTTACGGAAATATATCTTTGTATACTACTACTACTACTACTACTACTAACTACTACTACTACTACTACTACTACTACTACTACAACTATGCTGCTGCTGCTGCTGCTACTGCTGCTACTACTACTACTACTACTACTACTATACTACTACTACTCTACTACTACTACTCGCTACCACCATCACCAACCACCACTACCATCACCACCAGCTACTACTAGTACTACTATTACCTCTCAGTCTACTTCTACTACTACTTCTTCTTCTACTACTACTACTACAACTACTTCTATCAATTGACAAACTCTAGGTAATGTCTGTGATTTCTACCAGTGGGGGGAAGAAAATAATATAAGTAAGGGCACATAACTATGTCACCAGTTTGACTTTAGTCATTATGAACGCAAAGAGCATCGATTAATTTAATTAAAGTGCAAACTAAAAAAAAACAACAAAAAACCCCACCGCTCACAGTACCTTCAAATGACTAAATTTTCTCTTTTTTTTGTTTTGTTTGGTCTTTTAGACATGGAGAACACACCATCGATGCTGATTGCAGCCAAAGCCTTTGAAACACCAGCCATTTTCTTCGCCTTGCTGTGCCTTGTGCTCTACGTCATCAAAATTGTGCTCCTCGTCAGAAAACCTGTCGTCAAGCGAAACCATTTGAAAGCTGCCTATCTTACGTTTGGTGCTATAGCAGGTAATGTATAGATCTATCTGTCGTTGGGTGCTATAACAGGTAATGTATAGATCTATCTGTCGTTGGTGCTATAACAGGTAATTTAGAACTATCTGTTTTAGTGCTATAGCAGGTAATGTATAGATCTATCTGTGGTTTGGTGTATTGCAGGTAATGTATAGATCTATCTGTGTTTGGTGCTATAGCAGGTAATGTATAGATCTATCTGTTTAGTGCTATAGCAGGTAATGTATAGATCTATCTGTTTGTGCTATAACAGGTAATGTAGAGATCTATCTGTTTAGTGCTATAGCAGGTAATGTATAGATCTATCTGTTTAGTGCTATAGCAGGTAATGTGTAGATCTATCTGTCGTTGGGTGCTATAACAGGTAATGTATAGACCTATCTGTGGTTTGGTGCTATAGCAGGTAATGTATAGATCTATCTGTCGTTGTGGTGCTATAACAGGTAATGTATAGACTATCTGTGGTTTGGGTTGCTATTAGCACGGGTTATAATATTATAGATCTATCTTTTGTGATTGGGTAATGTATAGATCTATCTGTGGTTTGGTGCTATTGCAGGTAATGTATAGATCAATCTGTTTAGTGCTATAACAGGTACTGTATAGATCTATCTGTGGTTTGGTGCTATTGCAGGTAATGTAGAGATCTATCTATCTGTTTGGTGCTATTGCAGGTATGTATAGATCTATCTGTGGTTTGGTGCTATTGCAGGTAATGTATAGATCTATCTTGGTTTGGTGTATTGCAGGTAATGTATAGATCTATCTTGTTTGGTGCTATAGCAGGTAATGTAAGATCTATCTGTTTAGGTGCTATAGCAGGTAATGTATAGATCTATCTGTTTTAGTGCTATACAGGTAATGTAGTAGATCTATCTGTTTGTGCTATAGCAGGTAATGTATAGATCTATCTGTGGTTGTGCTATAGCAGGTAATGTATAGATCTATCTGTCGTTGGGTGCTATAACAGGTAATGTATAGACCTATCTGTGGTTTGGTGCTATAGCAGGTAATGTATAGATCTATCTGTCGTTGGGTGCTATAACAGGTAATGTATAGACCTATCTGTGGTTTGGTGCTATAGCAGGTAATATATAGATCTATCTTTTGTTGGGTAATGTATAGATCTATCTGTGGTTTGGTACTATAGCAGGTAATGTATAGATCAATCTGTTTAGTGCTATAACAGGTACTGTATAGATCTATCTGTGGTTTGGTGCTATTGCAGGTAATTAGATATCTTTCTATCTGTTTAGTGCTATAACAGGTACTGTATAGATCTATCTGTGGTTTGGTGCTATTGCAGGTAATGTATAGATCTATCTGTGGTTTGAGTGCTGTTACAGTTAATGTATAGATCTATCTGTTTAGTGCTATAACAGGTAATGTATAGATCTATCTGTTTAGTGCTATAACAGGTAATGTATAGATCTATCTGTTTGGTGCTATTGCAGGTAATGTAGAGATCTATCTATTGTTTGGTGCTATTGCAGGTAATGTAGAGATCTATCTGTGGTTGGTGCTATTGCAGGTAATGTATAGATTCTATCTGTTTTTGGTGCTATTGACAGGTAATATATAGATCTATCTGTTGTTGGGTAAATGTATAGATCTATCTGTGGTTGGGTGCTATTGCAGGTAATGTATAGATCTATCTGTCGTTGGTGCTGTAACAGTAATATATATAGATCTATCTGTGTTTTGTGCTGTAACAGGTAATGTATAGATCTCTCTAAAGTATTCTGTTAATGCAAACTATATATGTTACAGTTGATTTTGTTTTCTGAAATCCTCCATGCCCCAAGAGGGGTCAAGCCAATTAAATCTTGAATCTATATGTCTATCTGTCCCTCTCCCTGAAATCTTTTTTTTTTTTTTTTTTTTTAAGTCACTTCAGTCAGCAGTCTTTTCTCAGCAGTGTCTGAAAAAAAAAATTGAATGACTCGGATCCTTAAAGGAGTTAAAAGTAGAGGTCAGAGGAAGTCAAGAATGACTTCAGTAGACTAAGAAAGAACAAGTTTGTTGGTATTGATAGTAGAGCTAGGTTAAAAAAAAAAAAAAAAAAAAGCAAAAAAACCCCCCAACAAACTTTTTATGGTGGGTTTTTCTTGGGGAGGGGGGGTGGGGGGTGGGGGTCCAATGTCATCCAAGTTTTAATGTGAAAACTTTTTTTTTTTTTTTGTCCCTAGGACCAAGATTGATTTTTAAAGGAATATGTTTCTTTTATTGGGGAAGGAAGGAAGACTGGATGGGAAAAGAAAGGACAGCCAGTGCACAAGAGAGGGAGGTTGGGGGGGGGGGGGGGGGGGGGGTGGGGGAGGGAACTAAATGCTAAAAGGAAGAAGAAAGGGATGGGGGAGGGGGGGGGGCTGGTTTTTTTTTAGGTTTTTTTTTTTTAGAGTTTCTTTTTTTTTAAGTTTGATGTTCACAGCTCTGTTATCTAGCAGACAAGACCAAGAACAGATCTAGAATGGATTTAGAATAGACAGGATTAGTAAAAGGTAAAGGTGCCCCCCCCCCCCCCCCCCCCCCATATGACCTATGTGGTCATTGGGGAGCGAGATGTCAAAGACCTCAGCTTCCCTAGGGGCCAGCACATTGAGTGCGGCGCCCATCTCCTCTTCTTTGGAGCTTTACCTTCCCTGACCCTAAAGAAGGCAGGTACCCATTTACAGCTGGTTGAACTGGGGGACTGTACTGAAGCCAAGGTGCACAAACGGTCGCCCATCCATTTGGTAACCACGCTTGATGCTTGGGGAAAAGCGAGTGCTCTGCTCCACTGAGCTATCCCGTCCCCATATATTTTCTTTTTTTGTTGTTGTTGTCATTGATTGTATGTTTATATACATGTGATGTGTAAAGTGTTTAGTACAAGACTCAGGAGAAGCTTTGATGGTTTTTTTTTTGTTTTTTTTTTCAGAGAGAGAGAGAGACAGAGAGAGAGAGAGAGAGAGAGAGAGAGAGAGAGAGAGAGAGAGAGAGAGAGTGTGTGTGTGTGTGTGTGTGTGTGTGTGTGTGTGTGTTGGGTGTGTGTGTGAAAGGTTTGACTCATAAAAACTCATGCTTTCTTTTGTTTTAGTTTTTTTTTTTTACTCCAGCTGATTTAAAGAATTCTTCCTACTTTTCTACTTTAAAGTTACAAGTACTTAACTGTTGTTATCCAAGGATTCAGTTACACGCACACAAATGTTAGATTCCATACACACAGTTGATTGTTGGAAAGGGGGGGGGGGGGGGGTGGGGGGTTGGGGGTTGGTCCTGAATAGACCTTTTGGAAGGAGAAAAATCGCAGTGCTGTGCATGTGTTTACCAAAACTAAGGAGACACACAAGTACGCTATACCAGGCCCTGTTTCTTTGGGCGTTGTTAGTCTTGACCTGACTTGCACCAACACACACAAGTTCGTCGCCTTGATGGTAAAATAATATAGACCCCGTTCTGCCTCTGATAGAGGCTATGTGCCCCCATTCCTCACTACTCTGATTGTGCTCTCCATAGCTTGGAGAGGCTGTTGTGTGTGTGTGTTTTTATTTATAAATTTATCATATTTTATTCTTTTCTTTCTTTTCTTTTCTTTTCTTTTCTTTCTTTTCTTTGTGTGTGTGTGTGTGTGTGTGTGTGTGTGTGTGTGTGTGTGTGTTGTGTGTGTTTGGTGTGTGTGTGTGTGTGTGTGTTTTGTGTTGGGGGTGGGGTGGGGGGGGGCATAACAGAATAGCCTTGTGGTTGGTGCAGTGGTTAATGCCTTTGGTTACATGACTTGAAGGTCTTGGGTTCGAATCCCATAAGAGTCATAAAGATTTTTTCAGACTGCAGCCAGCTTCGATCCAGAGCAAGTATGCTGTGGGCTCATTGGGAAGACTGGGACCACAAAGTTCAGTTTTATTTATGTAAATGATGCGATTTTGAGAATGTTTCTCAAATTATTTAAAACCAACTCTGCAGTGTTCTGTATTCTCCCTGGGGCCCTGTGTGATCGACTCCCCTACAGAGTTGATTCTCTTTTTTACGATTTTTCCTATTTTCTCATGCGTGTGTGCTGGGAAAAAATAATTTTTCTTCTGTACTGATTGTGTGTTTTGTTTTTGTGGTTGCAACGGGCTTGTTATGGCTAAAGAATTGTTCATGTTGTTATTGAACTGTACTTGTCTTTTTTTTCTCTGTGTTCTTGCAAGATGCTGCGGCTAGGAAAAAAAAAAATCACTTCTTTGTACTGATTCTCTCTGTCTTTTTCTCCCTGTGTGTCACAGGTGCGGTGGCCATCATTGGCGTCATCCTGTTCTGCACGATGCTGGAGGGAGAGAAGTACGTGCGCAAATGGGGGCCCTTCGTCAACCTGGCCGGGGGCATTCGTCTTCTTCCTCTTCGGCTTCGGGGGCTACCTCCGGTGGCGGGATCGCACGGCGGACGGAGACTTTGAGGACGACGTGAGTTTGTACGAGGGGGGCGGGGTGCACGAGATCCGGGCCAAAGGGTCGGCGGTGCACAGACAGACGTCAGAGACGTCGCCCAAAGCTGCTGAGGCTAATGTGTGATCTTCCTCAGTGTGTCGTCATCAACAGCAGGGTGGTGATTGTATACTTGTGGAGAAGTACTAGTGTGTGTGCTCGAGAGGAGGAGGGAAACATCAGAACTGCCCAAAGCTGCTGAGGCTAATGTGTGGACCTTCCACATGTGTCGTCATCACAGCAGGGTGGTGATTGTATACTTGTGAGTAAGTACTAGTGTGTGTGCTCGAGAGGAGGAGGGGAAAGCTGGGCTGCAATACGAACATGGCCCAAAGCTGCTGAGGCTAATGTGTGATCTTCCACAGTGTGTTGTCATCAGCAGGGTGGTGATTGTATACTTGTGTAGTAAGTACTACTAGTGTGTGTGCTCGAGAGGAGAAGGATTTGTGAGGATAAGCTTGGCTGCAATGACGGACTTGGAATCTTTCAGGTTTTCAGCTTTGTGGAGAGAAATAAATGGGGGTTTCCACGACGGCGCTGAATTTGTGATGCAAGGGTGTTTATACTTGAAACGTACGAGAATCAAATGAGATTAATTAGCCCACAATTTTTGATATATTAATTAATCAGGTGGATGTTATAAACTTTTCTTGCCAGAATTTTTTTTTGCCTTGAATTTTTTCATCAAAATTTTTTTTGATTTGCGCTTGTTTTTGTTTTTTGGTTGCTTCTTTGTGCTACAATTTTTTTTTTTATAAGTATTTTTCTTGATTTTTTTTTCTTCTATTTTTTTTTTCTCTTGTTTGTGTCAAAGTCCTTCACAGCTATTTTCTTTCGTTGTTCTTTTGGGCTGCTACAGGTGACTACGGTTTGTATTGGACAGAAGCATGTCAGGATGCAGAAGTATAATATTATAGACTTACTGCTGTGAAAATGCCGCCGCTGTAGTCTAGTGGTTAGGGCGTTGGACTCGTAATCTAAAGGTTGCGGGTTCGATCCCAGCTTCCGGCTATGGCGTTGTGCCCTTGGAAAAGGCACTTTACGGCTATTTTCTCACCCCACCCAGGTGTAAAAGGGGTACCAACCTTGTGTTGGGGGTTAACCCTGCGATAGACCAGCGTCCTATCCAGGGGGGAGTCTATGACTCTCAGTCGCTTAACGCCACAGAAACCGGGTTAAGCACCGGCTGATGAGCCTTAGGCTCGGGACAGACTTTAACTTTAACTTAACTGCTGTGAAAATACTGTTCTGAGAAGTGTGTTACAGTGTAGATCTATATATAACTAATGAACACACTGCAACATGACCCGTGAAACAACAGATTTACACACAACACAGCAAGCACAAACCTGTCAAGACTTTACTGTTTTTAGGATGTGTACAGTATATAAAAAAAAATAAAGTAGTATTACCAGTGCTAAAGAATGAATGAATGAATCGGTCGGCGTGATGTGAATATTTCTTGAAAGTGAACAGACTCGGTGTGACAAAAAAAAAAAAAAGTGAGGGTTGAATCATCCCGTTCTGGAATGTCTAAAATTCACGACATGTAGTTGGAAATATTTTTTTGTCGATACCAGCAGAACATCAATATGTGGTGAGAAGTCTGCACAATTTTCATCCTCTGCACTTGAGAAAGAGAAAGAAAGAGAGGCGAAGTGTGTTGACCAATAGCATCTACCACGTGGAAAAGGCAGCAGAAATGACTGACGAAACGCAAAGCAGAAACTGACCATGACTACAGTTTAGTGTCAGTGTCAGTGTTGTACTACTTGCTGCTGCTGCTGTGTGTGAATTGGTTCGGATTGTCACAGAAACTGTTCTTCACCTGGTAACTCAACCCTTGAGTTTTGTTTCATTTCGTTTTGTTTTGTTTTCGTTTTGTTTGCGGCCGTTGTAGAGAAGTTTTGTCATTCCGTCCATGTTGACGGTACACTTGGTATAATGGACGGATCATGCAAAGTTTGTTGATTTTTTTTTTTTTATATAGTTTTTTGTTTGTTTGTTTCATTTTTTGATTGCAAAATGTCACACATGTGTTCAGCTACAGGTGCAATGCACACAATTATGACGGTGAGAGTCACAGATACAGCAATTTTTTAATTTTTTTTATTTTTTTTATTTTTTTTTTTTACAAATTGTAGATGTGTGGGTTTGTTGTGTGTGAGAGTGAGTGTGTCGAACTGTTCATTGCAAAAGATACGTTTGTAGTGAAATGCTTTTTGCCAAAAAAAAAAAAAAAAAAGTTCTGGGCATCATGTTACTAAACGGCTGAAAATTTGTTTCTTGAGAAATTTTTTTTGTTTTTTTTTTCTCAGTTTGTGGATGGATAATTTTGATAATTATGTACTCCCCCCCCCCCCCCCCCCCTGTTTTCCTTTCATTGAGATGTGTTTACACTGAATTGGGCCAACTTATAATAAGCATATTTTTTTTTGATGCTTATACTCTGCAGTCTGATTTATCGACCAAATTGACAATTTTCTTGTACACTCCAGTCATCACCCTCTTTTCCACATGAATTATACTTTATTATATATATTTATAGCTGTATACTCTATTAAGGCACAGAACTGTTATCATCACCTGTTCTCTTTCTTATTGCTGTGGAAACATTCCCCTGCTAAGCACAAAATATGGGTACGAACTGTCGGAAAGAAGGTTTCTGAAGACAAGATATTTTGCGTCGTGTGTTTTTGGTGCCGTTTTATTTTTTCAGCTTTAGCTCCAAGGTCTCTTATAGTTCAGGTTTTGTAATTTATGCAACTTTGTCCACCATTATGGTAGCAGCATTTGGATTTGGGGTATGATGTCTAAACATGACACCAGCCACACACGTTTTTTTTTAAAAGAAAATACACTTGCATGCAGGAAAAAGAAAAAAAAAATGGGTAGGCGCTGCACATGTGGCGACGCGCTCTCCCCAGGGAGAGCAGCCCGAATTTCACGCAGAGAAGTCTGCCGTGACATAAAGTGGTACTAAAATACAAAAAATAAAAAATACAAATATCATCCATTCCTACCAGCATACAACAATGGCCGACTCATCCAAAAGTGCAAGATGTTCTGCATGGGTTCCAACACAGGAGCTCAGTTTTATAGTCTCACCCAAAAGACTTTCAGGGGATTGGAGTCGGTACTGATGTTAATTAACTTCAGGAAAAAAAAAATCCTCTGGACAGGTGTCTTTGGTGGTGGGTCAAACATTGAGAACTCTCTAACCACTAGGCTATCCTGCCCCCAAGGGCAAGATTTGAAAATGACTGAAATTTTTTTTTTTTTTTTTAACTTTTTTTTTTAATAACGGTTTTTAACTTTTTTTTTTTTTTTTTTTAGGTAGATGTGTTGTTAGTTTAAACCAAGCTTCTTCGTTACCTTGGATTGGCTGTTTTCTGCTGGAAGAACTTGACTGACCGCTGATATTGGATCTTGTGTACATTGCCATCTTTCTCTTCCTTCCCTCACATTTCCACTCGGTGAACTTTCACCGCCTGAGCTTGCATTCCAAATGTTCGGTCTGATGCACAAACGTTCCTGTATGACTATGCTGTTTTTGTATTGTTTTGAATTGTATCTGTACCGCTTTCAGTCACCGCAGATTTCTCTTGGGGGGGAGGGGGGGGGGGGAAAGCTTGTTTGCTACAAAAGCAGTGCTACCTGTAATTCGTTCGTTTTTTTTTTTTTTCCTTGTCTGCATTTTTGTACTTTTTTTTAATCTATTAACATTTGCATATCATATGACCTGAGCAACTCCTCCTAGTTTTAGAAGATATTTTATGCATTGAGATAAAATCGGCTTTTGAAGTGCATGGAGTGCCGTAAAAATACTATGGTAGTATGAATTGTACCTTAGTCACAAGTTTCTGTACAGGAAGCATCATTCATGATGCTGGGCATTGATTTTAGTCCTGGTGTGACTGTATGATAGAACTTTATTGTCAAGAGTCGAGATACTGGGGTGCTTCAACTGTTAGATCTATAGACTCGGTGTATGCATTGCAAAAATGCAAGAGGATTAAATTCATAACAATTCTGACTGATGCATTTGTTTTAGAAATGGAAATTGTACAAAATGAAAAGAAGTAAGAGGTGACTGTATTATCGGTTTTTGTTTTTAAGCACTAAGATAGGTCATGTATTTTTTGCTGGGAGCAATTGTAACTTTATATTTCTTGAAACTAAAAGTATCCAAAAAGGTATGTTGTCTCTGGGGAGCAAGGTGTCAGACAGACCTCAGTGTCTCTAACTCTAAGGGCCAGCATTTTAAGGGCAGCACCCATCTCTCTTCCCTCACTGATTTGCATTCCATGACCCCAAAGAGGGCATTTACAGCTGGGTGAACTTGGGGACTGTGCTGGAACCAAGGCCTGCAAATGGTCACCCATCCGAGAGCAAGTGCTCTGACCACTGAGGTGTCCTGCCCCCTCTTAAGTTTAACTTGTATGACAAGACAGAACCAGTTTGCGCTCATGCTGAATTCTGAAGTTAAATTATTTATTTATTTTTTAACTCCGTGGAAAACTGTTATATCATGTATTGAGGGCAGTTTTGGCATTGAAACAGCCAGATATTCATCCATGATTAAATACAAGCATCAAGAGATGAAATAGTGCAGTATTTTTAAAATCACATTTTATATTTTTTTAGAGTGGCAACAGATTCCTCTGCATTATTAAGATTTGGAGTGCTACCATCCAGGGTACAGTTTGTTTCCACAGAGCAATGATACCTCTTTCTTTTGCTTTTTTTGTATGCCAGTGTATCACATCTGTTTGCCTATTAGGGTGCAGTGGCTTTTTTTCTACAGAATTTTGATAGGGACACAGTCCTTGTTGCTGAAGGTTCTTTTAGTGTGGTAAGTGACTGTTGCACAAGCAACCTTGGTTTACTGCATTATCCTAAAGACAGCCACCCAGACCACCACTCTTGTTCTTGTTGATAAGGCAAAAATCTGGTTTCAGGCTCGATGAATAATAAAACCAGCAACCCTCTGCTTTTATTTATGACTGATAGATTAAGGGTAGACCACCAATTCACCAGTCATTCGTTTTTACTAAATCTCCCTTGCTGTCAGGATTATTCAGATCAAGAAATTTGTGCGACGCTCCAACATGAAATAAGTCGCTTTGCACCTGACCCACTTTAATGCTAAGAGCCATTTAAGCCAGATGGGGGTCAGGTTGTTGATTTTGAGATTTCGATTGTTTATAAAACTATAAGCTTTTAGTTTATTTCTTAACCTTGTACTGGAGTATTAAGGCATGATTGTGTTTCCTTTTTGCTTTAAAAACATCAAAGCCCACATCTTGACCCCTATTACGACTCAAAATTGGTCAGTTTCTCTCATTTTGGTCACACCCGGACTTTTCGCTTTCTAGGCAGGTGCGTTACCTCTAGACCACCATCCACCATCAAATTGTTCAGTTTTTAAATTTTTTTTCCATAGGTATTATATCTTATTATTATTGTAGATTGGTAACATGTCAAGAATTTAAAAAAAAAATTGACCTCCAGTATAATGCGACTCATTATGTGGTGCAGTTGAGGGTCACATATTATTATTGTGCAGTTAATGCATTTTCATCATTATTGTAATGGCAGAAGTCAGCAAACTTTCTTTTTTTTTTTTTTTTTGAGATGAAGAGTGAATGGAGAATCTTCTAAAAGGCCTAAGGCATCTTAGATCTTAACCCTCTTAGTCCTGAACAGGATTTGCTGGGATTGAATAATTACCCCCTCCCCCTCACCAAGGATTTACACACAGTAGATTTCCATCACCTGTGACCATCACAATTGCTACCACATGTCAAAGCAGTATCAGGCTAGAGGTACAAACCTTTGCTGAGAGTCTGGAAGTAATTCTAGCTGCTGGTATACTGTACTTAGAGGAGAAAAGGCAGCGAGCATGTGTGCCTGACCTGATTTTCGTGGGCAAAGCGAAATCTAGGGGCAGTTTGTGTTCAGAGAATCCGAATGCCAGAGGGTTAAAAGAGAGTACAACAGTGCTAGCAAGTATATTGTGCGCATACTTTACTACTTCATATGCAGGAAATTTTTTTATTCCTACTGCTTTCATACGCAGAAATGTTCAGTGTGCAGTGTATAACCTTATGGTATGTGTTTGTCAGCGATATTTTGCTAAGGCGTCGGTTGGACTAGAATCTAACATGTTAAAGTTATTAGGCTTTTGATGCCAAAAATGTGAAAAGTGTTTTTTTTAATAATTTTTTTTTTAGCTCCCTTGTGTGTGTTCTTGGTGCTGTATTGTACTGATCTGCTGTTAATTAAATAAATAGACCTACTGCTTTTTTTCTGACAATCACACAAATTGCCATTTTTTTGTTTGTTTATTGCTGATAATGTGGTGCACAAATTTGCCTTTTTTTTTTTCTTTTAAATTGTGCAGTTAAGCAAAAAGAGCTACATGCAATTTGAGCCCTCAGAGAAATAGGATTGTAGTTTTTACCCCGATTCACCCCCCCCCCCTCCCCACCCTTTTAATTAACATACCCAAAATCAAAGAAAAAGACCCCCAACATAAATGCATTGTGCTGAATACGAATCAAGGCTGTTGTTTGCTGATGCTTTGAGTGTTTTCTTCTATGATCACACAGACAGCAACTATTGTAATTTGTTATCTTGTCATAGGAGTGAAAATGCGTTGTGCCGGATGCTGGTAAGCACCTGACAAGTCAGGCCCTGCACATCAGACTTCCACATTGCAGAGTGTTGAAATGTGTGTGTGTGTGTGTGTGTGTGTGGTGTGTGGGTGTGTGTGTGTGTGGGGTGTGGTGTGTGTGTGTTGCCTGTGTGTGTGTTGTGACACTGTAGTGTTGACTCTGTGTGTGTGTTGTGTGACCTGTGGTGTGTGTGTGTGTGTGTGTGTGTGTGTGTGTGTGTGTGTGTTGATGATACTTTTTTGAGATATGATTGTGTGTGTGACATGTGTGTGTTGTGCATGTGTGTGTGTGTGAGACACTGTGTGATGTGCGTGCATGCATGCGTGTTTAATTTACATCTTTTATAATATTGTGTTCATGAAAACTGAAATTGAAATGTCATATATATTGTGTGAGGTGGTCCTAGTGGCATTTCTCAGGTAGCCTCTCAAACAATCAAAATATTCTGTAATGAAATCTTGATGGTCAAAGTTGTCTTTGCTGGTTTTAATTTTTTTATAATGTTTAATATTGATGTGGCAGGTGCATGTTTGGGGCCGTTCACTATAGTATATATGTGGGCTATACATAATGATAGTCATAATAACTATGTCAGTTAGGATAAGGAGGATGGTGGTGATGATGGTGATGATGATGAGTGATGATGATGATGATGATGATGATGATGAATGTGATGCTAGGTAGTTGCTTAATGTGGTGATTACAATGACACTAAGATAAGAGAAACTAATAGGTTAATAATGTTTTTGATATGATGGTGATTACAATGACACGTAACAGATTAATGTGTTTATGATATAAATACATAGTAATGGATGATATAATAATGAATGATGAATGATGATGATGATGATGATGAGTGATGGTGACAGTGGTGATGATAGTGATGATGCCCTTTTGCAAGATGAAGGACTAGATAAGGTTAGCTGTCTTTTAACTGATGGTGGTTATAATGACTGCATCAGATAGGATAATAATAATGACGTGATGATGAGATGTGATGATGATGATGATGATGATGATGATAGACAGTTTTATGATGAATAGGTGAATAGAAAATTGTTTAAATACTGTTTTGTTCTTTCTTGGCTGAGATTGTCATTCTGGGGAGAAAAAAAAAGTGTTATGTTGAAATATTATCCAAGAATTGCTGTTTTGAGGCTACTGCAGATCTGTACAAGTTTAGAGAGGAGTGTTTGCTTTCTTTGCGTTATGTTTAGTTATGATTTTTGTTTACTGGTTTGTGGGGTTTTGATCTTGTGTGTGTGTGTGTGTGTGTGTGTGTGTGTGTGTGTGTGTGTGTGTGTGTGTGTGTGTGTGTGGTGTGTGTGTGTGTGTGGTGTGTGTAGTGTGTGTGTGTGTGTGTGGTGTGTGTGTGTGTGTTTGTGTACGTGTGTGTGTGTGTGTGTGTGTGTTTGTGTGTGTGTGTGTGTGTGTGGTGGTTCCGTTGGTTAATTTTTTCTTCCTTTTAAAAGTGAAATCAATCATTTGCTTGCCCTCTCTGTCTGTGCCTCTCTCTTCTCTCTCTGTCTCTCTCTGTCTCTCTCTGTCTCTCTGTTCTCTCTCTCTCTCTCTCTCGTTCAAAGAACAAACAAAAATAAAAACAGCAAAAATTCCCCCCCCACCCCCGACCCCCCCAAGTTATTTTTTATTCATCATCATGGTGGAGGGGCAATAACTCAGTTTAGGGGGAAAAAACTCCACAGTTGAATGATTCTTCTTCTTCATAGCTTTTAAATCATAGTGCATTTGTTTTTGCTCAGATTCCTCTTTATACCTGTCATTCATTTACTGATATGCATGCTTTTTTGTTTAGAACTCTGTAGCTGAAAAGAGCTAATGGGAGTAAACTGTTGTGAATTTTGCCTCTAGGCTAATGTTTATTAGACTGTCTAGCTCAATTTTTGTTTTTAAAACCTTTTCCCTATGCGATTGCCCACTATGGGCAACCAATCATCTCCTAACTCTTCCCTACCTAACACCCATATATGGGCAACAGAAGCATACAATTGTGACGCTCCGCCACATAATAAGTCGCATTGCACCACAAGTCAATTTTTAATTATTGACAAGTTATTAATCTGCAATAAAAAGGATATTCAATGCAAAAAAAAACAGATTGAAAATTGGAAATTTCTCGGAAAAGTTAATACAAAGTGAAATGATAAGACTGCAGGTTGTGACAAAATGAGAAAGGGACAAGTTTTTTTTTCATAACTGGTGGTCAGAATGAGAGCTTGGGTATTTTCAAAACATATTTAAAAGCAAAAGGAAACAAAAATTAGGCCTTTATATTTCATTACAAGGTAGAATAGCGGATATAGTTTAATAATCAATCAAAATCTCAAAATTGACAACTTGACCCACACCTGCCTTTAATGGCTCCTAGCGCAAAATTGGGTAATGTGCTAAGCGACTCATTTCGTGCTGGAGCGTCACAATTGTGCTCAGTGCATGTGTACAGGGAAAGAGGGGTTGTCTCCCTTAATGTAGGGATAGTGCTAAGTCTAAGTCAAATCAAAATGGTACAACCTCAACTATAGTCTTAACTGAAGTCACATTATACTTACAGTGTAACCACAGTAATTATGGTCATTGTGTTTTGACGTCATGGTGTTCACAATAATTTAATTATACGAAATGGTTCATGTGAAATCATTGTTAGTCTTGTATTAATTAGTTTATGGCTTGAATGAAGGTAACTTTTAAGTCCCAATCATTTTTTCTGGTCAGAACTTGGGAGTTGGGTTTTTGTTTTGTTTTGTTTTATGATTGATAGTATGTATTTGATTGATTCTGCATGATTTGTTGATTGTTCTTCTCTTCATTTTGCAGCTATATTTAATCAAACCACTGTCATCTTCAACCAAAATTATACATATAAAATAGACACATTATTGTCATCTTCAACCATAATAATTATACATATATGTACGTACACCAACCAACACTAAACACATACATATATATATCACAATCCCTAGTCAACAGGCAAAGTAGCAATCAGAATGAAACGGTTATTTATTTGTTTTGGTGACTGCAGAAATTGCACCAGAAAAAAAATATACCAGTGTCGTAATTATTTATTTCCATCCCCATCCCCATCA
>CM060347.1:22911374-22916374 GCA_030674155.1 Stramonita haemastoma | reverse complement strand
TCAAAGGAATGTGTACATACACAATGTGGTGGCTGGTTGATGGCCACAGTCCTCAATCAGATAACTCCTGCTGGGGCTTTGACGTAATCAAACCCAAGTAACAAAACAAGGAACTAGGAATGAAGAAGGGGAGAGAATCAGGTGGTTCGCCTCTTTGTGATCACCAACACTATCGTCAGCATTAAACTGTGAAACTGTGGCTCTCCTGCATCCTATGAGACCAAAAACACAGGGCGACTTCTGAGAAAGATAACACACACAACAAGCGCGACACCGTGCCACATGCTAACCGCGCGCACAGACGTGCGTGCGCCCCAACAGACACACAGACACAACACACAGACACACACTGCAAAAAGAAAAAGAATAGCAAGAAGAAGAAGAATTGCGAAGAATTGCGAAGAAGGAAGAAGAATGCAAAGAAGAAGCGAAGAAGAATGAAGAAGAATGGGAAAAAGAGACGAAGAAGAAGAAGAACGAAGAAGAAGAAGAAGAAGAAGAAGAAGATGAAGAAGAATGCAAAGAAGAAGAAGAAGAAGAAGAAGAAGAAGAAGATGAAAGAAGAAGAATGAAGAAGAAGAATGCAACGAAGAAGAATGCAAGAAGAAGAATGCGAAGAAGAAGAAGATGAGAAGAAGAAGAAAGAAGAAGAAGAAGAAGAAGATAGATTAGGAAGAGAGAAGAAGAAGAAGAAGAAGAAGAAGAATTGCGAAGAAGAATTCAAATCTTAAAAGTAAGTAAAAAAACCAAGGCAAAGTACAGATGCAAGAATATGGAACATTGTTAAGTCAAGATAAAGCAAAGAATAACGATATAACAAGTCAATTGCAATCAAAAAATGCGAACAATTTGAAGAATGAATTTGCAATGTATAAGACCATTTTACCAAAAAAGTTGGATCTTGCCACAAGAAGAAGCATTCGCGAAGAAGAAGAAGAAGAATTGCAAAGAAGAAGAATTGCGAAGAAGAAGAATTGCGAAGAAGAAGAAGAAGAAGAAGAAGAAGAAGAAGAAGAAGAAGAAGAAGAAGAAGAAAGAAGAAGAAGAAGAAGAAGAATTGCAAAGAAGAAGAAGAAGAAGAAGAAGAAGAAGAAGAAGAAGAAGAAGAAGAAGAAGAAGAAGAAGTAGAAGAAGAAGAAGGAGAAGAAAGAGAAGAAGAAGAAGAAGCAGAAGTAGAAGAAGAAGAAGAAGCAGAAGAAGAAGAAGAAGAAGGAGAAGAAGAAGAAGAAGAATTGCGAAGAAGAAGAATTGCAAAGAAGAAGAATTGCAAAGAAGAAGAATTGCAAAGAAGAAGAATTGCAAAGAAGAAGAAGAAGAAGAAGAAGAAGAAGAAGAAGAAGAAGAAGAAGAAGAAGAAGAAGAAGAAGAAGAAGAAGAAGATGATGATGAAGAATTGCAAAGAAGAAGAGTTGCAAAGAAGAGGAAGACGAATTGCGAAGAAGGAGAATTGCGAAGAAGAAACTTCAAATCCTTAACATCATTACTATGTATATCAACCACAACCACAGGCCATTTTATTCACAAACTAGCATTTTGCACTGAGTATGCCTGATCTCCACATCCTCGTTAAGTCACAATAGCCACTCAGAATGAAACGATCCCAAACAAGTCATCACAATCACAAAAACTGCTCACAACACAATCTTCTGAAACATTTAATCCTCTCCGCATGTATTTCAGCCATTTTTAACCAAACAAAGGTTGTTGCTTTGTTTCACTCAGTCAGTTCCAGCCAAAGCCCTCCCCATTCAGAAAAAAAAACCCCGGGGATATTTTCTTCCTCTACTCAGTACTGCCATGTTCCTGGTCATATAACCCTCTTGCATTCGGATTCTCTGAACACAAATTGCCCCTAGATTTCCATTCCATCACAAATCAGGTCAGGCACACTTTCGATTCCGGTCTGAGGAGATTTTTCTCCTGGAGTTAACATCAGTGTTGACTCACTCCCCCAAAAGTCCTTCGGATGAGACTATAAACCGAGGCCCCGTGTGTGAACGCACGCAGAACATCTTGGCACACATTAAATCCTGTTCTGCTTTTCGTAAGAGTAGGCCATCACGTGCCAGTGGGAACAGATGACTTTACAAAACTACATACACACGGGGACTGGATGTAAAAAAAGCAAATCGATGCTTTATGCCCATCTAATATACTCGATATTAAAAGAAATAAAAATATCTATATAAAATATAATAAATAATAAATAAATAAATCTGAGGGTATTTCTTCTATCTTGCAAAAAGCTCACTGTGGTAACAACACACTCTGCTGTATGCTGCCCCGGCCTGGGGAAAGATGCCACGATAAATCTATGACACCATGCGTGCCTAAAAAGACTTGATTTTTCTTCAAAAAATAATTATACCCACACAAAAAAAAATCTGACAACCAGGAACCAGTTTCTCAATATAAACAGGGATGTAAGAAGGTTCAGGAATATGTGATATGATATATAATCTGGAAGGCACAACCGACAAAAGAAAAAAAAAGACAAAAAACCCCAATATGTTGAAGGTTAGTGTGCATATCACAGCACCTGTCATTCTTCTAGAGACAAATCACAACTTTCAGTACAGGTGGGTTTTTTTTTTTTTTTTTTTTTCATGTTGGTATTTTATGGCAGGATGGAAGAAAAACAAACAAACAAACAACCAACCCCCCCCCCCCCCCCCCCCACCCTCTCCATTAACAACAAGGCACAGTCATCTACAGTCAAGCGAGACATATCCAACATCAAACAAAAAGGGATTCTTCCCCATTTCCCCTCCCTCCCCCCCTTCCCCCTCCCCCCTCTCCCTCCCCAAAAATCAATACATTTTAAAAATCATCACCTTCAAGAAGACGAATAGGTATGGGCATTTTTCTCTTTTCATGGTTGGGGAAGCTGTGGATAAATAAAATACGCACATAAAACAACGACAACAAAAATCCCCCAAATAGATCAAAAAAACCAATTTGTGCCTGCCCCTATCCCCCCCCCCCCTTAAAAGATTTAAGGAAAAAAACACCTTAAAAACACCCCATCAAATCTACCATTGAATAACATTTTTCTATGTACTGACAGTTAATAGAATAAAAATCAAGTAAAAAAACAACTTTAGGCCAGTGATCATATCTAACTGTTAAATTTTTTTTCACTCTTTCTTTCTTCTTCTTTCATCACTCATGATTCGCGAGAAAAGAATGAAGAATTACTGAGCACAATCACACAATCCAATTTTCTTTTCTCTACCAGCCAAGATAATAAAAAAAAAAATACTCTTGATTGTTGTCACTTGATAATAATTATATCACTGGTTTGTAAGTTTACACAAATTCCAGTAACAATACAATGAAAATCAACAACAACAAAACAAAAAAGTAAAAAAAATCCTGTGGTAATTTTTTTTTCCAACTTTCATACACTGAGTCTCCTCATTAACGTAATCCTTACTATCTGTTTTGAATGTCTAATAAAAAATAAAAAAAAAGAAGAAAATTCTGGATGATATGTAGGTAAAGGTAAAGGGAGGGAAATCCCACTGCAATCACGTCTGCATCAAGATATGAAAACATACACAAAAAAGAGCAGGCACTTCAGAGCGTTCAGATGGCACAACCGTTTACGTGTTGATGTTGATAACAATCAATAAACAAGACGATCAGTTGACCAGTGCCGCATCTTCTGCTCAGCAATTTTTCACACTGGGAGGAAAATGCTTTCACAGGACAGTGGAGCACAAAACAGAACTTTTACAACCTCAACATGAAATAACGGTCTGTTCATACTCCACAAAACAGGACTTAACCCTTACAACCTCAACATCATACAGCGGTCTGTTCATACTCCACAAAACAGGACTTAACCCTTACAACCTCAACATCAAAAGCGGTCTGTTCATACTCCACAAAACAGAATTAACCCTTACAACCTCAACATCAAATAACGGTCTGTTCATACACTACAAAACCAGAATTAACCCTTACAACCTCAACATCATATAGCGTCTGTTCATACTCCACAAAACAGAATTTAACCCTTACAACCTCAACATCAAATAACGGTCTGTTCATACACTACAAAACAGGACTAAGCCCTTACTGCATCAACGTTAAATTTATGCTGCAAATGTCACAGAACTGTGACGTACTTTGTGGTAAAAGGGTAAAGATGTTCCTATAACCTATGTGGTTGTTGGCGAGCGAGGTGTCAAGAGACCTCAGCTTCTCTAGAGGCCAGCATATTGATGGTGGCACCCATCTCCTCTCCCTCGCTGCTTTAACTTCCCTGACTCTAAAGAGGGCAGGTACCCATTGGCAGCTGGGTGGACTGGAGGAACTGTACTGAAGCCAGGGTATGCAAACGGTCACCCATCCTAGAGCAGCCATGCTCACATTGCTTAACCTTAGCTTGGGAAAGCGAGTGCTCTGACACTGAGCTGTCCCATCCCCAACACACTAGGGTAGCTTAACTCACTCCCATGCAGGGTTATTCTACCCTAGTAACTTTAGCTCACAGAGAAAGAGCTAGCCTGAATGAGTTAAAAACAACGGGTAGGTGTAGGTGAAGTCTTCTTCTTCTTCTCTTCTTCGCTTACACCGTCAGATGTGTCTGGAAAAATAATGGCATGTCCTAACCAGCTCCACTCGTGGCCTACGCTTGGTCTGTAGGGTTATCTTGTAGGCACATTTCTTCTCAGGTCGCTAATAGCGTACACCTCTGAAGGATGTCGCCTGTCTGATTTCTTTACCACAGCACACAGGGGAGAAGAGCAAGTTTCATTGTGGACTATGGTGGTTAGCCTGTGTGCCATGCGGATCTTAGATTATGATTGTGTAGGTGAAAGTAACACCTCACTAGATAAAGGACAGATCTGCATAAAATCTGAGGGGAATGTCTGCTAAATGAACTGCTCTGCATTAAAAAACAAACAACCAACCAAACAAGCAAACCCTACAACAATGAAACCCTTGGGGAAAAAACACACCATTCGGCAATAAGGCACACACATCAGCCA
>CM060347.1:22898874-22903874 GCA_030674155.1 Stramonita haemastoma | reverse complement strand
ATATGTATGTATACATGTGTCTGGGAAAAGTAACTTAGAGTAGACACATTCTTTCCAGCTCCTCTCGTGGGCTGTACAGCTTGGTTTACAGGGTTATCTCTGTGACAATCTTCCTTCCCTAGCTATGAGAAGTATAACATTTCCTGAAGTCAGAATGTGTGTGTGTGGTGTTGTGTTGTGTTTTGTTGTGTTCTGTTACATGCTGCGTTATGCTTTCACATTCTTCCTCAGGTCACTGTATAATGCATGTCTTTGAAGGATGTGTTGTGTTGTGTTGTGTTGTGTTGTGTTGTGTTGTGTTGTGTTCTGTTACATGATGCGTATTGTTTTCACAATCTTCCTCAGGTCACTGTATAATGCACGTCTTTGAAGGATGTGTTGTGTTGTGTTGTGTTGTGTTTGTGTTGTGTTGTGTTGTGTTGTGTTACATGCTGCATTATGCTTTCACAATCTTCCTCAGGTCACTGTATAATGCATGTCTTAGAAGGATGAGTTGGCCACCTTATTTTTCTTTGCTGCAGGCACACTGGGGAAAAGGACTCTGCACCAGACACAACAGGCTAAATCACCACATGTCTACAAAGATGAAACGCATTCCAGAACCTTAATAAAAGTTAATTCCTTTCATCAGTTTATATTTTATATTTGATATACCCATGTTGAAGATGAAGTATTTTATGAACAATAAACTAGGTTAGAGACCCCGTCATTCATGTCAACAATTAATAGATTAATGTGGGGTATGAGATAGCTCAGTGGTCCGAGCACTTGCTTTTCCCCAGCCAATGTTAAGCAGCATCGAGCTTAGTTACCAAAGTGGATGGGTGACTGTTTGCACACACTGGCTTCAGTACAGTCCCCCCACCCCCAGTTCACCCAAACGTCAATGGCTACCTGCCCTCTTTAGGGTCAGGGAAGGTTAAGCAGCGAGGGAGAGGAGGTGGGCGCCGCCCTCAATATGCTGGCCCCTAGAAAAGCTGAGACCTGTGACATAGATCTCACCCCCCAACCACAAATAGGGTAGGGGAATACCTGTACCTTTTTTTTTTACCTAAAGCTTAATTCAGGAAACATGAACATAAACTAGTGTATGTATACATGTATGCATCCTGTTCCAGGAGAGGGATGGGTTCCACCAGATTCCAATCAGCCAAGAGACATGGCCTGAAAAATTCAGTCTGCACAGTGCCCCAATGTTCCCTAAAAAAAATATATTATAGGAGAAGAAGAGAAGAAGAAACGGTTTTTACCCGGCAAAGCAGGCCCCCCAAAAAAACAAAATAATGAAATAAGATAGTAGTATGTAGTAGACCTAATGTAATGTAAATTTATGTTAGCCCTAGAACCTGTGACTAACTTTACAAGGTAAATAACATGAAGCAGAAAGACCTAAGTATAGGCTATCGTGAATACACTGGAGAGAAGAAGAAAAAAATCTGTACAGCACTTGCCTCCTTTGCACAACTGAATTATATGAAGCTTCAGTCAACTGATTTCAATATATATATATTTGTGTGCAAAATTAAAGTAGATTTCCTCAAGAAAAACAGAGAGAGAGAGGGGGTGAGAGAGAGAGAGAGAGAGAGAGAGAGAGAGAGAGAGAGAGAGAGAGAGAGAGAGAGAGAGAGAGAGAGAGAGAGAGAGGGAGGGAGGGAGGGAGGGAGGGAGGGAGGAGGGAGGGAGGGAGGGAGGGAGGGAGGGAGGGAGGGAGGGAGGGGAGAGAGAGAGAGAGAGAGAGAGAGAGAGAGAGAGAGAGAGAGAGAGAGAGAGAGAGAGAGAGAGACAGAGACAGAGACAGAGACAGAGATAGAGACAGACAGACAGACAGACAGACAGACAGATAGACAGACTAGACAGACTACACAGACAGACAGATTAGACAGATAGACTAGACAGACAGACTAGACAGACAAGACTAGACAGACTTGAAACAGACAAACAAACAGAGTACTTAAGACAGACAAAGAAGGCTAGTACCAGACAGACAGTGGGACAGAAAAAGAAATTGACACAAACCTATCCTAGCAAAAAAAAAAAAAAAAAATTTTTTTAATTATTTTTTTTTATAGTAGAGATCCTACCTTTTGTAAACGATTTTCAAGTCCTTCCACTCCAGGAAGCTGCACATTTTGGGTTTTCGGGCCAGCACCAGACTGGTCAGTTCCCGGATGATCTTCTTCTTCGACTTGTCCGGGTAAGCTGCGAACCATTTCTGCAGCCGCAGCTTGCCCTGACGGCTGAACAGCAGCATGAACTGCATCTGTGGAGGAGTGTGAGACACATGATACATGCAAACCAAAAAAAAAAAAAAAGTTAAAGTCTGTCCCGAACCTAAGGCTCATCAGGCCGGTGCTTATCCCGGTTTCTGTGGCGTTAAGCGACTGACAGTCATAGACTCCCCCCTGGAAAGGATGCCAGTCTATCGCAGGGTTACCCCCCCAACACAAGGTTGGTACCCCTTTTACACCTGGGTGGGGTGAGAAAATAGCCGTACAGTGCCTTTTCCAAGGGCACAACGCCATAGCCGAAAGCTGGGATCGAACCCGCAACCTTTAGATTATGAGTCCAACGCCCTAACCACTAGACTACAGCGGTGGCAGCCGGCACATGCAAACAAAGTTACTTGTAAGCAATCTTCAGGTAAAAGGGATACATCATGTTAAAGCAGAATTTGTATGAAAATTGAAATATAATTTGTAATCTGATAGTTTAGAGTAAAGGAAGGACGGTGGCAGGATGGTTAAGACGTTTGCCTGCCAATATGTAAATCGTGAGTTTCTGGGTTCGTACCCAGCCTCGCCCTTTCTTCCCAGTTTGACGAAAAAATCGAACTGAATGTCAAAGTCATTCGGATGAGACTCGAAACCGAGGCCCCATGTGCGAATGCATGCAGAACATCTTGCGCACACATTAAAACCCCGTTCCACCTTTCGGAAGAGTAGGCCATCGTGTGCCGGTAGGAGCGGATGACAAAATTATAACAAACCAGCATGCACACAGGTGTCGTGTTTAGACACCATCCCTGAGGAAAAATCGGGGAGTTGGGAGTCCCAGAGCGGCTCGGGCTGTAGGTATATGGCAACGTTCTGGTGGCTCCTGCGACGGTACTGGAACCATTCGTATCGGTCAATGCCCTTCCAATGGATCATTCCAGTGCCGTGGAGAGGGGGGGTCTGCTGCATGGGTAACAGCTTGCCCTCCATACGTACTTGCCCAGGCTTTGCGCTCTAAAGACTAGAGCGCAACTCCATAGTCTTCCGAGACTGGTGAGTGCCTACTACTACTACTAGTTTAGAGTGTCATGTTGGCTTGTGTGTGTGTGTGTGTGTGTGTGTGTGTGTGTGTGTGTGTGTGTGTGTGTGTGTGTGTGAAGAGTAGAGTAGAGTTTTATGTTGGCTTGTGTTGTGTGTGTGTGTGTGTGTGTGTGTGTGTGTGTGTGTGTGTGTGTGTGTGTGTGTGTGTGTGTGTGTGGTTTAGAGTTTCATGTTGGCTTGTGTGTGTGTGTGTGTGTGTGTGTGTGTGTGTGTGTGTGTGTGTGTGTGTGTGTGTGTGTGTAGTTTAGAGTTTCATGTTGGCTTGTGTGTGTGTATACGTGGTGTGTGTGTGTGTGTGTGTGTGTGTGTGTGTGTGTGTGTGTGTGTGTGTGTGTGTGTGTGTGTGAAATCAAATCAAATCAAATCAAAAATTTTATTTCCAGATGGTACAATGAGTAAGCAATTAATTTGCTCTGTGTGTGTGTGTGTGTGTGTGTGTGTGTGTGTGTGTGTGTGTGTGTGTGTGTGTGACACTCACAGTGACACACACACACACACACACACACACACACACACACACACACACACACACACACACACACTGTCTATATATTTCAATGATACCTTTGCTCAGCTTAGGCTAACAATCCTCTATGACACTACGCTATACTAACATTGTAACAACAACAAAACAGGGATAATTTCCTTTCTGTTATTTTTCAACATCAGTATACTCACAATCATTGTGACTTGAAGACATACTGAAAGATCGATTCAAAGACACTTTGTTAGTGATGTCTTTGCCTAAAACATAAAAGCTGACAAGTAATGATGTATACATGATGTACATGTATCGTTGGATGCATACATCAAAATCATAAAAATGGCTTTTTTTTTTCTTTACAAACTTTTACGTTACCGGGTTTGGGCCTTTACAAAGCAAGATGCAGACTCCGACTGTTCTTAGCAAGTTCTTGTAAAATTAAGGAATAAAAGCGCAATACAAACCATTTTGGCTGATTGTTGTAAAGAAAAAAAAGAAGCCTAAAAACACGTCCCCAAAAAAGTCCTGACACAGTGGCCCACAGAAAGCCAGACACACCTTTCCACCGGAACTTTACTGTGCTTTCGTCATCGATGTGTGTTTACAAGAAGGATAACTCTAAGCTCGCCTTTGCATGTTTGTGGTCTTACACTGTTCCTTCCCTTGGATCATCACAGTAGAGCAATGTATACATGTATGTTTGTGTTATTTATTTATTTTTTATTTGTTTGTTTACTTATTTATTTATTTTATTTATTTATTTATTTCGTTCTTTCTTCGTTTATTTCTTTATTTATTCTTTTATATCGAGGATAATGGAATAAGAACTCGTCTGCTTTTTTATTTTTACATCCAGTCCCCGTGTGTATGCAGTTTTGTAAATCTGATCATCTGTTCCCACCGACACACAATGGTCTACTCTTACGAAAAGCGGAACAGGATTTAACATGTTCGCAAAATGTTCTTGATGACAAGAGTTACAAAACTGCATATACACGGGGACTGGATGTAAAAAAAGCACATGAGTGCTTATTCCATTATCCTCGATATAAACGAATAAATAAATGATAAATAAAACACATGCATACATAAAAAAAGAAAGAAACAAAACCCAGTGGCGCTGCTCGTGTGGCGACACGCTTTCCTCGAGAAGCCAGAAACGCAGCCCAAATTTCACGCAATACAATACACTGCAATTAGAA
>CM060347.1:22886374-22891374 GCA_030674155.1 Stramonita haemastoma | reverse complement strand
CAAGTATTTATATACATTAATCACAGGCATGACTTTACCATTGTACAACCATTTTTCATGAGCAGCTAAATGACCACCTTTTCTGAATACAACGATATTGCTCTTATTCAGATTAACCTTAAGATCAAGTGCCACTGCAGCACTGCTCAAGCTATTTAACTGCTTTTGTAAGCCAACAACTGTTTCAGATAGCAGGATAACATCATCAGCAAGTAGAAGAATAGATAATTCTGTGGCATCTTGGGGGAAAGTGGCACCATGTTTACCATTATTGATGACTTCTCTGGCTAACTCGTTAATAAAAACCGAAAACAGTAAAGGGCTACATACATCACCCTGTTTAACACCAGTGGTACAGTATATTACATCAGTCAGTTTAGTACCACATCTTATTCTGCTTCTGACATTCTGATACATGGCTCTCAAACATCGTAATAATTTACCCTTCACACCATTTTTCAGGAGAATAGGCCACAACAAGTTTCTATTAACAGAATCAAATGCCTTTTCAAAATCAATAAATGCTACATAGAGCTTACGGTTAAGAGCAAACTGTTTCTGTACAAACGCAAGCAGAGTAAACATATGATCTATAGTGGAATATCCTCTCTTAAAACCAGCTTGGTGTTCACCTGTAATATCATTTTTCATAACCCATTCCTGTAATCTATTATTAATGATAGTACTATACAACTTACTACTTATATCACTAAGAGAAATTCCTCTGTAGTTATTAGGGTTATCAACATCGCCCTTTTTGTGTAATGTTAGGATTATAGATTCAGTCCAGTTATCTGGGAAAAGGCCATCCTCAAAGATTTTGTTGTGAATAATTTTAGAAGGAAAAGCACAACATCTTCACCTCCATTTTTCAGCAATTCTCCAATGATTTGATCAGGACCTGCTGCTTTATCATTCTTTAGTTTTCTAAGTGCCCAATATATTTCACCTTTAGATATTGGACGATCAAAATCTTCCTCACTTTCATCATAGTCAACATTAGTATTCATGGAGTTGTCTGATGAGTCTTTCTCCAACAGGGTTTTGAAATGTTGAAACCAACTGTCAACTGATATACTATTCTTTGGCTGACTATTTCTAAATGACGCCTTCTTAACACATTTCCAGAACTGGACTTGAGAAGAGATTGAGGACACCATGTCTGCAAGTAATGTCATATTATACTGTTTCCTTTTCCTTTCTAGCATGTATTTATATTCCCTTCTTAAAACACAGTACAAGTTTCTGTCTTCATTCTTTAACATTTTCCGGTAAGTCTTTAATAATTTTCTTACCCTGTACTTCATACTTTTACATTCATTATCAAACCATGTTGCATTTGATAAACCTTTTTTTACATGTACCTGTTTCTTCATACATTCAGCACTGGACTTTATACAACTATTAAACAAATCTAGAGCTTCATTAATGTTCTCATCAATCATCTGTAAGGCATTTGAAAAAGTTACACACATGTCTTCCTCACAAAGATTATCTTTATAAGCTGAGAGTTTGTTTTCATCCCACACAAACTTTTCCACAACAGATGGCTCTTCGGCTGTTACATACGTTTTATACAATGGATTAATATGTAATTCCACAGGAAGGTGATCTGAATCAGAACGTTCAGCAACAAACAAACGGCATGAGATCAAAAATCTGAGAGAACAAATCATCTGACACTAAAAAATAATCATTAACACTGCATCCTCCATCAGAAATGTACGTATAGCGACCCTGCTGATCACCATTACATACACCATTCAGAATTTGTAAACTAAATGTAGTACACATATTCAATAATAATTTACCATAATTATTTATAACAGAATCTTCAGAATAACGATTACCACTAAGAGACATGCTTTTACTTTGAAACTCTGAAATAAAATCATCTGCCACATGATGGCAAGAAAAGTTTGATGTCCTACTGTTTAAGTCTCCACACAATATTATATCAACTTCATCCAAAGCAACCACACAATCGGCTAAATATTCTTCCATCATAGCAATCCCACTATCATTATCAAACATGTTATAAAAAGGAGAGCCTTCAGGTGGGATATACACACATACAAGCAAAACATTTCTTGAGGTACACAATAAAGATTTGTCACAGAGAAAAGTACAAATGTTAGGGTATGGAACATCTAAATATTTTACAAGAGCAGATAACTCATTCTTAATCAAACAAACTACTCCCCCTGATCGTCTCCCTTGATGGCTAACTTTAGTTGCCGCCTTACAGAAGGCTTTATAGCCACTAAAAACATCTGGCTGGATATTTTCCAAAAACGTTTCTGTCAGACAAATAAAATCAAAGCTACGCACATAAGATACAAAATCTCCATCGGCCAGTTTTGAAAATAATCCATTTACATTCCAGGACAAAAATGAAAAAGTTTTATTTGCTTGATTTGTATTGCTACACTCTGGTTGATCTACTACATCATCTAAACTCACATTTTCACTACTTCCATTAATATGACAAGACATCAAATTAATACTATCAACTGTACCAAAATCATTATTTAAAGAGGACTCTTTATTTAAACATGGTCTAAAGTCAGATGACAAATCATTAGGCCTATGTAGGGTTAGGTCTAGGGCTAGCGTACTGCGGTCTTTGTCTTTGTCTCCTCGCCTGGCAAAGCCAGGTCCCGTCTTGCTGGTTACAGCACAAAGCCCAGTCTTGCTGGTTACAGCACAAAGCCCCTTTACTGAAGTAGGTCTAGGTCTAGTCCTATCTAACTGAGACTTTACGCCCGGTGTAAGTTTACTTTTCCTACCCCCCTGTGAATTACCTCTACAGACAGATGTGTGTATGGGCCGGCCAACAAGCTATTTGTTTCTTTCGAGATCATTGAGGGTCACCTTTTCACCATCAATGATCAAATGATCAAAGATCATTCTCACATTCTTTCCTTCTGCTCGGGCACTCTTCAAAAATGGGGTCAGTTTGCGTCTAATATCTCTAACAGCTTGGGAAAAATCTTCGTCTACAAAAATCTTTGAGCCCTTCAGCCGAGTCTTTGCCTTCAGTATGCTAAGCTTATCTTGATAAAAACAACACCTAGCAATAATGGGAGAGCTGGGTTTAGAGTTTATCCTATGCACTCTATCGAATTTCACATCTGCTATATTCATTTTTTCTGAGAGAAGACTTTTTACAATCCTCTCACAGTCAGCTCCAGTCTCATTAGCTCTTTTATCTAAACCATGAAAAATGACGTTGTTTCGTCTGGACCTTCCTTCTAAATCATCAGATTTCTTTTCTAGTTTTCCAACCCTATCCATCAATTTTGTATTTGACTGTTTTAAGTCTTCATTTTCAGTTCTAAGAACGTCCATGTCTTTCTTCAGGCTGCACATTTCCTCTTTCAACGCACCAACACTGTCTGTCAACAATTTGATCTCATTGTTCAAACTGTCAGTTGTTGTTTTCAGCAAGTTTTCCACTTTTTCGATTTTTGCTGTCATGGTGTTGAAGGACAGTTCCTTAGGAGACCCAGTAGAAGAGGAGTCCTGGCCACGGTGTATGGTCGTAGGCGTGTTGGTGTAGGTAGTCACATCAGCCCTCGTTCTGGTGTTCCTGGACAGGGTTCATACAGACTTTGTGGAGCAAAATTTAGGGCTTTTAGGGCCTTTTTTTAGGGCCTTTTAATCCAAATTTAGGGCCTAGCTGCGGGTAACAAATGTATAGATAGCAACCTAAATACACCTTTCCTTACACACACACATATATATATATATACATAATATATATATATATATATATATATATATATATATATATATATATATATATATAATATATATATATATATCAACCTCAGAGTCAAGTGAGCAAAGTCACCTTATGTGAAACTGCATGGTGGATACTGACACTACTTCATGTTATTCTAGAGTAGAATGTCTTTCAATCATGGATACAACAAGAGACAAGGAGGTGAGAGGCAGCAGAGTCCTAAACAGGGAAGTGGGGGGGGGGGGGGGTAACAATGTGTGTGGTGTGTGTGTGGTGTGTGTGTGTGTGTGTGTGTGTGTGTGTGTGTGTGTGTGTGTGTGGTGTGTGTGTGTGTGTGTGTGTGTGTTGTATGTGTGTGGACTGTTTTGATTTATTTGATTGATTGATTCTTTTATATCGAGGATAATGGAATAAGCTGTGACTGTGAGTGAGTGAGTGAGTGAGTGAGTGAGAGTGTGTGTGTGTGTGTCAGGGGTGGGAATTGACAGAGTCAAAAAACTCTGAAAAGTGGGGGGGTCCAGGGGGCTTTGCCCCCTGGTGGGGTCAAGGGGCAGAGCCCCTTGTGGGGGTCAGGGGGCAACGCCCCCTGAAGCTGAAGGTTTTTCAACAATTCTAACCTGTTTAACAGCCTCTCCTTGAACTAATTTCAGTTTTTGATACTAAGCAATTTCTGCCCTAAAATAAGCTCTCCAAGAATGACTTTCTGTCATTTCTTCAATCTAAAGGAGGTTCTATACCCAAGTAATCACATAGCAAAATGAGTATATTTCTAGACAAATGTGCACTAATGCAGATACAGGAAGAAAGAGAAAAAGTGCTGACACACATAGAGAAACAGAGAGAAAAAAAACAGAGAGAAAGAAAGGGGGGGGGAGGTGTGTGTGTGTGTGTCTGTGCGTGTAAGAAACAGGGAGAGGTGGAGAAAATGAGACAGAGAGAGAAGTGTGTGTGTGTGTGTGTGTGTGTGTGTGTGTGTGTGTGTGTGTGTGTGTGTGTGTGAGAGAGAGAGAGAGAGAGAGAGAGAGAGAGAGAGAGAGAGAGAGAGAGAGAGAGAGAGAGAGAGAGAGAGAGAGAGAAGAGAGAGGGGAATCAATACACTTATTATGAAGACTGAAGAAGATCCTATGTCTTTCTCATTTTAAAATCAAGTTGAAGCCCCGTACAAAAGCAGATTAAAAATTCATCTGATTTCAGAGTGAACTCACCATGACAGTTTGCATGGCCAAAAAACAAGTTCTGTGTATGTGTGTAC
>CM060347.1:22871374-22873874 GCA_030674155.1 Stramonita haemastoma | reverse complement strand
CTTTCTATCACGCACATAGGAGGGAAAGAATAACGACATTGAATTTTGGAAAGTTGTGTGTGTGGTGTGTGTGTGTGTGTGTGTGTGTGTGTGTGTGTGTGTGTGTGTGTGTGTGTGTGTGTGTGTGTGTGTGTGTGTGTGTGTATGTGTGTGTTTGGAGAGAGAGAGAGGAGAGAGGAGGAGAGAGAGAGAGAGAGAGAGAGAGAGAGAGGAGAGAGAGAGAGAGAGAGAGAGAGAGAGAGCAGAGACAGAGACAGAGACAGAAAGACAGACAGACAGACAGACACACAGACAGACAGAGACAGAGACAGAAACAGACAGGCAGAGACAGAGAAGAAGAAAATGGGGAGGGGCTTTGTTGCATTGTGAAAATGACAGACGTTGTGGCTTAGCCTCCTCCCACGACAGAGCCAGAGTATAAATAAAGATGGCTTCACCAGTTGTCACATGCATCCGTGTTTAGTTGGACTGGCGTCTCTGCTGAATGCAAAGTTAGTTTCGTTTGGGGTGCTGATAGAATAGGCCAGGGAGAGCTGAATTTTCTGCGTCTTTTTCTTTGATCGGTGAGTGTTTTGTTTGTGTTTTAGAATGATTGATTGACAGTTTTGACAGTGACAAGAAGATATAGATATAGATATATATATAATATATATATATATATATATATATATATATATATATATATATATATATATATATATATATATATATATATGAGTGTTTTGTTTGTGTTTTAGAATGATTGATTGACAGTTTTGACAGTGACAAGAAGATATATTATATATATATATATGTATATAAATATACATATACATATATATATTTATGTATATATTTATGTATATATTTATGTATATATATAATTATATGTGTGTATATATATACATAGATATATATGATATATGATATATAAACACATATCTCTCTCTCTCTCACACACACAGACACACAGACAGACACAGACACAGACAGACAGACAGACAGACACACATACACCACACACACACACAGACACACACACACACACACACACACACACACACACACACACACACACACACACACACACACACACACACACACGCTTTTCTTCAGTAAACAACACACAAAACTGGGCATATTCCTTGTTGTACCTTTAAAAAAAATGACGATGATAAAGACTCTTTGCTTCTTTTTTCTTTTTTTCTTTTTTTTCTTTTTTTTTTTAACACCAAGTTCCCATGTGCATACGGTTTTGTAAATTTTGCTTTCTGTTCCCTCTAGCACACAATAGCCTACTCTTCCGAAAGGCTAGACAGGCTTTAAAGTGGGTGCAAGATGTTCTGCATGCGTTCGAACATGGGACTTGGGTTCATAGCCCAGAAAATTCTATCTCTTTACGTCAGTAGTGTTTGTTTTTCTGGAAAAAAGAAAAAAAAAGAAAAGAAAAGAGAAAACAAAATAAAAGAAAAACGCTCTGGTTTGTTGTTGTAGTTTTTTTTATTTTTTATTTTATTTATTATCATGCAAAGCAAAGTGACATAAGGTATTTAGGGTTTAGAGGTACCGTGTCTGTAAGTCGTTTATCAGTGGTCTGTACTTTTGCCATTTAGATACAAAATGAACAGACTTCATTATTAAGCATGCTTCTGCTATGGATTCCTCGGTTTTTGATATTTAACTTGAAGACACTTTTTGAAGTCAGTGAATTTAGGATCCTTGTTATCATCTCTGCTTGTAGAAAGATAACATTTTGCTGAAAATACTAATGAAAATCAAACATTTGTCATCTGTTTCTGAATACGAATCAGTGTTGAATTGTTAAACGTTAGCTGTTCGTTTGTGTTTGTTCATTGTTATGATTTTTATGATATAAAAATTGTCTCTTAACAAGGCATTGCGCCGACATGTGTGTTGAATTGGGCTAGATTTTAAACCACTCAAATGAGAATAATAATGACGATGATGATGATGACGATGGTGGTGGTAAAAGTGATGATGACGTTAATGATAATGACACGCTACAACTATTACTGCTGCTACTGCTACTGCTACTACTACTACTACTACTACTACTACTACTACTACTACTACTACTACTACTACTAGATGATGATGATAACAGTGACGATTATGACGATGTTGATGATGACAACGACGGTGACGATAATTATGTCGACGACGACAATAACGACGATAATGATAAGTCACACAGTAGCGCATGACACACCGAAACAGAAACACCTCATCATAGAAACCTAACCAGAGGTCACACTGACCCATGTGCACCACTTTTCCGCCTAAGAGTCCCAACCACTTCAAATTTCCGTGTTAATTAATTACGTGGCATAATTATAGGCTGCCACCTTCCGTCTTCCGGCAGAACATGTGCAGCCTGTGTGATTGTTAGTATTCCCCTGACCACTGACACATCATATATCCCGTGTAGGAAATAGGATGCAGGTTTTTCCTCCTATAGGGATTCGGTCTTCCTTGTCCCTGACATGGGAGTTAGGCCAGT
>CM060347.1:22861374-22866374 GCA_030674155.1 Stramonita haemastoma | reverse complement strand
AGTTCCAAGGTTAACCAATGGTGAATTTTTTTTTTTTCCTATTTTGTGTATGCGGCCGGGTTTTTTTGCCCAGCATGAAGGTAGCCGCATAGCGTCTCCGGTGATGATATGCCTTCAACTGATATATATATAGCAACTTTTGGCTGTTGATGTGTAAATGGTGTTGATATGTTGTTTTCTTGGTTGTTGATGTGTAAATGGTGTTGATATGTCGTTTACCTGGCTGTTGATGTGTAAATGGTGTTGATATGTTGTCTATCTGGCTGTTGATGTGTAAATGGTGTTGATATGTTGTTTACTTGCCTGTTTATGTGTAAATGGTGTTGATATGTCGTTTACCTGGCTGTTGATGTGTAAATGGTGTTGATATGTTGTTTATCTGGCTGTTGATGTGTAAATGGTGTTGATATGTCGTTTTCTTGGTTGTTGATGTGTAAATGGTGTTGATATGTCGTTTACCTGGCTGTTGATGTGTAAATGGTGTTGATATGTTGTCTATCTGGCTGTTGATGTGTAAATGGTGTTGATATGTCGTTTACATGGCTGATGACGAGTTGATATCGTAGCTAGTGATGTGTCAATAACTTGTTGTGTTAAAAAACAATTCTGTTGATATATTCATAACTTACCTGTTGTTGTGTTAAAATTGCCTGTTTATGTGTTAAACACTTGGCTGTTGATGTGTCAATAAATTACCTGATGTTGTTGTGTTACAAAATAACAACTTGGGTGTTGGCATGTAAATAACTTTGCTGTTGATGCTGTTGATGTGTCAACAATTGTGTTTTAAAAAACACCTCAGCAACTTTGCCAGTGGTATGTAAATAATTTTGGTTGTTGATATGCTTATAACGTTCCTGATGTTGTGTTAAAAAGAATAACAACGTTGATGTTGGTATGTAGATAACATTGCTTTTTGTTGACGGTGTCAATAGCGTATCTGTTGTTGCATTAAAAAAAACAAAGCAAAACAAAACACCCCCCCCCCCACCAAACTTGCCAGTTGATGTGCTCATGAACAACCTACCTGCCTGTTGATATGTACGTGTCAATACCTTAGCATTACATTTTGGTGAGTTGATAACGATGGTTATTACTAGGTATACATGGCTTTGTGTTGTTGTGTTGGTTCAGATTCAGATTCAGATTCAGAATATTTCTTGCCATTTAAGTAATGCAAACCTATTTGACACAACAAAACAAACCTCAGGTTTAATCATTTTTTTGTGCCCAAAATGATGTCCACTATAAACATGTTGCTGTAGGTATATGGCAACTTTCTGGTGGCTCCTGCGACGGTACTGGAACCATTCGTACCGGTCATTGCCTTTCCAATGGATCATTCCAGTGCCGTGGAAGGGGGGGGGGGGGGGGGTCTGCTGCATGGGTAACAGCTTGCCCTCCATACTTACTTACCCAGTCTTTGCGCTCTAAAGACTAGAGCGGGTGACTGATGGGTGCCTACTAAAAACATGTTGTATTCCTACTTTTCTTTGTCTCTTTTCTCTCCAAACATTCATTTCACATATCTAATGAGATCTGCTTGATACATAATTATCCAATGTGATTATGTCACTTAAAACTTATCTATATAATATCTTTTGACATTCTTTGGTCTTTTGTTTGAATTTTTAGTAAACAAATCATTTCTTCTAAGTTCATCATATTATAAGACACACTCATCGAGTAAATGAAATTCATCTTCCACAGGGCACGAATCCAACATCACTCAGTCAAGAGTGCTATCTTTAGCGCGCCCTTTCCTTTTACCTTGTCCACGTGTGGTCAGTTCCTGCTATAAATAGCACCAGCTGGCCACAGCTGGGCTGGGATGGGATGGATTAATTAATAAGCAGCTAAGAGGAGCTGAAAGTTGGAGAAACTGACCAGCTTCTCGGTCAGATATAGGGGAAGCAACTCGATATGACTGTCTAGTAGAGTGCAGTTATCCTTCGTAGATTGTTGATGGTGTGATAATTTGTCCCCCTCTCTTCGAATGATTGTATTACTTATAATGTTTTGATTCTGTTCCTTGCCCCTTCTTCATATAGCCTGATCCATGATGTTGATGCCTTATCCAGTTATTGTCTCGTTTTCCAATCAGTTATGCAACTTGTTGTTGTTACTCTCTTTTTTGCCACTTCAGATACAGGGTACATCGAAAGTACACGAGTAATTTGCCATCTATAGAGAGCGCATCGGCCATAACAGTATATAATAACCATGTCTATTTCATTTTGATTAATAATTGTCTCTTGTGTACTTTTGTTTTGCTCTTCCTCTTTATACCGCTCATTCATTTTTATGATATGCATGCTTTTTGTTTCTCTATAGCTCAAAAGAGTTAATGAGAATAAACTCTTGTGAATTGTGAATTGTGACAGCTGTGCGGTGTGGCTGGGTGTGGATTGTGTGGGGAGGGGGGGGGGGAGCGCGTGTGTGTGTGTGTGTGTGTGTGTGTGTGTGTGTGTGTGTGTGTGTGTGTGTGTGTGTGTGTGTGTGTGTGTGTGTGCGTGCATGCATGTATACGTGCGGGTGCGAACGCATGCGTATAATGTGTAAATAATGGTGATCACGTCTTTTCTAGTCAATGTTTTTTTTTTTTTTTTTTTTTTTTTTTAAAGAACATTGTATCTAAACATTGGTGTGTGTGTATATGCGTGTGTTTGCGTGTGTGCGAGCGCGCGCGCGCGCGTAGAGTGTGAGTGTTTGTGACATTTTTATTTGAAGTTATATAATGTTTGAACAAATATGAAATGTAGCTATTTCGTGTGTTTGATTATGATTTGTATCAATAGCCTATGCCTGTCAGTATTGTAATTGCCCTTCAGGGATGATTAAAGTGTTTTTGACTTGACTTGACTTGACTTGACTTGACTTGACGTGCCTCTATTGGTGTGCAGCTCAATACAACGATGCTCGGTGTGAGGCCTCGGGAGGAAGGTGCCAGTACACCTCTCAGGCCTGCAGGGATGGGAGCTACGTCAGGGGCCTGTGTGGAGGACCCAGCAATCGGCGTTGCTGCATATCCCAGGGTCTGTCTTGTCTGGTCTTGTTTTGTTTTGTTTTGTTTTGTTTTTGTTTGTTTTGTTTTTTTGTTTTGTCTGTTTGTGTGTGTCTTGTTTGTCTTGTTTTGTCTGTCTATTTGTCTGGGTTTTTTTTTTGCCTGTCTTGTCTGTGTGTCTCTTTGTCTGTTTGTTTGTTTGTCTGTTTTTATGTCGATCTGACTATGTTTCCGTCTGTCTGCCTGTCTGTGTATCTGTCTGTCTATCTGTCTTTATATCTATTTGTCTGTTTGTTGTTTTGTTTATCTATCTGTATGTTTGCCTGTCTATCTGTGTGTGTGTCTGTCTGTTTTGTCTTTGTTTGTCTAGCTATCTGTCTGTTTTTCTTTTGTCTGTTTGTCTCTTTTGTCTCTCTGTCTATCTGTCTGTCTGTCTGTCTGTTTTGTCTGTCTATCTATCTGTCTGATTGTCTGTCTGTCTTGTCCGTTCCTTTTGTCTGTGTGTTTGTCTTGTCTTGTCTGTCTGTCTATTTGTCTGCCTTGTCTGTCTATCTTTCTGTCTGTTTGTTTACCTGTCTGTATTTTAATTTTATTTGTTCTTTCTTTCGAGGATAATGATATGAGCCTTCAAGGGCTTTTTTTTTTTTTAACATACAGTCCCTGTATGTATGCAGTTTTGGCAATTTTGTCATCTGTTTCCACCGGCACATAATGATCTACGCTTTCAATGGCGTAACAGGTTTTAACGTCTGCGTGAGATGTTCTGCGTGCGTTCGCACATGGGACCTCGGTTTATAAGGTCATGTGGACATTGAGGAGGGGGGGGGGGGGGGGGGGAGGGAGTGGAGTTGGCACTGATGTTAACTCCAGGGGAAAATATCCTTTTGAACGGGGTTCGAATCCGGATCAGCAGATCATAACCCCAATGCTATCCCGTCCCTGTCTGTCTGTCCGTCTGTCTGTCTGTCTGTCTGTCTGTCTGTCTGTTTGTCTGTTTGTCTGTCTGTCTGTCTGTCTGTCTGTCTGTTCACCAACAGTTTTGACTCGTCAACAGAACCCCCCCTCACCCTCTCCCAAAATTTTGACCAGTTTTACTGAAAAAAATGGTATGAACGGTTATCTCTATAGATTAAAAAAAAAGCTTGTATGACATTGTTCAAGCTAAGATGAGCAGAGATGTAAAACTTGGCTGAACACAAACGCAAATTAAAGAGCTACGAGGACACCACACGAACACTTGGGCTGGCCAAGACTGTCCTACAGGGAACAGTAGGCTACAAGGAGGAAGACGAAGAGGCAGACAGAGAAAGTTAAAGTTAAAGGTTAAAGTCTGTCCCGAGCCTAAGGCTCATCAGGCCGGTGCTTATCCCGGTTTCTGTGGCGTTAAGCGACTGAGAGTCATAGATTCCCCCCTGGATAGGACGCCAGTCTATGGCAGGGTTAACCCCCAACACAAGGTTGGTACCCCTTTTACACCTGGGTGGGGTGAGAAAATAGCCGTAAAGGGCCTTTTCCAAGGGCACAACGCCATAGCCGAATAGCTGGGATCGAACCCGCAACCTTTAGATTACGAGTCCAACGCCCTAACCACTAGACTACAGCGGCGGCTTCAGACAGAGAAAACGATGCGAAAACATCAGAGAAAGGACTAGGCCTTGACTTGCTTCCGAAGGTTGAAAATTGTGAGGAATGGAGGAAGCTGGTTGCAAGATTGTCAACGGTCTACTAGACTATGGTGACAATATTTTGCTTCATGTCGTCAGAAAATTAATCAATTTATTTGTTTTTGTTTGCAATATTATGAGACTTACATATCTAATTTATGATTCCATTCAGGGCAGAATTGTAGAGATTCTATTAATCTTCGCTGAAAGCCCAGTCAGCTAACTGTTGTTGTTTGTCATATGAGCAAAAAGTGTGTTGTGTTGCCGTTAAGCGCCTGACAAGTCAGGCCCAGCGCATCCGATTTCGGTGTGGGAGAGAAAAAAATTGTTAT
>CM060347.1:22843874-22853874 GCA_030674155.1 Stramonita haemastoma | reverse complement strand
TCAGTCACCTGGTTGTTCAGTTCTTGATATCTTCTTCTTTTTTTTCTTCTTTTTCTTCCTCTTTTGTCTTGTTCTTGCTCTTGTTGCTCTTGTTGTTCTTGTTGTTCTTGTTGTTCTGGTTGTTGTTGTTGTTGTTGTTGTTGTTGTTGTTCTTCTTCTTCTTCTTCTTCTTCTTCTTCTTCTTCTTCTTCTTCTTCTTCTTCTTCTTCTTCTTCTTCTTCTTCTTCTTCTTCTTCTATTTCTCCTCCTCCTCCTTCTTCCTTCGTCTACTCTCCTCTTAGATCAGTCATCTTCTTCAACCTCGCTGCGATTTGCACAATATGTTTTATTACAGACAGTTGAAACACAATAACGCCACATACAAACATTATATAAACGCTCAGACTATTTACCTTCTCCACTGCGAATTGCACAATAAAGATGGTTAAAACAAAATAATTTGGGCAGCTGGTTTTTGTCTCGTTGGTATGAATGAACGCGAGATATGAGTGTAGCATTAACCACAACAGTTGATGAAATAATTATGCGTCTATATTCACTCCAGGCCAGTCCGATCTCTGATGTTGTCTTCCCATCACTTTCTCTGTCTGCCTTCTTCGTCTTCCTCCTTGTACTGTTCCCTGTTGGACAGTAGTGTAGGCCAGTCCATGTGATGTGCTCTTACCACTTCAGTTTGCATTCTTCTGTGCGTTTTTATGGCGCCCATCACGATACCTAAAACATGATAGTCTTCATAGTTTTGGAGTTAAACACTGTGGCTGTATCATTATTTTTAAAAGGCTGGGTCATTCCAGGACAAGCTGTCCAACATTTTATTTTATTTATTCTTTTATAACGAGGATAATGGAATAAGCATTCATGTGCTTTTTTTTTTTTTACATCCAGTCCACGTGCGTAGGCAGTTTTGTAGGTTTTGTCATCCGTTCCCACTGGCACACAATGGCCTACTCTTACGAAAAGCGGAATAGGATTTAAAGTATGCGAAAAATGTTTTGCGTGCGTTCGCTCATGGGGCATCGGTTTATAGTCTCATCCGAAGGACATTGGCATAGGCATGGGCATTGGCATAGGCATAGGCATAGGCATGGGCATAGGCATAGGCATAGGCATGGGCATAGGCATAGGCATAGGCAGGACAGGGTAGGGCAGGGCAGGGCAGGGCAGGGCAGGGGCATGGGCATAGGCATGGGCATGGGCATAGGCATAGGCATAGGCATAGGCATGGGCATAGGCATGGGCAGGGCTGGGCAGGGCAGGGCAGGGCAGGGCAGGGTAGGGCAGGACAGGGCAGGACAGGGCAGGGCAGGGCAGGGCAGGGCAGGGCAGGGCAGAGCATAGGCAGGGCAGGGTAGGGCAGGGCAGGTGTGTTAGAAGCTGGACTGTGGACCAAAAGGGAAACTTCACAGGTTCAGCTGCGAACACACCTCCCTCCCTGTCTGACCGTGTTCCCAGAGTCACTGCTGCATAGAGGTCACTGACTCAGTACCACCTGTGTTATTGCTGTATAGAGGTCATTGACCCATGACCCTTTTACTGTTGTGTAGAAGTCACTGACCTATGACCCTGTTACTGCTGCAAAGAGGTCACTGACCCTGACCCTGTTACTGCTGTGTAGAGGTCACTGACTCATGACCCTGTCACTGCTGTTTAGAGGTCACTGACTCATGACCCTGTTACTGCTGTGTAAAGGTCACTGACCCATGATCCTGTTACTGCTGTGTAAAGGTCACTGAACCATGACCCTGTTACTGCTGTGTAAAGGTCACTGACCCATGACCCCGTTACTGCTGTGTAGAGGTCACTGACCCATGACCCTGTTACTGATGAGTAGATGTCACTGACTTATGACAGCTGTGTAAAGGTCAATGACCCATGACCCTATCAATGCTGTGTAGAGGTCACTGACCTATGACCCTGTAACTGCTGTGTAGAGGTCACTGACTTCTCATGACCCTGCACTCTTTGTGTTATCCTACATTCAGACCTCTTTGCATGTTGGCACAATGAACTTGAAATCGTCTGGACTTTGCTCAGAACAAGCACCACTTTAAAGTGCCCCCCTTCCACCCCCCCCCCCCCCCCCCCCCGCCACAGCTGTCAGTTTCCCCCACTTTCATCTCTCTCAGTGGCTAATTAACCAATCCTGTCCCAGTCCAGATGGGGCCAGCTGGTGCTAATCATAGCAACTGACCACACATGGATAGGGTAAAAGGAAGTTGCGCGCTAAATATAGCACTCTTGACTGAGTAGTGTTGAATTTGTGCGTTGTGGGCTCCCCTATTATTCTCACTTACAGATCTTATGTTCATTGTATAGAAGTGTTAGTCCACATGTCGATGTAATAAAAACCATGTTGTTGCTTCATTCTGAGCTTTCATGGTTGATGTTTAGTTCTTTCTAAAGATCCGATTGTTTTTTCATGTTTTGAAATAGTGAGGGCATCCTTCAGTCTCGTAAGACTATGTATTAGAGCTCTAGGCTCTATCACCTGCTACTGCTAGGTCACTGACTCACGACCCTAGTAAGTAGGGCAAGCTGTTACCATGCAACAGACCCCTCCCCCTCTCCACGTCGCTGGAATGGTCCATTGGAAAGGCATCGCCCACACCAATGGTTTTTTTGTGCCGTTGTAGGAAGCCGCCAGAACGTTGCCATAATATTCTATGCTACAGCCCCAACCCCCCCCCCCTAGGGACGGGATAGCCTAGCGGTCAGAACATTGCGCAGGCAATTTGACGACCCGGGTTCGATTCCCGTCTGGATTTTTCCTTGGAGTTACGTGGTGTTGATCATTGCCCCAAAATCTTGATGAGCTATAACCGTGCCGTGTACGACCAGGCGAAATCTTGCGCAGTATAAATCTGTTCGCTTTGTAAGAGTGGCCATCACGTGCGTGGAACAGATGACAAAATTGACAAACTGCTACACAGGGCTGGTGAAAAGATATGAGGCTTATTCATTACTCGATATCAAGATCATAAAAATATGAATTCTTGATTTCTCAGTCACTCACTCATACCAGTCCCATGTCCAAAGACGTAGGGACATGAGAAAGACGCAACGGAGATCTTTTTCATGCTTCACGATCCTGTGTGGCTAGTAGGAGGCGTTGCAGGGGTGGGCAGTTCCAGTCTTTGATGTTGTCAACCCATGATTCTTTTGGCGCTACTTCTTTCTTGCCTCAGACTGTTCCTTGCAAGTGGTTTTTGCTAGGGTGTTGTGTCTTGTGGTTGTGACCAAACCACATGCTTTCTCCTCTTTATGGTGGAGAACAAGGCTTTGGGGCCCACACGCTTTTTGATTTCTTCTTTCACATAGTTATTGGTCTATGTGTTCTTTGTTGATATTTTGAGGAGTCTTCTGTGGCACTTGTTCTCGAATGCTTGGATTCTTTCTTAAACTCATGCTGTGAGAGTCCATGATTCAAGCCATATAGGAGGATAGAATCCCCGAAGGATTGTAGAGGTGGTATTTGGTGCATGAGTGATGTTGTTGTTCGATATCCTCATTGTCTATACACATTGTTCTGTGCAATGCGAGATTTATCACCCAGAATGTGTGCCAGAGATGGGTATACATTGCAATTTGTCCACTCTTTACAATATTTCATTATCATAGTGGCTTCTATTACTCCTGCCTTGTTGACCTTTGCTTCGAATTTTCTGTAGGGGTGACCCCTTGCCGTCATAGCTGCTCGACTTTAAGTTGTGAGGATTTGCTTCTGTCTGCTGATAGGGTCAAGTGGTCAGAAAATCTGAGGTTGCAAAGGGGTCTTCCACCAATGGAGATGGAAGTGTGGTGGTTTTGCAGTGTCTCTGTCATGAACAACAGTAGTGATGTCTAAACATGACACCTGTCTGCATGCTGTTTCTTTTTTTTTTTTTTTTAATATTGTCATCTACTTTTACTGGCACACAATGCCCCATTCTTTTGAAAGGTTGGAACAGGTTTTTAACTTGTGCGTAAGGTGTTCTGCGTGCGTTCCACACGGGGCCTCAGTTTCTAGTCTCATCCAAATGATTTTGTTTTGAAATAGGTGCAAGCATTATGTAACAGTTTCATAATGTAACAGGTCAGATTTCTTTTCATGTTTGGAGTTATGTACAAGTTATATGTGTGATGGGGTGGTAAGTAGATTATCTCCCATGCGATCAGAGCCCTGTCGCAGCGTTGTGTTACTAAGTCCGGACACACCTGAGAATTGTGCGATGCTCTGTTTCCTGGGGTGGTGGTCGAAAACCCTCCATTGCATACACTTCGCCTTCATGGTGAAAGTAGAATTTATGCACCCGAGAAGCTGTGCAGAGATGGGATATCACATGGGCCAATGTCCACTCTGTTACATATGTAATTACAATAGGGTTCTAAAATAACTCTGCCTTGCCTTACCTTGCTTTCAATGTGTTTCTTAGGGGGTGTCTTGCTCGCAAGCTTGTGACTTTAAGTTGTACAGTTCTCTGTCGCTGATAACGGGATAGCCTAGTGGTCAGAACAATGCGCTCGCAATTTGACGACCCGGGTTCGATTCCTGGTGGAGAGGGATTTTTCTTCTGGGGTTAACATCAGTGCTGACTCCACTCCTCCCAAAGTCCTTCGGATGAGACTATAATCCGAGGTCCCGTGTGTAAACGCACGCAGAATATCTTGTGAATACGTTAAAAAAAAAAAAAGTTCCACTATTCGTAAGAGTAGGCCATCGTGTGCCGGTGGGAACAGATGTCATTTACAAAACTGCATACACACGGGGACTGCATGTAGAAAAGCACAAGATCCCATTATCCTCGACGTAAAAGACTAAAAAAACAAACAACCTACTAGTCACACTGGGTATTTTCATGAGAGGAATCAACAGCTTGAATATGCATATTTACTTAGGTGTGTTTATCAGTTATCTATTCTTGTACGCTGCCCACAATCTTGCTTCATCTGTTCACAATTTTTTCCATACATTTTTTTTATTATATAAAAAACACATTTAAACATCCGTATCAACAAAGATAGGGACGTTTAGATGTTGAAAAACAGAAAAAAGCGTTGAGTAATAATGTAAAAGGATGTTACAAGATTGTGGGGAAATTATCACCACAAACCTGTCTACGTGGTTAAGTCCCTTAGACCAATCCTTTTTGTCGTTGGAAGCCCGGCAAGGTCATGGTGTTCCTGGAATGTTCTTTGTGCTGACTCTGAAGCCAAGGATGAAGCTTATCTCTCTTGTGTGTCCCAGCTTTCAGTTATGAACTTGTACGTAGACATTCATCCCTTGTTCAAGTTGTTGGTGTTGTTCTCCAGCTTAACACTCTGGGGGGTCACTCAGAATGTGCACTCTGACTCACTAATCTCACCTGGGAATCACTGTGAGATTTGAAATTGCACACACTGAATGAGGTGTTTGCGTGTATGACTATTTTCAAGTACCTCGCCATATAGGCAGCCATACTCCGACTTCAGAGGATTTATTCTCCTTCGAAGGAGAGTGCAGGTTGTTCTGTTAAGAGCTTGTCATGGCTGAAGGCAATCTCAACACAACATTTTACAACATCACAACATTTTAATGTAGGCCTTGGCAATGTGCTGACATCAATAACTGACACAACTTTTGGCCTAGGCCAATTTAATCCTTTACACTTCTGTATTCAACCATGATACTGGTAAAGTTACGCCCCTTTGGGTATAATTATGTTCTTTCGAATGGACTCGTGGCTCAGACTGAGCTAATACTGTCGTTAGTAGGGGGCTTAGTAGGTGGTGTCCTGCGTATGTTAGCTTAGAACAGGCACCACTGAACACCACCAAAGTGACTCAGCAGAAGCGCAGGGCCCCTCTGGCTGGTGGCCCAATGGCGGCCTAATACTGATGAGCTCCCTGTGGGCTCCCGACCCTGAGGATGCGGCATAACAGATGACAATATTTACAAAACTGCATACACACGGGGACCGGATGAAAAAAAGCACATGATTGCTTATTCTGTTATCCTCGATATAAAAGAATAAATAAATAAATAAATAACAAATATGTATCTGGCTGTGGTAGGGAGATTGAAATGAGCGGCATGGGAACAGCAGGAAGGGGGACGTTACAGAGGATGAGGCAGCAAAAAGACGTGATTAGGTCACTGCTGATTGTGACCGAGACCACGTTAGAGGAATCTTTGTGCATCATTCTCCTGTTGCGCTGTGAGAAAATCGATTTGGTTTTCGTGACTGCATAATCAATATCCACAGTATATATCATTATCATATGTGACAATGATTGGCAGTGATGCGTGTGTGTGTGTTGTGTGTGTGTGTGTGTGTGTGTGTGTGTGTGTGTGTGTGTGTGTGTGTGTGTGTGTGTGTGTAAGTCAAAGTTAAAGTCAAAGTCAAAGTCAAAATTTTATTTCCAGATGGTACATTGAGTAGGCAATAAATTTGCTTTTTTTCATCAAGCCATCTATTTAGTAAAAAAAAACACAACAACCCCACATTGTGTGACAATGTGTGTGTTCTGCGACAATATATATGTGTGTGTATGTGTGTGTGCGTGCGTGCGTGCGTGCGTGTGTGTGTGTGTGTGTGTGTGTGTGTGTGTGTGTGTGTGTGTGTGTGTGTGTGTGTGTGTGTGTGTGTGTGTAACAATGTGTGGTATGTGGCAAAAAAAAGGAATTTTCTATTTTGGGTAAGCAGAAACACATTGCCAATGTGATTTGATATCATTATTTGTAATTACTTTTTAATTTTTTTTAAAATTATTATTGCTTTATGTGAATGTTCGAGATTATAATGCATTGTATTTCATTGTATTGCATTATATTGAATTGCATTGTTTTGTGTCGTATCGCCTCGTATTGTATTGCACTGTATTGTATTGTATACCACTTTAAGTCAAGGCAGATTGTGAACTTTGTATGGCAGCATTATTTTGGTATAGCAAGCTCGATGACATTACCGTGTGGCTTTATCTAAATACATCTTCTTTTGTGTGGTTTGGTTGCATGCAGAGTATTCACTGATTAGGCAAGGCATGATATCAATATCACACTTACCTTTATTTATTTATTTATTTATCTATTTATTTATTCTTTTATATCGAGGATAACAGAATAAGCAACATGTGCTTTTTTTTCATCCGGTCCCAGTGTGTATGCAGTTTTTGTAAATATTGTCATCTGTTCCCACCGGCACACGATGGCCTACTCTTACGAAAAGCGGAACAGGATTTAACGTGTGCGCAAGATGTTCTGCGTGCGTTCGCACACGGGGCCTCGGTTTAAAGTCTCATCCGAAGGACTTTTGGGGAGAGTGGAGTCAGCACTGATGTTAACTCCAGGAAGAAAATTTCCTCGACCGGATTCGAACCCGGATCTTCAAATTGCCAGCGCAATGTTCTGACCACTAGGCTATCCGCCCCCCCCCCCCTTTTATCAGTGTCTTACCTGTATATTTTACAGCCCAGTATGTCAAGAACATTTTAATACCTTGATTTCTCGACCTGTTTCGTTATTGCTTTGATTATCATGTAATTGCTTTATTTTACTTTGTGGTTGAAAACGAATCGTGTTCCCTGATGAACCAATATTATTTAGTGTTAGTGCAATGTCAAGGACTGAGCTCGAAGGTGCTTCTGGCGACATGATAATGACCATAATATGAAAGCATAAACATTGCCAGCGTTGTCTTCTTGTTTCGTACTATTTGGACGTGAGGTGTCAGCGTAGAGATAATTATTTGTATTATTTTTTTCCATTTTTTATATTGAAAGAGGGGTATTTTTGATATCTGCAGACTGAGATCGTAGTTGTGTGTAAGTGGACTCTGTCATATAAATTTTCGAGTGAATGGTGGATGAATGCAGAATGAATGTCTGAAAATATATTGATTTTGACTTTGTTTTGCGTTGTTGGAATTAGAGTGAGTGATATGGGAAGGGGGGAGGGTGTGTGAGGGGGGGGGGGGGGGTTGATCCTATTTTATCTCACTTTGAAGTGAAAGTCTCCTGTCTTATATCTTCTTTTTTTGTCTTCTTTTTTTTCTGTCTCCTGTCTTTTGTCTCCTGTCTTTTGTCTCCTGTCTTCTGTCTTCTGTGTTCTGTCTTCTGTGTTTCGTCTTCTGTGTTCTGTATTATGTGTTCTGTGTTCTGTCTCCTGTCTTTTGTCTTTTGTCTTCTGTCTTCAGTCTTTTGTCTTCTGTGTTCTGTGTTCTGTCTCCACTCCAGTATTCTGTGTTCTAATTTCTGTCTTTTGTGTTCTGTGTTCTGTGTTCTGTCTCCTGTCTCCTGTCTTCTGTCTTCTCTCTCCAGTTTTCTGTTGCCTATGCTCTGTCTTCTGTCTTTTGTATTCTATCTTCTGTCTCCTGTCTTCTGTGTTCTGTGTTCTGTCTTTTGTATTCTGTCTCCTGTCTTCTTTCCTCAGTCTTCTGTCTTCTGTCTTCTGTTTCCTGTCTTCTGTTCCCTGTCTTCTGTTTCCTGTCGTCTGTTTCCTGTCTTCAGTCTCCTCTCTCCATCCTTCATGTCTTCGTTTTTTCTGTCTTCTGTCTCTTGTCTTCTGTCTCGAGTCTTCTGTCTCCAAGTCTTCTGTCCCCTTCTTCTGCTTCATGTCTTCTGTCTCTTGTCTCCTGTTCCAGTCTCCTGTCTTTTGTCTTCTGTTTCCAGTAGTATTCTGTCGTCAGCTTTTTGTCTCCAGTCTTCGGTCTTCTGTGTAGTTGCCTTCTGTCTACTGCTGTTTTCAGTCATCAGGAACATAGAACTACCCACAGTATCTCCTCAGCAAGAATTTCCAAAAAAACCCTCTGAGTCAGTTGTATGCTACCAGATGACTTGTCTGACTAGCCTAGTCGTAGCAGCAGCAGCAGCAGCAGCAGCAGCAGCAGCAGCAGCAGCAGCAGCAGCAGCAGCAGCAGCAGCAGCAGCAGTAGCAGCAGCAGTGTGATTCTACCTCATTGCAGATGTCGTATAATAATTATGGGGCTGGAGCTATCAATATTGTATCAATCACAGAATGGGCACAGGTAAAGTAAAAAAAAAAGAGAAAGACCCTAAATGGGCTAAATGTAAATGTTGACAACATCAAGACTATGGTCGTTAGTAGAAGACAGGATAACAGGTAAAGGTAAAGGTGTCCCATAACCTTGGCGGTCGTAGAGGAGCGAGGTGTCAGTGACCTCAGCTTCGCTAAGGGGCAGCATATTGAGGCGGCGCCCATCTCCTCTCCCTCGCTGCTTTACCTTCCCTGACCCTAAAGACGGCAGGTACCTATTTGCAGCTGGGTGAACGGAGGGGGGGGGGGGGGGGGGGTACTGAAACCAAGGCGCGCAAACAGTCGCCCATCCAACTGGAAACCACGCTCGACGCTGCTAAACTTGACCGGGGGAAAACGAGCTCTCTTATTACTTAAAGAGCAAAGATACAAATAGACAGCAAAAGACTAAATCAAGTCCAGCATTTGAAGAATCTCTGACAGTTGGTCAATGAAGAAGGCAGACACGATCAAGAAATCACAAAAAGAACAGCACAATCTAAATCCCCCTCCATGACGATGAAAGAATAATCATGATATGATAAAGACAGATAGAATTTGCTATAAGAATAAGACTAGTCAACTGCTGCATATTTCTGACGACTTTTTTTTCTTGAGTAAACAGATGTATATATGTATGTATATATGTATGTATGTATGTATGTATGTATGTATGTATGTATGTATGTATGTATGTATGTATGTATGTATGTATGGATGATGGATGGATGGATGGATGGATGGATGGATGGATGGATGGATGGATGGATGATGGATGGAAGGATGGATGGATGGACGGATGTATGTATATATGTATTTTTTATTTTATTTTATTTTAGTCTTTTATATCAAGGATAATAGGATAAGCACTCTGGTGCTTTTTTTACATCCAGTCAGGTATGTCTGTTTGTATGTGAGTATGTGTGCATTGGTGTATGGGTGTGTATGTATGTACTTATCTACTTACATACGTACGTACATTACGTACGTACGTACGTACATGTACGTACA
>CM060347.1:22816374-22838874 GCA_030674155.1 Stramonita haemastoma | reverse complement strand
GTAGTAATTTATGTAAAGAAGATATGTCCTGTAAATTGAAAACAGCAATAACACAGATTGATGATAATGTTAACAATGCTTTGGAAACATTCAATGATTGTTTTCGAGAATGTGCAGAATGTATGAAAAAGAAAATTAAGATTGATCAAAAAAGAAATAAGGCAGGCTGGTTTGATAGCGAATGTAACATGGAAAGAAGGAGAGTACGCAGATTATTAAGAACATTTCGTAGAACACTAGACAAAACCGATAAGGATCTTTATGTTAGAGCACGTAGGGAATATAAGAACATTTTACTTAGGAAGAAAAAGACTTTCAATGAGAAATTATTAAATGACTTAGTATCTAGTATTAACGATCAGAAACAGTTTTGGAGTTACATGGATAAAATATCTTTGAAAAAGAGTCAGCCCAGGAACAGCATCTCTGTCGATGACTGGTTCCAGCACTTCAAAGCATTACTTAAAGAAGATGTACCTTATTTTAATGATAATGTCAATAGTTTTCAGGAGACTGACCATGATCAGGATATTATGGATCGACCAATATCTCATGATGAAGTTTTCACTGCAATTCGTAAAATTAAGAATCGAAAAGCAGCAGGCCCTGATGGAATTATTGGAGAACTATTAAAAGCACCTTGTCAATTAATTCGTGACTTTTTTGTAAAGTTGTGTAACACTCTTTCCGACAGAGGTATTTTTCCAGAGAACTGGTGTGAGTCTATCATTCTTCCGTTATATAAGAAAGGTAACGTAAATGATACCAATAACTATAGAGGCATTTCGTTGTCTGATATCAGTAGTAAAGTGTACAGTACTATAATCAATAGTAGGCTTCAGGAATATGCAGAACAAAACAATATACAGGTGAACATCAAGCTGGTTTAAAACGAGGATATTCAACAATTGATCATATGTTCACACTTTTGGCTTTTGTTCAGAAACAGTTTTCATTTAACCGGAAACTTTATGTAGCATTTATTGATTTTGAAAAGGCCTTTGATTCCATCAATAGACATTTGTTATGGCCAATTTTGATTAAGAACGGAATTAATGGTAAATTATTTCGATGTGTTAAGAGTATGTATGACTCAGTTAAAATAAGAGTAAGATGTGGGGATAAACTGTCTAACTATATAAATTGTACTAAAGGTGTAAAACAAGGAGATGTATGTAGCCCTATTTTGTTTTCGTTGTTTATAAATGAATTAGCAATAGAAATCATTGAAAAGGGTAGACATGGTGCAAATTTTACTGTTGATCCTGTTGAGTTATTCATATTGTTATTGGCTGATGATATAGTGTTGTTTTCAGAGACAGTTGTTGGTTTACAGGCTCAGCTTAACAGCTTACAAAGTGCAGCCATTAAATTACAATTAAAGGTTAACTTAACCAAAAGTAATATTGTTGTATTTAGAAAAGGTGGGTTCTTGGCAGCCAGAGAAAGATGGGTATATGCTGGTGCCTCATTGTCTGTTGTGAACGCCTATAGGTATCTACGAATTATTTTTTCTACTCGTTTGAGTTTTGTTGCTGCATGTAAGGATCTGTGTAGTAAAGCAAAGCATGTGTTTTTCTGTATAATGAGGAAACTGTATGCACTGAATAACAACTCTTTGGACCTATTTCTTAAAATTTTTGATTCTCAAATACAACCTAGAGTTCAAAATGATTCCGAATTGTGAGGTATGGACACAAAAGCAGTTACACAATGTGAGTCTGTTCATTTATTTGGTCTCAAAAGGTTTCTAGGTGTTGACATGAGAACTCCAAATGATTTAGTTTATGGAGAATGTAATAGATATCCTATCTACATTAATTCTGCTGTTAGATGTTTCCGTTACTGGCTTAAATTATTAAAGATGAGTTGGGAAAGACTTCCGCGGAAAGCATATAACATGCTATTTGATTTAGACACAAGGGGTAAAGTCAACTGGGTTTCGAACATACGAATATGTCTGTTTGAACTTGGGTTTGGATATGTTTGGATGTCTCAAGGGGTAGCAGAAGAAAAAATGTTTATACAGATGTTTCGCCAACGCTTGATTGACTGTAGATGGCAAAGCTGGGAAAGTCACAGTCAATCAAGTGACAGATTTGACATATACAGGATCTACAGCTCTACCCATGTTGTGAAGAAGTATCTTTCCTTAAATATAGATAGACATTTAAGAGTAATTACAACTAAATTTCGGTTTGGTATTTCAGAAGTGATGAAACATGCCTATCGCTTTAAACGTACTTGTGCCACTGATATGTTGTGCCCATTATGTAAAGAACAAGATGAAGATGAGGTCCACTTTGTTTTGAAATGTGACACCCTTTCTGATCTCCGCGAAAGATTCATCCCAAAAAAATTCTATGCACAACCAAGTCTATTTCGTCTATGTTTATTGATGTCATCTGAAAACGAAAGTATTGTTCGTAACTTTGCAATGTACTTATTTAAAGCTTTCCAACTGCGAAAAAAGCTACGTCTTGACTTTTTGATACTGCATTTTGATAGGACACGTAATATTTCTTTTCTTTTCTTGCCTTTATGTTCAATTTATCAGTTGTTGCCCCTCTGTTCATAAGGGGCTGTGGCCTTACGTGAATAAAACATCTGAAGTCTGAAGTCCTCTGAAAAGCGGAACATGTTAGAACGTGTGTGCAAGTTGTTCTGCATGCGTTCGCACAAGGGACTTCAATTTATCGTCTCATCTGAATGGCTTTTGGTGGAGTGAAGTCAGAATTAATATCAGTTCTGGGGTAAAAATCCTATTGTCTAAGTTTTGCTTTTGAAGTAGAAGATAAAGGATCACCCTCATCTTCATATATCTCGTAGTCTGGTCAACCATTAGAGAACATTCGAAAATTTTGCAACGATCTTCCTCCACAGATAGCAGCTTTTAACTAAAAGTTCTGCGCAAGTCTATTCCACTTTCTGATGCTGTCTTTCTATCGCTTTCTCTGCCCCTTCATCTCTCTCTCTCTCTCTCTCTCTCTCTCTCTCTCTTCTCTCTCTCTCTCTCTCTCTCTCTCTCTCTCTCTCTCTCTCTCTCTCTCTCTCTCTCTCTCTCTCTCTCTCTCCTCTTCATCTCATTCTCTCCATGTACTGTTCTCTGTAGGACAGTCTTCACCAGTCCAGATGTGTGTGTGGTGTGTGCCATGCCCGCGTCATCTCATTTTGCTTTTTTTTTTTTCACCGGTCAAGACCAGAGACTTTCATATGACTGTATGACATTTTGAATTCTTGGTCTCACTTCCTCATTTGTTACGTGATCTCTGTGCAAAACACCAAGAAGTTTTCAAGAGCATTTTCTCTCAATTGCATTTATCCTTTTTTTAATTCCTCGGCTAGAGCTCTAAAAGGTTACGAATGGTCAGATTTTAGGTATGCGACAGGTTTTTCCCACCATGAAAGTAGCCACATTCTAGATTTGGGGATGTATCCTGGGTATGTTGGTATTACCGTTGTCCACCGAACGTTGACATGAATTACATAATTTTTATGTTGCATATTTGGAGGGTTTTCAACTAGAATGGCATATTGAGATACTATATATATATAATATATATTATATATATATATATAGACCAGATGTGCCAGGCTAGCCGAATACCCTTTCACGATCTTCTGCATGTGTATATACATAAAGAGAATAAAGGCACTGGCAAGTCTGCACTTGAAGTTGACCTGGGAGATCCTAAAAATATCGCTCCTTAATTGACCAGACACCCCTGATAGTCCAAAAGACAACTTCATTCACACATAGGATTGAAGTCAAGGGTTTTAACCATTCAACCGTAGCATCCATCATCCGTTTTTCAATGTCTGTTTTTATGGTCCACATTTCTCTTTTGCTTCTGTCATGGACTTCCTGATTCTTTTGTTGAGTGTCCTATTGTTGTTCTGCTCATTCTTCTGTTTCATGTTTCTTTTTCTTCAACTCTCTACGTTTGTCGCATAGTTGTAGGGTGTTAGGTGTGATCCAAGGTTTTTTGACTGGTTGATGTTTGCCAAGAAGTTCACTTGCTGTTTCAGTCACTGCTGTGTTGAAACCATCCGTCAAGGTACCTAAATCCATAACATCTAAGATCAGACTAATGCGCTCCCTTGTCATATCCATATTCCTGTATGCCTGTGAATCGTGGGCCCTGACTTCTGATTTGGAGAGAATTGTACAGCAGTAGAGATGATATGCTTCCGAAGACTCCTTGGCATCTCCTACAGAGACAACATAAGCAACGAAGACATGCATAACAGAATCCAGCTAACCATTGGTCCCTACCAAAACCTATCGATCGTAAAGAAGCGTAGACTTTAAATGGCACAGGCATGTCACAAGATCAAAAGGACTTGCAAAAAAATACTGCAGGGCACTGTCCAAGGAGGAAGAAAAAGAGGCAGACCAAGGAAGAGATGATAGGACAACATCAGCGAATGGACAGGCCTAGAACTCAACAAAATTTTGAGAAAGGCAGAACCGAGAGAAGAATGGAGGAACTGGTTTTCAAGTCTTTAGGGGTGCCCCTACGGTCGCAAGGCTAAGGGATAGATAGATAAATAGATAGATTAGATAGATAGATAGATAGATAGATAGATAGATAGATAGATAGATAGATAGATAGATAGATAGATAGATAGATAGATAGATGAAATACTGTACATTGCCTGTAATTTGTGTTTTACTTGGTCAGATTGATTACGCGTTAGATAAAACAGCAGTAGGAAAAAGCTATCAGAATTGGTATCACATCCCAATCATCTTCAAACTCTTCCTCTCTGACATAGTCTTCATGGATGTGTTGCTTCATAAATTCTGGCATTGCAGTCAGATAGAAATTCCAACGGAACATCCTATGTACAGGGACCGGAGCAGAAGGTTTCAGTTCTGAGAGTTTATTCCAAGAATATGGTAAAAGTAAGCTGCCTGTATCGGTGTGAGCATTGCACAGTGTTTTCAATGTGAAAAGCAGAAACGCAACGAACACTGCAGAGACTAAATAAACACCACCACTCTGCAGTATGACCAATCAAACGTATTAATCACGTCTGCGACAGGCACTTGTTCTTTCACCTGCACCACTCTTTCACAGCCAGCACACGTTGTTCACACCATAGAACAGGAACAAACAACAGCTTGATTTGATTTGATTTGATTTACTCTATTATATCGAGGATAATGGGATAAGCACTCTTGTGCTTTTTTTACATCCAGTCCCCGTGTGTATGCAGTTTTGTAAATGTCATCTGTTCCCACCGGCACACGATAGCCTACTCTTACGAAAAGCGGAACAGGATTTAATGTGTGCGCAAGATGTTCTGCGTGCGTTCGCACACGGGGCCTCGGTTTAAAGTCTCATCCGAAGGACTTTTGGGGAGAGTGGAGTCAGCACTGATGCTAACTCCAGGAGAAAAATTTCCTCGACCGGACTCGAACCCGGGTCTTCAAATTGCGAGCGCAATGTTCTGACCACTAGGCTATCCGTCCCCCTGAGGTGTTAAGCCACATCATTAGGGCAATTGTCATATGACAACTTACTTTACTATGTATCTTCCATCAACGAGATGAGACAACCAGCAGCAGAGAATCAGATGGTTTGGACACCTGACACGCATAGCACCTCATCAGCTTGCCGGTAAAGTGTACAACATAAGGATGTCCGAACACAAGGCAATGGGAAGACCGAGGGAGACCTGGATCAAGGGTGTAAAAGAAACACACCTCGCTCCCTCCGCTCATCGGCAGATACTTTGTCCTTAAGAACATCCAGATTCAACCTATCTACTGTTGGCCGCGCTCTTTCTCTGTTTCCGGTCCATCGATCTGGAACGACCTTCCTCTCTCTCTCTGGCAAAAGCCTACTTATGACACTTTTAAATCCAGCCTCAAGACACACTCATTTCAAACCTAAGATTTTCTCCTTCTGTTTCCATCTCTTATCTGTCCCTGCCTTCAACATCTACCTGCCAAAGTGTATAACCTTTAAAGTGTGTGTGCGCGCGCGCTCGTGCGTGCGTGCGTGGTGCGTGGGTGCGTGTGTGTGTGTGTGTGTGTGTGTGTGTGTGTGTGTGTGTGTGTGTGGTTGGTGCCTGCGTGTGTGCGTGTGTGCGTGTGTGTGTACATTCGAATTTGCTGAAACTGTAAATTGTTATTGATTGCTTGTGTGTTGTGTAGGTCGAATGCAAGCACTTTGATTTGTTTTTGCAAGATATAGCGCTATACAAATTCCATGTATTATTATTATTATTATTATTATTATTATTATTATTATTATTATTATTATATTATTATTGTTGTTGTTGTTGTTGTTGTTGTTTCTTCTTCTTCTTCTTCTTCTTCTTCGTCTTCGTCTTCGTCTTCTTCTTCTTCTTCTTCTTCTTCTTCTTCTCTTTATCATTATATGATGATATGATGATGATGATGATGATGATGATGATGATGATGATGATGATGATTATAATAAGACCCACAACATCCCACCCACCCAGGCCTTCTAACTTGCCACAGACAGAAGGTTCTTTCTCCCCTCGACATTCTGGGTGATACAAGAGGAGGGATAAAACAAAGTAAAGTAAATATCAACGAGACATTGATAAAACATAAGCAGAAGAAGGATAGCCAAACACTTCAGATAAAAGACTACAAAAAACACACAAACAAGCTGGTAAACAAACAAGCAAATAACACAGAACAAAGTAAAACTTAACGAATAATATGCAATGTATGCCAAGGACAAAAAAAAAATGCGGTAACAAAGTACATGGTTATGGAGATTTGAAATTCAAACAAGTCCTTAAAGAAGTGACAGAAAACAGACACAGCAGAGAGTAAATCATCAGGAAAATAATTATGCTGACATAGGAAATCATCAGGGCATGATTACAGATTGTAGTGGAAAATACACTGTCTTACCCCTCGGGCTGCAATTGTCAGTGACTGTTGATATTTGTAGGAGACAAATGTAGCACTGGATCAGAAGAAACAGGACAACTTCTGCTCATCATGACATCAGACTCCTCTGGTTACATCACAGTGGGGAGAAATCATTGTTTTTCTGAAGGGACTACCTTGAAAAAGATTGTAACTGTCCCAGCTGAAAACACAGTCTTGGTCAGCATCAAGGAAACCGTGGAGTATACAGTAAATGTTGATTTGTACCGTTACTTCCTGGAGTATGATGCTGATACGGTCATTACAAAGAGAAGCGCAAAGCAGTCTGGTTTAGAAAACCTAATTTCAGATCTGAGTTTCTCCATGTGTTTCAAGCAACAAAGTTTCTTGTAGAGTTTTTCCCTGATGACAATACACAAACAGACTATTTTAAACTGTTCTTCTCTTTTGTTTATAAAAATAACACCATGCAAAAGCTACCCAATGATCTATGGAACTGCTCTGTCAGTTACTATCCCAGCATCCATCACCACGTGGCTTGCAATCACAAGATAGAGTGTGATGATGGACGGGATGAAACAGAACACTGTCCCTTCAGCAGCCCTGAATGTCAGGGACTGGTGGCACTCTGCAATCAGTGCTATCATTTTGTCCAGGGCTTTAATGCACCTGAAGGCAAAGAGACAGTGAATATTTTAAAGATAGGCACTGAGTACTGCAAATCACAGGGTGCAACACTAAGTTTCCCAAAGTGCGAATTTAAATGGCCTCACACCTTAAAACATCCATCAAGATTAACCTATACTTTTGTTGGATTCTGGAGCAATGTCTTGTCATTTTCTTCTATGTACAGGCAAGTAACTGTAGAGGACAAAACAGTCATCCACCATTTGGCATCTACGGATTCTTTCAAACATCACGGAAAAAGACAATGCTTTCTTTTATTCTCTTTTGAACTACATCCTACCGATTGCACTTTAACAAGCAAGGCTTTAAAGAGTGGCTTTGGATTGACTTGTGCGTCAAGGGTAAACACGACTGAAGAAAACAGTCCTCACTCTCAGAAGGTGTCCTCAATTAGCAGAAGCTTTCCTTTGTCCTCAGAACAACAGGACATGACAGTGTGTGTCACTGGTCACATGACATACACAGCCTTTGTTTGTGGTTCTGATATCTATAAAGTCTGCGACTTTGAACAATCAACGTTGTGTCATGTTTTTCACAAATCTTCTGGTTTTGGTCATCCCTCTTTAGCAGTCAACCATGTCTTGTTCCCCTTATTCCAATGCAGCGATGAGCAGTTCACCTTGTCCTACTCACTGATCTGTGACTTCATAGCTGATTGTCAGGACAAGACAGATGAATCTCTTTGTAAACATCCTGTGTGTTTTAACACCTTCACCTGTATGAGCGGTCAGTGTGTTTCTTACAGCAAGGTCTGTGACCAGATCTCCCATTGCCAGGACGAATCTGATGAAAACAACTGTGATGAGTTTCTTACCACAACAATTCGTAATATCTACTTTCCTTTTCAAGTTTTGATCAACTTTGATTCAGTCAGACTGTTTACATCAGTCCCTCTTTATTCTAATGAATCCTGTCCTGACAGCCATTACCAATGTCCTAGTAATTTCACTGACTGTCTGCCTGTCTACACACGGTGCAATGGGATGTTTGACTGTCTGGACCACCAGGACGAAGAAGGATGTGAGGACCTGAGGTGTCCAGGGTTTTTCAGGTGCAGAGTGTCCACGCTTTGCATTCATTATGACCAACTGTGTGATGGCTGGCCTCACTGTGTATTGCGTGATGACGAATTATTCTGTGACACAACTTGTCCTGTGGGTTGTGCCTGTCAAGGTCACATCTTTCTGTGTGTGCAGCCTTTCTCCACCACACTCTTCCCTCAGCTCCGTTACCTGGATGCCACAGGTTCTGGTATGACACTGTCTGATGTCAATAATCATGGCCTCCTTTTTCATTTGATTCTGGCCAGGTGCTCATTGACTCTCCTGCCTCCTCTCCTGCTGTCCAATTTGAGGATTCTGGACCTCAGTGAAAATCAGCTCAAATCCTTCAATGTCACTTCTCTTCTTAGTTTACACAATCTGCAGGCCTTGTTTCTGTCTAAAAATCCCCTGACATCAATTCATGTTGATGATTCAGCTGACGTATGGGAATATACTCTCTCAGAGATAGATTTATCATATACATCACTAAAGATTTTTGAAGAAAAGTACCTCTCCCTGTTTACAAGATTGCAAAAACTTAACCTAACTTCTACATCCATTCACACAATTGCCTCCAATGCATTTCAGTCTTTTCGACATTTGACAGCACTACACATAGAGGGCAGCAGTATTGAACAGTTCCCCCCTGACCTATTCAAAGACCTCAATCATCTACGCATCATAGTCACAGACAACTATAAACTGTGCTGTGATGACATACTTTCTTGTAGCTCTGCTGATGTGTCTTGCCATGCTCCAAGCAGCGCTCTGTCATCCTGCAAGGATTTGTTGCAGTCCTGGACATACCGTGGATTTCTGTGGCTGATAGCCTGCCTGTCAGTGACTGGTAACGTCTTCTGTTTCTGTGCACGTTTATTTGCAAAGAGTATGAGCTCTTCAAGTGGCTTCAGTGTCTTTGTCACCAACCTGACCATGTCTGATTTTCTGATGGGCGTATATATTTTGATCATAGGAACAGCTGATGAGCAGTTCCGTGGAGCATATCTCCATCATGATAGCACATGGAAAAGTAGTGTGATGTGTAAGGTGGCTGGTGTTTTATCTCTGCTTTCCAGTGAAGTATCAGCTCTGATCATTTGGGTCATCACACTGGACCGTTTTGTGGTTCTCCATTTTCCATTCAGCACATTAAGGTTTGACAGAGTGTCAGCAGCAGTGGCTTGTCTGCTGATCTGGCTTGTTGGCTGGTGTTTGGCCATGGTTCCCTTGCTTCCAGTGACACTGCACTGGAATTTCTATGGTCAGACAGGTATCTGCATTCCACTGCCAGTTACAACACAAGGTTTAAAGGAAGGTATTACTCTTTCTCTGTTCTGATTGGGTTTAATTTTGTTTTGTTTTTGTTTATTTCTGTAGGGCAGGCTCTTATCTACTGGTCCATACAAGCCAACGCCATGAAAACCAGCACCAGTAAAGCATCTCGAGATATGACCATAGCTCGCAGACTGATCACTGTTGCAGTGACAGATTTCATGTGCTGGTTTCCCATTGGGATTTGTGGACTGTTGGCACTGGCTGGTACTGCGATACCTGGAGAAGCTAACGTAGCTCTGGCTATTTTCGTGCTGCCCTTGAATTCTGCTGTGAATCCTTTCATGTACACATTCAACACACTAGCTGAGAAGCGGAAGAAGTCAGCTGAAGCAAAACTGGTAAAATGGCTGGAATCTCATGCTGAAGTAGCTTCTGGCCCATAGGATTAAGCAATCACTCTTTTTTTTACACCAGAATGAAAACAGCTCTACTTGTTTTAGAATATTTGAGGTGATTTAGACAGACTTTCAGGAACATCAATAATATTGTATCTAGGATGTAAGATTGAAGCTGGTTTAGTCATTGCTATACTGAAGGAAAGGAATAAAGTACAGAGGAGGGATTTAGGGAGAACCTGTCGAAGTTGAGTTTTCTGTATATATTTTCCTTTGAAATCTGGAAAACTGTGTTTTATTAGTCAGAAAGTTCTTTTTCCAAAGAGTAAGCTAAGAACATATGTTCAGTAAAAGAAGTTTGAGCACTACGAAATGGGGGCTGAATAATTTTAAAGGCAGAGGGGAAGTTGATGAACAGTATGCGAACAAAGGAGGCAGTGTTTTTCTAAGTGAGGATAGGCATTGTGCAGCAAAGAGATTTTAGTGTCATTTGTGCTCCTGTTTGATTTATATGCAGTATTTTCTTCTAGGTTAAAGACAGCAATTATTGTTGTCTGTCATGTGAGCCAAAATACGTTCTGCTGCTGTTAAACACCTGACAAGTTAGGCCCAATTCATCTGACATTAGCGTGGGAAATAATAATTTTTCAAGCTGTTAAGAATTTAAAAAAAAAGAAACAAAAAGGCAGAACAGGGTTTTAAAAGCAGGTAATGTTTTAAGTCACAGCAGTTAAGATTGACCAGCACAGCACAAGTTAGGAGCTTTCAGGTGCAGTTTCTACACTGTGTGTGAGATCTCCAATCAACATACACAGCACAGGCGGAGGGGAAGAGGGATATAACATGCAGCCACAAACACTCTCTGGTGAGGTATTTGGGACACAGTAACACTGAAAACATCTAAACTTCTGCACTTACACATTGACCTTCTCACCTTGACCTCCTTCTCTCTTGCAAGTCACTATCCACTCACATACAGGTCCATGCCACCGTACTGAATTTTCCCCACACTCATTTTTTCCCTCTATTTATTATTATGTATGGCGCACCCAAACCACCCAAAGCCATACTTTTATGGCTAATCTTGTTACTTAATCAAGTTTGTTTAAAACAATAATTCTCTTATCGAGATACACATTGTGTTACACACTGTATACTTACTTAAAGTTCTTCAAAGTTAAGATCCCATCCTTTTGGACTGATAGAGCGCAGGATTGATACAGAAAGGAAGGTAAAGAAGGTTGGAGTTTAAAAACATTGCATCCATCTTCTGACCCTTCTTTTATGTTCTCTCTTTCAAAAACACCATAATTCAAAGCATGTGGGTGCTATTGTAATTGCCTTTCAGGGATGATTAAAGTGTTTTTGATTTGATTTGACCTGTTGCAAGTTTTCACTCTAGAGGAATGACGTGCAATCCACAACAGTCAGAGCAGAAAGATTGTGTGTTTTTTTTGTGTGCAAAAAATATATCAAAGGAGTAAGAGAGATGTAAGGTGTTTGTACCTGTAAAAACATCGCTATTGTCATCAACATTTTAACAATTTTTCTGCAAAAATAATTCAAATGATCAAGACAAATGTAAGGTGCTTATGCCTGTAAAAACATGGCTATTGTCTTCAACATTCAAAGCCCTGGCACAAGCTATTGCATGCACTCATCCACAGCAACCACAGCCCAAACAGTTGTGACAGGTCCACTCCATCTTTCGCAGGTACTGCTTCTTTCAAACACAATGCTGTATCACAGTCAGCACACCTGGATAAAACCTCAAACAGCAACATGAACAAAGCGTGTCACTCTGTGGATGCCTCATGTGAATTGCCACATCACATGTACTCTAACAAATCTTCTTCTTTTTCTTCTTCTTCGTCTTCATCATCATCATCATCATCATCATCATCATGACCATGACCATGACCATCACCATCATCATCATCATCATCATCATCATCATCATCATCATCTTCTTCTTCTCTTCTCTTCTTCTTCTTCTTCTTCTTCTTCTTCTTCTTCTTCTTCTTCTTCTTCTCCTTCTTCTTCTCTTCTTCTTCTTCTTCTTCTTCTTCTTCTTCTTCTTCTTCTTCTTCTTCTTCTTCTTCTTCTTCTTCTTCTCTTCTTCTTCACTTAATACTTGGGCAGCAGCCAGTGCTGTCTATCAATATGGAATCCACACTCATATGTGAATACATACACTGATTGTCTAGTTCAGGGCTTAGAATCTCATGATTTACTTCTTAGTTTGGTAAATGTCTGAATCACCCTGCCATATATAAAAAAAATCTTCACCTGAAAGAGATATTGTTGCTTTTCTTACCATCTCTAACCTAATCTCTTGTGATGTCAACTTATTTTTTTACCACTCTGGCAAATGGAGTTTTCACCTTCTTGCCATGGTTGTTTTTTTCCCTTTGGCTTCTATATAGAAAAATATCTTACGTGTCATTTATTTTCGGGGGGGGGGGGGGGGGGGGGTACTGTGTTGACTAGTCCCAATCTGGCCTGGTCTGCTCCATACGATGGATCCTTCTTTATCATCATCCACAGCACACAAATCCAACACCAACTCAGTAAATAGTGCTAAATTTAGCACGCCCCTTCCTTTTTACCTAGTCCAAGTGTGGTGGTCAGTTCCTGCTATATTTAGCACCAGCTGGGCTGGGCTGGGGTGAAATAATTAGCGCGGCTGAGAGGAGCTGAAAGTAGGGGAAATTGCATTCCCTGATAGCCGTTGGGCAGTCTGCCCCTTGTCTATCCATCACCTTTTCCTTTTGACATCTTCTTGTTCCAGGGCTCTACAATGGTGAGAATTTGCGTCTGAGATTGTTTTTTGACCACAAAGAATGCAGATGCATCCCAATTTGAGATTGTTTTTTTGTCCACAAAGAATGCAGATGCATCCCAACTTGAGATTGTTTTTTTGTCCACAAAGAATGCAGATGCATCCCAACTTGAGATTTGTTTTTTGTCCACAAAGAATGCAGATGCATCCCAACTTGAGATTGTTTTTTGTCCACAAAGAATGCAGATGCATCCCAACTTGAGATTGTTTTTTGTCCACAAAGAATGCAGATGCATCCCAACTTGAGATTGTTTTTGTCCACAAAGAATGCAGATGCATCCCAACTTGAGATTGTTTTTTGTCCACAATGAATGCAGATGCATCCCAACTTGAGATTGTTTCTTGTCCACAATGAATGCAGATGCATCCCAACTTGAGATTGTTTTTTGTCCACAAAGAATGCAGATGCATCCCAACTTGGGGGGTGGGTTTGGCCTACGCCTGTGGACAGACTTCATTCTACTGTTCACACAGACCAAGGGCTGCTCCAGTTTATTTTTTTAATTTTGATTTTTATTTTATATCACTTTATGTCACAGTAGATTTCTCTGCGTGAAATTCGGGCTGCTCTCCCCGGAAAGAGCGCGTCGCCACAAGTGCAGCGCCTTCCCTTTTTTCCCCCTCAGGGATGGTGTCTAAACATGACATCTGTGTGCATGCTGGTTTAAAAAAAAAAAATTGTCATCCGCTCCTACCGGCACACGATGGCCTGCTCTTCCGAAAGGCGGAACGGGATTTTAACGTGTGCGCAAGATGTTCTGCGTGCGTTCGCACACGGGACCTCGGTTTATAGTCTCATCTGAATGACAGATAGTTGGCAGATAGTGTCAATGGCAAAGAGGAAGGTACGCACGCATGCACACACGCACGCACCCATGTGTGTGTGTGTGCACTAGTACACTGTCTTTTTAACTTCAAGTTTCTCGTCGATAATGAATGTTTGTATTTGTGAAGATTATTTTTTGCCCGTGTTTTCATTTATGAGAGTTCCCCCCTCGTCCCCCCTCCCCCCCCCCCCCCCCCCCGGGGGAGGGAAGCAGAGATTTAAGTTATCAACAAACAGAAAACTCCTTAGCCTTGGTGTGACTAGAAGCCAGGGTTTTTGTATTTTCTGTTTGTTATTTTCCCATTTAGAATTTTAATCCTCCTGTCCACGGAGAGATGATGAATTCTCAATCAAAGACATTGCATGTGGAATGTACTTTAAAAAAACAACAACTCCTTGTTTTCTTGTGATAGTTGCACAAAAAAATCCACCACAACCTTTTATTTTAAAAGCACACGTAGCTCTGACAAGCTTATTTAAATATAGTAGTAGTAGTAGTATGTAGTAGTAGCAGCAGCAGCAGCAGCAGCAGCAGTAGCAGCAGCAGCAGCAGCAGCAGCAGCAGCAGCAGTAGTAGCAGCAGCAGCAGCAGTAGTAGTAGTAGCAGCAGCAGCAGCAGTAGTAGTAGCAGCAGCAGCAGTAGCAGCAGCAGCAGCAGTAGTAGTAGTAGCAGCAGCAGCAGCAGTAGTAGTAGTAGCAGCAGCAGCAGCAGCAGCAGCAGCAGCAGCAGCAGCAGCAGCAGCAGTAGTAGTAGCAGCAGCAGCAGCAGCAGAGAGCAGCAAAGGTTCTGGGTTCGATTCCCAGCCTCGCCCTTTCTTCCCAATTTGATGGAAAAAAATCGAAATGAATGTCAAAGTCATTCGGATGAGACAATAAACCAAGGCCCGTGTGCGAACGCACGCAAAACATCTTGCCGCCTTTCGAAAGAGCAGGCCATTGTGTGCCGATAGGAGTGGATGACAAAATTAAAAAAAAAAACCAGCATGCACACAAATGTCGTGTTTAGACACCATCATTGAGGAAAAATCGAGCAGTTGGAGTCCCCAGAGCGGCTCGGGGCTATATAAAAAGAAAATGGATCGGCGCTGCACTTGTGGCGACGCGTTCTCCCCGGGAAGAGCAGCCCGAATCTCTCGCAGAGCGGTATAAAGTGGTATAAAATAAAATAAAATAAATCAGGTCTACATAACCACCTTGAACACATTGGTGGGTTGTGTGTTGATGGAAAAGGCATTCAAGCCAAGGCACGGTAAAACCATTTTTTGCAATGAAAGGAGATGAGAAAACCGTTGTGTGTTGTGTGTGTGTGTGTGTGTTGTGTGTGTGTGTGTGTGTGTGTGTGTGTGTGTGTGTGTGTGTGTGTGTGTGTGTGTGTGTGTGTGTGTGTGTGTGTCTGTGTGTCTGTGTGTGTCGTGTGTGTCTGTGTGTGGTGTTGTTGCGAGAGCTGGGGCTGCTAACTGGACCCCATAATTATCATAGGTTATGCGACACCTTTACCTGGGAGCGGAATAGCTCAGTGGTCAGAGCACTCGCTTTCCACAGTCAAAGTTAAGCAACATCGAGTGTGGTTACCAAATGGATGGGTGACCGTTTGTACACCTTGGTTTCAGTACAGCTTCCCCCCCCCCTCCCCTTCCTGGTCACCTAGCTGTTTCCTGGAGAAAGTGAACATGGCGGAAAAAGCTATGTTTATCCAAAACACACATCCAAGTCAGTTTGACATCGTCTTTCTCACCACCACGAATAACAGCACTAAAGCCATATTGTGAAGAATGTCTACTGCTATCGGTTAGGACGTGGCTTTCTGAACTTTCGCTTGTTTCCTATTATTTTTTGTAGACATCAATGTGCATCATTATAATTATATGAATGAAGCAGAGGAGAAAAAAACACAAACATTTCTAGTACTCATTTTTTAGTTGACACATCAACATCACCACCATCAACATCAACACCATCATTATCATCACCATCAATCATCACTGTCATCTGTATCATCGTTACTTTAATACAACAACAAACACAACTCACTTGAGACAAAATCAAAACATTAATTTTTAGCAACTTGTTCAAACAAATGTCAAGTTCATGCATTTTATTCCATTCTTTCACTAAAATGAAAGATAAGGTGGATCGGTGGTCTAGGTGGTAACGCACCTTGCCTATAAAGCAAACAGTCAGGGTCGGAATGTACGGTGGTTTGTACTCCGTTTGGACCCAAAACTTTTTCTCCATCCATTAGACCCTGAGTGGTGGTCTGGGCGCAAGTCTTTCGGATGAGACGATAAACCGAGGTCCTGTGTGTTACACATCACTATTTAGCGCACATAAAAGAACCCATGGCAACAAGTGGGTTGACCCTGGCAACATTCTGTAGAAAAAAAGTCATTCTGATAGGAAAACAAATACAGTTGCACGCAGGAAAAAGAAAAAAAAAATAGGTAGGCGCTGCACTTGTAGCGACGCGCTCTCCCTGGGGAGAGCAGTCCGAATTTCACTCAGAGAAATCTGCTGTGACATAAAGTGGTACAAAATACAAATACAAAAAATGAAAGCCAGAAACAGTATGCATGTGGTGAAAGAAGTTGAAGCACCTTTTAATAGTACACTTATGCAAACTTCATTAACTGCACCCCCCAAGAAATCTTGCTCTAAGATCTAAACACAATGGAGTAGTCTAAAAAATATACCCCTCGTCTTTCATTTACCTTTTACTCTCACCTATCCAAAACATAGTCCAGTAGACTATTGCGGCACCACTGAATATTTTGCAACCAGCTTCCTGCACTTTTCCTGCTTTTTAGCTTTCAGTAACAAGCCGTTCCACTCAAGGCCAATCCACTCTCTTTGATGCTGTCTTCCCGGTTGTAGGAAAAAAAGTCACAGGAAAAAAAGTCACAGAAAAAAAGTCACAGGAAAAAAAGTCACAGGAAAAAAAGTCACAGAAAAAAAGTCACAAAATTGGGTAGGAAAAAAAGTCACAGGAAAAAAAGACACAATCAGGTCAAACAAAGGCCCCGTGTGCGAACGCATGCAGAACATCTTGTGCACACGTTCAATCCTGTTCCGCTTTTGTAAGAGTAGGCCATCGTGTGCCGGTGGGAACATGGCATTTACAAAACTGCATACACACGGGGACTGGATGTAAAAGAGTGATTCCATTATCCTCGATATAAAAGAATAAATCAAATCAAATCAAATCAAATCTCTCTCTCTGTCTCTCCTCTCTCTCTCTCTCACTCTCTCTCCCTCCCCCCCCCCCCCCCCCCCCCCCCCCACCACCACACACTTTTTGTTGTAGAAGAGAGTACATTACACAGCCACCATTGTGACTTTTTTTCCTGTGACTTTTTTACTGTGACTTTTTTCTGTGACTTTTTTTCCTGTGACTTTTTTTTTTTTTTCCAATTACCGTCTTCCGATCGTTTTCTCTGTCTGCCTCTTCGTCTCCCTCCTTGCACTGTTCCTTGTAGAACAGTCTTGGCCAGTCCCGATGCTTTTGGTCATGTCCGTGCTACTTCAGTCTACAGTTGTGTGTTTCGGTAGCTGGGCTGTGTGGCATGTTTACCATAGAAAGGTTATTATCATATTGTGTGCCTGTGTGCAACAGTAATATTTTACTGTGTTTGTCTGCCTGAGTGCACAGTAATATTTACTGTGTTTTCTGCCTGTAGTGTGCAACAGTAATATTTACCTGTGTTTGTCTGCGTGTGACAGTAATATTTTACCTGTGTTTTGTCTGCCTGTGTAGTGCAACAGTATATTTTACCTTGTTTGTCTGCCTGTGTGCAACAGTAATATTTACTGTGTTTGTCTGCCTTGTAGTGTGCAACAGTAATATTTTACCTGTGTTTGCTGCCTGTGTGCAACAGTATATTTACCTGTGTTTGTCTGCCTGTGTGCAACAGTAATATTTTACTGTTGTCTCTGTGACGTATTTTCTGTTTGTCTGCCTGTGTGCAACAGTAATATTTTACCTGTGTTTGTCTGCCTGTGTGCAACAGTAATATTTTACCTGTGTTTGTCTGCTAGTGAACAAACTGTGTTGTGCCTGAGTGAAACAGTAATATTTTACCTGTGTTTGTCTGCCTGAGTGAAACAGTAATATTACATGTTGTCCTGTTAAGATATTCGTAAGAGTAGGCCATTGCGTCCTGTAGGAACAGAGGACAAGGTTTACAAAACTGCATACACACGGGGACTGGATGTAAGAAAGCACACGAGTGCTTATTCCATTATCCGCGATATAAAAGAATAAGTAAATCAATGAATAAATAAATGAAAATATAGATAAGAATAACAATTTGGTAAAAGGGAAATAAGAATCTACCAATATTCATCATCATTGAAAAGAAGCAGTACCAATGGCACCCTACAAAAAGGACATATAGTTATAAGAGAAAGAGTTTATTTTAATTAAAAAGAATAGAAAAAGCATCATGTGCTTTTTTTTTTATCCAGTCCCCGTGTGTATGCAGTTGTGTAAATATTGTCATCTGTTCCCACCGGCACACAATGGCCTAATCTTACAAAAAGCGGAACAGGATTTAACGTATGCGCAAGATGTTCTGCGTGCGTTCGCACACGGGCCTCGGTTTACAGTCTCATCCGAAAGACTTTTGGGGAGAGTGGAGTCAGCACTGATGTTAACTCCAGGGGAAAAATCCCCTCCAACAGGAATCGAACTCGGGTCGTCAAATTGCCAGCGCAATGTTCTGACCACTAGGCCATCCCGTCCCCAGAGGAGAGAGAGAGAGAGAGAGAGAGAGAGAGAGAGAGAGAGAGAGAGAGAGAGGATGAGAGAGAGAGAGAGGAGAGAGAGAGAGAGAGAGAGAGAGAGAGAGAGAGAGAGTATGGCTGATTATAGTATTATAGTTTGAAGTCAGCTGAATTTTTGGTGGCTTAATTTTCTTCTAAAAGCTAAAGAATGCAAAACAGTAATACTATTTGAACACAGCTTTCAGCCAGCACCTGAACATCAGCCATCTTTGCCCAGGTGTGTCGAATATCTTTTGAACCAAAACCACCCCAACACGACAATCATACAAGTCAGTGGGTCAGAGTGTGAGAGCAGGAAGTCTTTACCAGACTTTACAGCAAGGCAGGGAGTGGTGTACGGGGTGTGCAATGATTCCACCAGGTTCTGCAAAATGGTCTTGGAGGTAGCACCAGGAATGTATGCCAGGTTTAGACTGCAGAGAATGGCACTGTGGTGTGATTCTGGTCACTGGGAAACAACGGTAATTAGTTGTCATCAAACAGCCCCTGCAATGTACTGCGGTGGTCACATTGCTGAATATCATGAAGTTTCAAGAGAAAAACGCCTGTGCGTTTGGCATCATAACAGCCCCTTGATATCGCTCCACATAGAAACAACACAATGGTACAATTCAGTGATAAGAGACACGTCTCCATGGTCTGAAAGTGTCATATTCCCATACGTTAGCCCATTCACTCAGTTTAGGGTTGACACAAACGTGGCTCCTTTAAACATCATTCTGATCAGTGTTCAGCAGTCTACTAGGCCTCTGGGTTGTAGGGGTCTTCACAAGTTAAATGTGATGTTCCAAAAACCAAATTCCTCTGAACAAAGTGTTGTACACATAGACGCCGAGAGTTTGTCTCCAGCTTCTATAATAGAGACCTCACATCTTCAGATGGACTTACAGTTTCTGCCATGGGCTTATAAATATCTTAAACTATACTTTGCCGGTCTCTCCATCAATGATAAACCTCACAAGTTACCCAGTGGTTTGTTTAACTGCTCAGTAAAACACTACTCTCAATTTCGCCATCACCTGGATAACAATCACAAACCAGAATGTGAGGATGGGCGTGATGAGACAGAACACTGTCCCCTCATCTATCCTGGACATCAGGGGCAGACAACTACAGGGAGCAAATGCCTGATGTTTATCGTGCACACAGAGCATATAACTCAGAAGTTTTGGTCCTACAGGTGTAAAGCAATTGGAGGAAGGTTGGCCTCAATAAAAACCAGGACAGAAATAGAAGACTCCCTTATTCTTTTCAGAAAATACAATAACCTTGAAATATATATTGGTTTCAGCTCAGGCTGGGGAAACAGTCCTTTTACATACAGTAGATTTAAAAAATGGTCTGATAACACAATGGTCTACAACACAGTCCATGGCAGACAGTTTCATGATAAACACAGTTCACGGTATTTTCATACCGCTACGTTTACACCTTTGTCTACGTTTAAGGATACATTCCTATTTTCGAGGGAGGCGGTATGTGAGATTATGATACCAATATTAAATGTTGCTTCTATCCATACTAAAGTCAGCTACTTGAATTCATTTCATATTGTTTCTAAAGACACGTGGCGGAGTTTATTAATGTGCACAAATCATCAAGCCATACATACATTTTTATTGTGTGATCCTACAGTTCTTTGCAGAAAGAAAAAACAGACTCATACTTGTGAGTTTACAGCCATGCCTTCTCAAAACAACAGCACTGCACAGGAGGCCAAGATGTTCCTTGTTGGGAAGCTGACCTATCTCATGTTCAGATGTGGTGGTGAAGGAGGAACAGTGCAGTACACACTTGTGTGTGATTTCCGACAGGACTGTCTTGATAACAGTGATGAATCTTTCTGTGAGCATCGTCTGTTCACTGGTTTTCATTGCTCTAATGGTCAGCATGTACTGTACAGTCAACGCTGCAATGAATATTCAGACTGTCTGGATGACTCTGATGAAAGAGAATGTCCTCAACACAAACGGAGTCAATGTTCTTACTGTGGAAGTTTTACTGAAAGTGAAGGCAAAATACCCCAACTATCTATCAGCTTAGATGGCACTGGTTTCTTTACATACCATACAATGACAGCCAGTGAGCCTTGTCCTGACAGCCATTACCTCTGCACATCAGAACCAGTCAACTGTCTTCCCATCTACACTCGGTGCAATGGATTTTTTGACTGCACTGATGGGGAAGATGAACAAGAGTGTGAGGGTGTGGCATGCTCTGGTTTGTACCAGTGTCGAGCTTCCAGAGTGTGTTTACATGGAGATCACCTGTGTGATGGCTGGGGTCAGTGTCCACAGCGGGATGATGAACTGATGTGTGACATGGCCTGCCCTGAAGGTTGTCTATGCGAAGGTCACACTTTCATGTGTGGTGACCCTTTCCTTGCTGAAGTCTTCCCTCTACTGCGATACTTGGATGCCTCAGGTTCCAGGATGTCAGTACAGGATTTTTCCAAAAATGCTTATCTCAGTTATCTCAGTTTGTCGCATTGTTCTATTGCCAATGTTTCAGAGGTCAGGCTACCCAACCTGCAGAATATCGATGTTTCCAACAATAATATCAAATCTGTAAACGTGACCACTTTGTTGACACTACAAAATCTGCAGAATATAAATCTAAGAAACAACCCCCTCACTCACATGGAAAGTGACAAACAGAAGCAGATACATTATGCCTTAACAAAAATGGATATGTCAAAAACACATATAAAAAAGCTGAGCACAGAACTGTCCATGTATTTACCTCACGTGGTTTTTATGAATGTTTCTGTTTCTAGCATTGAAAGTATTTGGATGAGGGGTTTTAAATGTTTACCACGACTGGCTGAACTATACATGCAAGAAAATCCAATAATTAATTTTCCTGTGAATTTATTCAGAGGTCCAACAGGTCCAAGAGTGATTATTGCATCAAACTATAGGTTCTGTTGCCAGAATGTACTTTATAAACAGTCAAACACAGTAAAATGCATTACACCTCAAGTTTTATTTTCTCCATGTACAAAACTGATAGCAAGTGATGTGCTTAAGATGTTTTTTCTAATAATAACTGTGTTTGCTACTTTAGGAAATGTAGTGTGCTTCATAGCTACATTTGCAGCCAGAAATATGTTTGAAAAAACGTTTACAATGTACTCTGCCCATTTACAGTTTGCTAATATGTGTATGGGCATACATGTCAGCATCGTTGTGGTGGCAGATGACATATTGAAAGGATCGTTTATAGACTATGAAAAGACATGGACCAGCAGCTTTGCTTGCAAAATATCTGGGTTTCTTTCGTTCATGTCCAGTGAAGTGTCAGTTCTGGTCATCTGGGTCTCAGTGTTACATCATAATATTTTTTTTTGTTTTCAGGAGACTGTAAGAACATTTAACAAATCTTCCACAACAGTACTGTGTTCACTGATGTGGTTTGTTGGAATTGTGTTGTCACTGATACCATTCTTCCCTGGACTCTCTCACTGGGGCCTCTGTAGTCAGTCTGGTCTGTGTCGTCTGGCTTTATGGGATCACTACCTGTATAATCCAAAATTTCAGTGGTTCTCTGTCACAGTCACCGTCAACTTCATGTTGTCTGTAATGATTGTGGCTGGTCAGTGTGTTGTCTACAGACGATTACCAAAGTACAGGATACTGGTGGAGCACACACAGAGATTGTATTGTTCCTCTGCACACCTTATGGGGAAGGTGGCTGTCACAGACGCTGTTTGCTGGTTTTCCTTTGGAATGGCTATGATGATGACCTCACAAGGGCTTACTGCTTTCAAC
>CM060347.1:22801374-22811374 GCA_030674155.1 Stramonita haemastoma | reverse complement strand
TATGGGTCGCTGAAGTTTTGTTGAATCTCGAGAATTCAAGTGAAATGTTGATTTCAATGTTGTAGGAGCTTGCCCATAGAGGATTTTATTTATAAACATAGCTTTATTTATAGCAAGCATTTCTCGTAATGGAAAGACTCCCAATTTTGTGTAGTCAGATTCAACTAAACTTGAGGACTTTAAGAGTACTGCCTTGAGGGCTCGTTTATAGTTACTAATAAGAGGTTTTAACGTATTTGCACTGGCAGTGTCAAAGAGTGTAGAGCAATAATTAATTGAAGACAAAATATAAGCCTGTAAAAATAGTTTTCTAGCATGTAAGTTTAAGAAGTGTTTTATTCTACAAAGCTGATAGACTTGTGTGGACACAGTGTTGCTCAATTTGGTTACATGTGCTGTCCATGAGAGGTTATTGTCTATTGTAATACCTAGGACTTTGTGATTGTCCACTTCTTCAATTAGGGTTTTGTTTATGAATACAGGGGGGAGTGGAGTTGTCAGATTTTGTCTTTTTTGTCTTGTGGTGATAAGCATTAGTTTGGTTTTTTGTGGATTGAGGGACATATGGTTTTGTTGACACCATTTCTCGAGAGAGTCAATACTTTTTTGTAATGAAACTGATATTCTATCTATGTTGGTGTGGCTAGTATGTATTGTTGTATCATCACAAAAAAGCTGACATGGGTCTTTGATATGGAGTGGAAGGTCATTGACATATATACAAAATAGAAGTGGGCCTAGTATTGAGCCTTGGGGGACACCATATTTGACTGGTAATGTACAGGACTTGGAATTATCGATACACACATATTGCTCTCTGTTTCCAAGAAAGGATTTCAACAGTTGTAGGACATTATCTGATATCCCATACAATGACAGCTTCTTACATAAAAGCTTATGATCAATTACATCAAAAGCCTTTGCAAAATCAACAAAAAGGGCACCACAGAATCTGTTGTCATTTAAATTAGTTAACCAACTTTCAACTAGGCTCGTAAGAGCAGTGTGACAAGAATGACTTTTTCTGAAACCCGATTGATTCTTGTTTAGAAGATTGTGAATCTCAAGATGGTGATAAATGTGTCTATGAATGTGTTTTTCCAACGGTTTTGATATTATTGATAAATTAGAAATAGGTCTGTAATTACAAGATTTTGAATGGTCTCCACTTTTAAATAGAGGAATTACTTTAGCTATTTTAAACTGCGTTGGAAAATAGCATTTTTCAATGCATAAATTATATATATAAGTTAATGTGTCAGAGATGATAGGAGCTGCTAACTTGAGAATTTTACTGTCAATACCATCTGGTCCTCTACTACTATTTTGTTTCAAGCTATTTAGATATCTGAACACTTCAGAAACACTTATGAAAGGGATTTTTAATTTTGATTTAATGTTTTTTGATGAGCAAAAGCTTTTTAGCTCTTCTAAGGAGTTTAATTCTGTCTCATCTCTTTTTATAACTGTTTCAGCTATGGTGGTAAAATAAATGTTGAGATCATCTGGGGAAATTTTATTAGCAATGGGTTGAGTTGGGTATTTATTGGTTAATTGATTGATAGCCTGCCAAACAGCTTTAGGATTGTGTTTTGATGAGGCAAGATTTTGGAAATATTTTTGTTTTGCTTTACGTTTTAATGAGTTTACTTTGTTTCTTTGTTCTTTAAATTCTCCTATTTTTCTTGCTTTTAATAGATCATCTCTTAAATAAGTTTCTTTTAGAATCTCAGTTGTCATCCATTTAGGTTGTGTTGCATGCTTCACTCTTCGGGTTTTGAAAGGAGCATGTTTATCATAGACTGAGTTAAATGTTTCTAGCCAAAAATATATGGCTTTCTCTGGGTCTGTAAAGTTGTAAACATGATTAATTGAGGTATTTAGCAAGTCAGCAAGAAATTTATTTTCATCAAATTTAACAAATGATCTATAAGTGACTTCCTTGTGACCAGCTATGGGAATTTTTATTCCTTTTTTGTTCCATGTGAAACAGGTAGGAAGGTGGTCACTGCAGCCACAGTTAGGAACACATATTTCTTTGATATTTTGCTTATTAGTTACATATACATGGTCAATGAGAGTTGCACTGGAGGAGGTTAAGCGCGTTGGTGTGTCAATAATTTGCGAGAGATTATAGGAATTTAATTTGTTTACCCACAAGGGTGGGGTTTAAGTAGATTCATGTTAAAATCTCCCAATAGTAAAAGTTCTTTTGCATCCAAAGATGCTGCATCCATCATTATGGAAAATCTATCAACCCAATCAATTCTCTCAGAGGGATTTCTGTATATAAATCCGACAATAATGGGTTTACTTCGTTTGAGTTGTATTTCTAGCCATAGAGACTCTACTTGTTGGGTTTCAAGATGGTGAATACGTTTAAAGTTTATGGATTCATTTATATATACAACTATTCCTGTTGTTTTGGAGGAAGAGGGGTCTTTACGGATTGCTCTAAACCCAGGTATTTGGATTTCTTTATCAGATACTAAACTGGAAAGTCTGGATTCTGTAAATCCAAATAAATGAAATGGTTTATTTGAGTTGTGTAGGATACTATGTACATCAGCTAGCTTGTTTAAAATGCTGTTAATGTTTAAATGACCAATACGTAGTCCATCTTTTTGTGGCCAGGTTTTCAGACAGGGAGCCATGTTGCTGAAAAGGTAGAGAAGAAGAAGGAGAAGAAAAAAGAAAAAGAAAAAAAAATCACTAGAACCCCGAATGATTCTAAAACGGTTTGAGGAAACAATATTTATCTACTTAAACTGATCAAGTAAATACAATGGAATGGATGATAAGTGAATATGCAATACAAAGCAATATATATTAATACGTATGATAAAACTATATCAGTTTTTGCTGCACAAGTTAAGAGGAGCAAAAAAGTACTAATAAAAGTCTTGCTTTAACTGTTACCAGTTGAGATATATTATATCCTAAAACAGTTATCAGATATACCCAATATCCTCAGATCAGGAATATTGTTAAGTAGTCAAATCAGTCTTTTGGAACACGCAGCAGAAATGTTTATGCTGTATTCCAATATCCAAGGCGAGAAAAAAAAAAAAAAAAAAAAAAAAAAAATCCACTGTTGTGTCCCTTCCATCTGTCTTTGTCCATTTAAAATTAGACTCTTAATTTGAAGGTTAGCACAACACAGCACAGAAGTCACTAAACACATCCACGGTTGTGAATAACTTCAGAATAATTCAGTTTGCAGGTTTGCAAAACACAGCACGGGAATCACAAAACACATCCCTAACTTGGATAACCTTCAGTTTGTAGGTTTGCAAAACACAGCACAGGAGTCACTAAAGGCATTCACAATCTAGACGCATTCACAAAATCTAGGCATTCCAAAACTGTCACTAAACAGCACAGGAGTTATAGCACAGGTGTCACTAAATGCATTTACAATCTAGATGCATTCACAATCCTAATCGATCCAAACTGACACTGACCGCATTCACAATCTAGATTGTTCCGATAAAGTACCGTTTAGTACTAGTAAGACAAGTCATTTCAGCACAGCGTTTTTTAGCACAGTAGGTATAGTGTTGAATGTTTCTGACAATTCTTAATATTTCATTTGCCGGCACCAGGTCCACAGAGGTATTCATCAAGGTAGAAAGGTTTATTTTCACAGGTAGTTTATATGCACATCTACAGACATACCCCCCCCCCCCCACACACACACACACACTCAACACACACATGCACACTCGCAGGCACACATATATTCGCTCTAAACGCAAAACACACAAAAACACACTGATACGGGCGCCACACACACACACACACACACACACACACACACACACACACACATACACACACACACAATACACATGCACACACACACATAAAACACACACGAGCGTGCGTTCACTCTCCCATACACACACATCACACACACACGCGGCACACACACACACACACACACACACCACACACACACCACACACACACACACTACATACTTACACACCGACACACACACATGAGCACACACACATGAGGCAGGCACATACACACACCTACACACACACAACACACACACATACACCACCACACACACACACACACACACACACACACACACACACACACACACACACACACACACACACGGCACATCACACACACATGCAGCACACACAACACATACACACACACGCACACACACCACACACACACGCGCGCGCCCATACACACACATACATACACACAAGTCTAACATACATGTACATACATATAAAAATATCATTTTAAAGGAAGGTTAGGGCAAAACAAAACCATAAACAGAGTAGTAGCTTATGTCTGTCGCATGTCTTTCTTGTCCAGAAACTCATACGGCCGGGACTGCATATATTTGGGGGGAGGGAGGGGAGGCATAAAGAAGGGCCAAGGTGGAGGGGAGGGGGAGGGTACATCATTGAATACCATGGATAAGGGGGTCTTTTGGAAGAGAAATTTTGGTACCACATTTGAAAATCTTGGGTCTTGGAAAAAGGGTCTTCCGATTCTTTTTGCAATGGACGGTTGGAGAAGGGAAGTTGATTAGAAGGAGGGGTGGGAGGGGTATCTGGATTACCTGGTGAGTAGGATGATTTGGATAAATTCCTAGAGCTTGGTAAGGGAGGGAAACTATCGTCATATTGATCCTGATCAGAGCTCTGGGAAAGGGGAGGGGAGGAGTGACTATGAGGGAGTGAGGGGAGAGGTGCAGAGTGACTTTTGGGGGGGTCAGAGGAGGCCTGTGGTCGAGGCAACGAGTTCGGGCCGTTGGTAGGCCTTTGTTCGTATTGGTTGCGACCCCGTGGTGGGATGTGGGAGGAGGGTGGGATGTGGGAGGAGGGGGGGTTGTTAGGGCATAGGCCTAGTTGGGTGTGCTGGGGGTGGGACAGATGTGGTAAGGGAGGAGGGGGTAGTAGAGACGTTTTTCCACTGTCCAGCTGGCTTCTCCGTTGCCCTGCTTCTCTGCCTGAAGTTTCCGGCCTAGGTGGAAACAGATTGAGAGCCAGTCTTGCCGTGCCTTTCCTTGAGGGGTGGGTTGCGTCACCGTACAGGGCCAACCGAGGCGCTCCACTGGTTGTGGTGAAGACTGTAGAATGGTCGATGTACTTCACCCCCATGCTGTCACATGCCCGCTGTAGTTTTCTGTTGCTAGGGGCAATGACAGCATTGAGGATGTGACGGCCTCTGGCTGGTATGATGGCAGAGGCATGGAGTGTGGCTTTGGGGAAGGTGTGGCGGCATTGGGAGAGAAGGTTTCTCCATGTCGCAGTGCCAATGCCACCATCTTCGGACGTTGCTGGCAGCCGGCAGTCATTCACCCCAACATGAATGGTGGCACTCCTCACATTAGTGGCAGGTGGCTGCTGACTGAGCCACCCTGCTAGTTCCCGGATTGTTAAATCGGGGACACACACTTTCTGTGAGAAGCTGCCTGGGGGGGATGACCGGGAAATGTCCACTCCCTGAATTGTGGAGTCGCCTAAAAGGATTTTCGAGGCATTGGGATTGATTAGGCCTATAGCTCTTTTGAGTGGATGGGTGGGGTCTTTGGTAGGAGAGGATTGGGGATCTTTATTAGGCTTAGTAGGGAGAGGGTCTTTTTTGGTTGTGGAAGCAGAAGGATCAGTGGCCAGGGAGAGAGAGGGAGAGGAAACTTTCTGATCTGAGGGACAGTTAGGCTTTGGATGACTTTTTTTCAGTTTGGGTTTGATTTGTTTGGGGGGAGTTTGGGTGAGGACACATTGCCTGAAGGGGTATGTTTTTGGGACAGGGTAGTTAGGTGGTCGATTTCAATTTTGAAAGATTGTCTGGCTTCCAGAAATGCAGCTCTGAGTGCTGTGATCTCTGCTTGTAGAGAATGTGTCACAGCTTCAAAGTCTGCCTTGGAAATACAGTTTTCATGACAGCATGTGGAGTGAGGATCACTGTCACTGTCTGTCATGGTGGTTCTGTCACTTGTGGCTAGGCCTAGCTGTTGGTTGTGGCCAGCAGGGTGGAGGGGGGAGGTATTGTTTGTTCCCCCCAGTTGGCACTGAGCCATGGTGGGTCCACAAGGAGTGGGGGAGGAAGAGTTTGTCTCAGGGGTTACAGCATCAAGGGGGTGGGAGGGGGAAGGAGAAGGAGAGGTGGTGGTGGCTTGTTGCTCCGTGCTATGCTGACTACAATCAAGCATATCAGCAATAGGAGAAGAGGGCGAAGACAAGGGATGGAGGGTAGGACTGGAGGGGGAGAGTGAGGTAAGAGAAGTGTCCCCCTTCTCTTCAAGGAGGCCAGGTGTAGTAGGCCTAGTTGTGGTAGGCCTAGTGGAGACAACCGTCTGCTGGCTTGAGTCAATCTGTTGGCTTGAGTCCAATGATGGCTGACAGACGTCTGGTGTGTTAGCTAACACTTCCTCTTCAGCTGAACTTGAAGAGGTGTCAACAGAGGAGTGTTCCTCATCACATGCACTGTCTTCCTGTTGGTCCATGATGCACAGCCTATTCCTAATACTATCACTTGATTGTTCTGCTTCACTAATGCATGCAATGTTTGTACTGTCTTCACTAGATGCTAAATAGTCCACTATGGAGCGAAGTTTCTTAAACTCATTGTCTATCCAGTCATGACAGCCCTTTCCTTGCACTAAAATTAAGTTGGTGGTATAGTAGATGTGTATTTTTAAGAGCTTGCCTTGGTCTGTGCGTATTTCTAGGGTTGACTGAAAAAGATCTGATGGGGTGGGGGATGTAAAGTCAATGTCATCTTCAGTATCATAAATTTCGTGCTTTGCTCTATATTCTGTCCATGTTGAATTGAAAATTGGGGGGGCATATTTTCCTACATATCTATGAAATAATGTATATCGCCAATGAGGCATGCGGGTGTGTATACATTCGAATTTTTTCTGGATAGAGTCTAATGTGTTCTGAATTTCTTCCAGTCTATGTGTGTTAAAAATATTGTCTCTTGTCATTGATCGAGTAGTCGGCCTCATGATGAAGTCCCTATGTGTCCCTAGTGCCGTAAAGGTTTGTTTACAGATATTCAAGTAATGCCATGGTTCCCCTACGGCCAAAGCCTAGCCCCTGACGGGGCATGGCAGCCGTGGGCTTGGCCTAATGAATTAACCTAGTGATGTACATTCATTTTACTTTGAAGCTATTGGTTAGGCCTACTGTATTCATTCTGTTTTGTTTTTGTTATTGATTTTTTCTCACATATTTATAAATATATCGGGTAAGCTTATATTTCAATGTGTATCATATTTTTAGGTAAAAAAAACAACAACAAAAACACCTTACTTGTTGGAGATAAATAACATGTTCAACACCTCAGGAACAGCACAGAAGAAAACCGCACATGAAGCACTATGCGATGTGATGTGAAAATGTGAAGATAGAAACACAATTAAAGCACAAATAAAAGCACAAAACTGATGTGAAATATACGGCAACACTGAAGACTAGGAAATAAACGGGAACACTGAAATAAACTGAAATAAACAGCACAACTGAAATAAACAGCGCAACTGAAGCCGTAGGTGGAACGTCACGTCACGTCACGTTCCGCTTGGCTGCACACTGGAGCCCCTCTCGAATACGTCTTGACACTACGACGGTCGCTGAGAGAGAGAGAGAGAGAGAGGAGAGAGAGAGAGAGAGAGAGAGAGAGAGAGAGAGAGAGAGAGGAGAGAGAGAGAGAGAGAGAGAAGAGAGAAGGCAAAGGCAGGAACAAGGCAAAATTCTTTTATTCGAGGATAATAGATAAGCACACATGTGCTTTTTTACATCCAGTCCCTGCCCCTTTCAGGGATAACATCAAGATAAAAAGACAGCCTCAACTAAAACAAGAACAATTATAATGATCCAATTACCAAGAGCAAACCATACCAAGTATCAAACAACAGGTAAGAAATAAGACAGAGATACAATATTAAGGTAATGTTATAAAAAAAAGACACTCATTCAGAAACGAAAATAAGAAGTAAGAATCAGTGATGATTTTGATTTGAATAATAAACAAGCAAACAAACAAACAAAGAAACCAAAAATAATAAAAAAAACAAAAAAAATTAAAAAAACAAAAAACCCCAACCCCCCCCAAACAAACAAACAAAAAAAGGCGCAATGATTATAGATCAAACATGAGAATATGATGAGGTTAGATGACTGAAAACATCAATCCACCACCATCTATCATCAAAATGTCCCATAAAACATAAGATTTTGATAAAGGGTGAGAAAGAACAATAACAACAGGTAAGAAATAAGACAGAGATACAATGTTAAGGTAATGTTATAAAAAGGCACTCATTCAGAAACGAAAATATGAAGTAAGAATCAATGAAGAATTTGATTTGAGTACAAAAAAAACAAACAAAAACCAATCAAAGCAACAACAACAACAACAACAAAAAAAGGCGCAATAATTAAAGAGCAAACATGAGAATATGATGAGGTTAAATGACTGAAAACATCAATCCCACCATCTATTATCAAAACAAGTCCCATAAAGCACAAGTTTTTGAACAAAAAACCCCCAACTCACATTCACACACACACACACACACACACACACACACACACACACACACACACACACACACACACACACACCTCACTTAGTCTTATGATTATAGTCATAAGATCATCATAATCAGAGAGAAGTGAGGAGGGAGAGGGCAGATAGTTGGAGAGGGGAGAAGTGTGGTTTGTTATTTTTGATTCATCAAGTAGATTAGAAGGTGATTTTTGAAGGCTGTTGATGATCGATACTGTTTAACTGAGTCAGGGAGGGAGTTCCATAGCGTAGGGCCTGAGTATAGTAAACTAGTTTTGAACAAGTCTATTCTTGGGATTGGGACACTTGGCTTTACGGTATTTCTGGAATGATTCATTGGGAATTTGTCTTTTAAGAATGTGGGGACATTTCCTGTCAGTATCTTAAACATCATGGTGCCTTTGTTATATTTTAGTCTTTGGTGTAGGGGAAGGATATTTAACTGAGTATAATCCCCTTCTAGCAAGGTTGTTTTCTTCAGAAGGACCAGTTTAAGACCACGTTTATGCAGACTTAGTAATGGTTTCATGATATTTGCACTGGCAGAGTCCCACAGGGTTGCAGCATAGTCTATTGAGGATTGTATATAAGCTTGAAAAAACAGTTTCCTTGAATGGAAATCGAGAAAGTGTTTAATTTTAATCAACTGGTAGACTTTTTTGGACAAGTATTTGCATAGGTGAGATATGTGGTAGAACCAGCTGAGATTTTCATCAATTGTCACTCCTAGAACTTTGTGGTGAGAGGTCTGTTCAATTGCTTCCTTTTTTATGTGAATTGGAAATAGTTTATGTGGTAAATTTTGTCGCTTTTGTCTGGTAGTGATAAACATGCATTTTGTTTTTTGGGGATGGATAGACATGTGGTTCAGTTCAGTCCATTTGACAAGGTCGTCAGTGCTTTTTTGTAATAAGGTTGTGAGATAGTCAATGTCATTATGGCTCGTATGTATGGTTGTATCATCTGCAAATAGTTCACATTTGGAATTGATATGTAGAGGAAGGTCATTAATGTATAATGAAAAGAGAATAGGGCCCAATATGGATCCCTGTGGTACTCCATAATGAATGGGCTTTAGTTTGGATGTTGATATAGCTATTGAGACACACTGGTGTATATTTGTAAGATATGAATCGAGTAGTCCTAGGGTTTTTGTAGAAATGTTATACAGGTTTAGCTTTTTAAGGAGAAGTTTGTAGTCAATTGTATCAAATGCTTTTTTTGAAATCAACAGATAATACTCCACAAAATTTATTGTCATTGATGTTTGATAGCCAATTATCTACAAGACTGGCTAGTGCTGTATGACACGAGTGCTTTATTCTAAATCCAGACTGATTAGGATGAAGTAAGTTGTTGATTTCTGTATGACGGACTAAGTGTTTATTCATATGTTTTTCCAGTGGTTTTGAAAGGATCGGTATAATGGAGATGAACCTAT
>CM060347.1:22776374-22796374 GCA_030674155.1 Stramonita haemastoma | reverse complement strand
AATCTTTGTTGGTACTCTTAAAAAAAAAACAACATGCAACATTATGTTTACTCATTTGGAATTCTATGTCACAGTTTAAAAATACCGACATTTTTATCCATTTTCTACAGGGGTGTTATGAAATATAGGAAAAAATGGAAGCAATGTTTGTTACAAAAAATACCTTTGTACTCTCTCTCTTTTTTTTTTAAACACCAAAAATGCAACATTTTGTTCATTTATTCAGATGGACAAGTTTGGAACTTTGTCTCACATAGTTAAAAAAAACCGATATTTTTTTAAAAATCATTTTTGTCTAGGGGTGTAATAAAATCAGGAAAAATGGAAGCAATTTTTGTTACAAATATCTTGTTGGTACTCTAAAAAAATAAAACAAAAAACATGCAACACTTTCTTCATTCATTCATATGGACAAGTTTGGATTTTTTTCTCACATAATTATGATAACATTCATTCAATTGCGTTGTAATTTTATCCCTACCATTGTGCATTTACTGTTGAGATTCTAGAACAAATTTAACTAGGTTTTGAGGCAAAAAGTAAGATTCTTGGTTTTGTTTTTTGTAATGAAGTGTAGTATTAGAGCAAGGAAACCACTGATAATACTTGCAACCCAAAAGCAAGAAAAAGCAAAACAAACAAACTAATCATGCTACTGATAAATGGGGTTTCCAATTCATTCCATGGGAGTAAGATCAATATCTGTGGCAAAAAAAGAGTTTTCTTCAACCAGATTTGGTAAAACAACAAAAGTGAGTGGTTGTATAACAAAATGTATACAAACATTAAAAAAAATCAAAACATTGCAATTTTAAAGTCACATTTAAATACATCCTCTTCCTCCACCATTTAAAAAAAATGGCAAATTCTTGTAAAAATGAAATTTTGATTACTGCTGCAAATCCAGCAATTTTACAGAGATTTCTGTAAAAACCACACACACAACTTTGTTTACCATGACTATAGAAAATATATTTGGCAATAAATCAATTCTGATTCCTGCCTTTGTCAAAAGCCAGTACATGACTAGATTTTACTTTTTTTATAATGATATTTGAATCGACAGAAAAGAAAACAAACGAACAAGGCTATTGCAGGACTAGATTTTTTCAACTGACATTTTACAACTCAAATTTTGCCAACACTTAAGAAAATAATATTGTATTTCTTGCATTCAATCTATTTTTAAAAAAAGAAGAAAAATTTACTATTGTATTTCTTGCATTGAATCTATTAAAAAAAAAAACCCGAAAAATATACTATTGTATTTCTTGCATTCAATCTATTTAAAAAAATCTGAAAAAAATACCATTGTATTTCTTGCATTCCATCTATTGAAAAAGGAAAAAAGAAACGTTTGCTATTGTATTTCTTGCATTCAATTATTTTTTTTTTAAAACGAGAACTTTACTATTGTATTTGTTGCATTCAATTTATTTCAACAAACCCCCCGAAAAAATCACTATTGTTATTTCGTGCATTGAATCTATATATTAAAAAAACCCAAACATTTTCTATTGTATTTCTTGCATTCAATCTATTAAAAAACACACGAAATATTTACTATTATATTTCTTGCATTCAATCTAATTTTTTGAACACAAAAACCTACTATTACATTTCTTAGATTCAATCTCATAAAACCAAAAAATATGCTGGTGTAATTCTTGCATTGAATTTCACAGAAAAAACGAAAAATAAACCATTACATTTCTTGCATTCAATCCAATAAAAAATGTACTATTGTATGTCTTGCATTCAATCTCATAAAAATCGAAAAATGCGCTATTTTATTTCTTACATTCAGTCTAATGAAAGAAAAGTATTCAATTGTATTTTTACATCCATTTTCATTAAAAACAAACAAACAAAAAGTATAAAATATATGTATACACTACTAAAAAAATCACCAACCCTATACTTTTGAATTTCTTGCATTCAACTTTATAAAAAAGCAAAAGAGTTACTATATAAAGAAAAAATACACCATCTTTCCCTCGCCTCTCCCTCTCTCCCTCCCCCCTCTCTATCTCTCCCCCCCCCCTCTCCCTCTCTCTCTCTCTCTCTCTCCAAAAAACAAACAATGAAACCAAAAAAACAACAAAAACAAATCTACGATCTGAACATGGATGGTCATTCCCCTTAAATACTGCTTTACCTTCCTCCTCTTCCCTCACCTAAGAAAAAGACATAAAAACATTTCTGCAAACACTAGCATGCACATGTGCATACATATTTGCGCTCATATCTATCTCTTACGCACTGCCACACTGACAGCACTCCTATCAATTCTAAAAAAAACATTTACCAATTTTCAATTATGCAATCACATTTCAGTTTTCTTTACATAAAATGTATAAGGTCAATTCTACAGCAGTCTGCAAATAAGAATTTTGCATCCTGGATACAATTTTTTTTAAATCCAACTTTGCTTTTCCTGTGATAGTCATAGGACCAGATCATTTTTCTCTGACACTGTCTCAATCAATGTAAAAAAAAAAATCAAACAAAAAAGTAAAAAAAAGAAAACCCAACTGAAGACACCAGTGGTCGACCATGCATCAGAAACATTCATTCAAAAATAAGTAGCAAGAATCATATGCATATCCATAACTGCAAACTGCTTTTCCCACTAAAAAATCTAAAACACACACACACACACACACACACACACACACACACACACACACACACACATTCTGCTGGTGTCACAATAAATCTTAACTGTTACTGGAACACCAGTGATATACCATTCCTAGATATGCCTGAAGTACACACACGCACACACACACACAACTTTTTTCGCTGGTGTCACAATATATCTAAGAACTGCTACTGGAACACCAGTGATATACCATTCCTAGATATGCCTGCAGTACACGCACGCACGCACACACACACACACACACACACACACACACACACACACACACACACACACACACACACACACACACACACATCTTTTTTCGCAGGTGTCACAATATATCTTAAGAACTGCTACTGGAACACCAGTGATATACCATTCCTAGATATGCCTGCAGTGTACACACACACACACACACACACACACACACACACACACACCACACACACACACATCTTTTTCGCTGGTGTCACAATATTATCTTAAGAACTGCTACTGGAACACCAGTGATATACCATTCCTAAATATGCCTGCAGTACACACACACACACACAACACACACACACACACACACACACACACACACACACACACCTTTTTTCGCTGGTGTCACAATATTATCTTAAGAACCGCTACTGGAACACCAGTGATATATCATTCCTAGATATGCCTGCAGTACACACACATACTTTTATGCCAGTGAAGATGGATGACAATTTCCAACCTGTTTGCACGCAAGGATTGGATATAAAAGAAAAAGCACATAGTGCTTATTTCATTAACCTCGAAACAAAAGAATTTGAGAACACACACACGCAAGTCTCTGTCTCTCGTATATTCACGGAAACGGATGATAGAATTTGCAAAGTCGCGTGCACACTGAGACCAAATGTAAAAAAGGGCACAAGTGCTTATTCCATTATTGGCAAAATAACATTTTGAGAATGTTTAGGAACGGATGACAAAATTTGCCTAAAAGCATGTACACGGAGACTGGATGTAAAAAAGCCGCATCAGTGCTTTTTCTGTTATATTCGAAATGAAAGAAATCGCGCGCGCGCACACACAACACACACACACAACACACACACACACACACCACGGCGCGCGCGCCACCCCCCCCCCCCCCCACACACACACACATACAGAGTCTTTTTTCATTCCTACTGACCTAAACATACTTTCTGCCCCTCCTTTTAAACACCCCTGTCCTAAAATGCATCCCATCGCCCCCCCCCCCCCCCCCTTCGCCCCACCTTCTCCCCTCCCCCCGCCTCTCAATTCCATCACTCCGTTATTCCGATCATAAAATTGTGCATTTTTTAATCTGCATCCCATATTTTTATTTTAAAGATATTTTTTTCATAATCTGCCCCCTCCCCTAATGATGACTACCTGTCCATTACTACCTATCCCCTATCGATGACTACCTGTCCCCTATCCATCACTACCTGTCCCCTATCCATCACTACCTATCCCCTATCCATCACTACCTATCCCCTATCCATCACTCCCTATCCCCTATCCATCACTCCCTATCCCCTATCCATCACTCCCTATCCCCTATCCATCACTACCTATCCCCTATCCATCACTACCTATCCCCTATCCATCACTACCTATCCCCTATCCATCACTACCTATCCCCTACCCATCACTACCTGTCAGCATTCACACATTCAGTCCTCATATCCCCACAGACCTAAACATCCTAACCACCATCCCCCTTCCTAACATCTCTTCTTAAAATTCTACCTCCAACCTTCCCTTCCACCCCCCTCCCGCAATAGGGGGGGGGGGGGCTGTCAGTATAAATAGTCTCCCCAACTTCTGGAAATTCTGTGCTAGCAATTCCCTCATTTCTCTCATGTTTCTGCCTTGTTCCTTTTCTTCTCTTTTTCTTGTCTGTTTTCTACGTTTTGATCCATTTTCCTGCCATTTTTCAGAAAAAGAGAAATAACGATTCTCTCGTACGCGGAAATCATACGCCCTGGGTCTGCCTTGTCAGGCGCTTAACGGCAGCGCAGCGCATTTTGGCTCAGATGACAGACAACAGTAGTTGCTGTCTGAGTACAACGACGACGAAAAAGAAAAAGTTCTACAACCACCCCCAACCATACGAGACAAAAATGTTTTGCCATAATGTCAGCATGTACCAAGGAATCTACCTGCCATTTGTGTCCACATGAAGGGCCAGGGTTTGAGTGACTGTAAAGGTTAGTTGAAAAGGGTTAGGGTTAGTGTTAAAGGTTAATATTGGGGCAAGGGTTGTCAGTCCGTTGGCTGGTCTGTCTGCATGCATGCATGTGGACACAAGAACAGGTAGACACTATGGTGTGTAGCTTTAGACACAACGGTCTAGATTTTGTTTTATCACCTATTAAAAATTTAGCGTAAGGGGGGGACGCAAAAGTAGTCTTATCAAATTGCTCTAATTACCACTCCTATCAACATCAAAGGTTTTTTGTTGGATTTTGGAGTTTGGGGTTTTTGAAACAATAAATTTCCATTTTTCAGCCAAGTCATTGAAGATTTTACATTTGTGAACAATTTTTTCTCCATTAAAAAAGAGAAAAGATTACGCCCAAAATAACCCCCGAGAGAATTTTAAAATAAAGGAAAACGCCAAAATTAAACTGCGTGAAAAAAATCTATTAGCTAGCCTCCTACCCCCCCTTTATACCCACTGCTGAAAAAAAGTGTATTCTACCCCCTCCTCCCTACACCCCTTTTCCTTAACATCCATCTCTTACCAAGAGTTATGTCCCCTCTTCATTACCACCCCTTCCCCCTACACACACACACACACACACACACACACACACACACACACACACAGAAACACACACAGACACAACACACACACACACACAGCACACACACACGCACGCACACGCACACGCACACACACACACACACACACACACACACACAATCGAATCGGATGAAGCTATAAACCGAGGCCCCATGTGCGAACGCACGCAGAACATCTTGCGCACACATTAAAACCTGTTCCGCTTTTCGAAGGTGAGGCCATTGTGTGCCGGTGGGAACAGTTGACAAAATTGACAAAACCGCATACACACGGGAACTGGATGTATAAAGCACACGAGTGCTTATTCCATTATCCTCGATAAAAATGATAAACACACACACACACACACACACACACACACACACACACACACACACACACACACACACACACACAACCAACGCAGAATACCTTGCACACACGTTAAAAACCTGTTCCCCGTTTCGGAAGAGTATGCCATTGTGCACCGGTGCGAACGGATGACATTTAAAAAAAAAAACCCCGCATATACACGGGACTGGATGAAAAACCACATGGATGCTTATTCTATTATCCTCGAAATAAAAGAAAAATTGTATACAACATTCATGTTTTGTGGTGTATGGAAAAAATCTTTTACTTAAAAATGTTTTTAACGACCATTTAACCTATCTTTTTTTTAAATACTAAGTGCATTTCGGAATGATATATCAATGGTAGATCCTTCCATAGCCTTGTACATAATACTGTGAAACTGAGCTGTGATTCAACTATCATACTCCCCACCTCTCTCTCTCTCTCTCTCTCTCTCTCTCTCTCTCTCTCTCTCTCTCTCTCTCTCTCTCTCTCTCTCTCTCTCTCTCTCTCTCTTCTCTCTCTTCGTTTCTCTCCTACTTAATACTACAACAAACTATTATTGCATCTGCACCCATCATCTATGTTTGACCAGAAAAAAAAATCCAACAGATAAAACAAAAGAACAAAAAATACTTCAAAACATCACAAAAATGTTGAGTCCTACAAGGATTGATGGGGCACTAAAGGGTATATAACTACAAGCATCCTCCCCCCCAAATAAAAAGGATGATGCCAGTCATATATTTTTTTTAAATCAAAAAGGCATCACAGATGATCACAAGTCTTAACAAGGAATGTTGAAGACGAGCCTATTTTTCTCAACATAACTATGAAATCCGATTCATTGACAAAAAAACAAACAACCTCAGTGTAAACAAAAATATCCGGTCTTACACGTAACAATGTGACAAGTACGAACAATATTTTAATCAATAATATTTAAAAGATTAAAAAAAAAGTTAACAGCAAAGGATGCCACTCTCACAAAAAAGAATTATGAATTATTTCAGTGCTGGTTGATGAAAAAAACCCGCTGCATATCAAAGAATTTGTAATCCTTTTACCGTCTTTCGAGCAGAAACATAATCAGAGTATTGGCTTCCACTCTCCATTACTTCACATTAAAAACAAATCGAAATGTACTATAGAGCATTACCAGAGCATTGCTGTAGAGAATTACTATAGAGCACTACCAGAGGAGTACTATAGAGCACTACCAGAGGAGTACTATAGAGCACTACCAGAGGAGTACTATAGAGCATTACCAGAGCAGTACTATAGAGCATTACCAGAGGAGTACTATAGAGCACTACCAGAGGAGTACTATAGAGCACTACCAGAGGAGTACTATAGAGCATTACCAGAGCAGTACTATAGAGCATTACCAGAGCAGTACTATAGAGCATTACCAGAGGAGTACTATAGACCATTACCAGAGCAGTACTATAGAGCATTACCAGAGCAGTACTATAGAGCATTACCAGAGCAGTACTATAGAGCACTACCAGAGTATTACTATAGAGCACTACCAGAGGAGTACTATAGAGCATTACCAGAGCAGTACTATAGAGCATTACCAGAGCAGCACTATAGAGTATTACCAGAGCATTACTGCAGAGAATTGCTATAGAGCATTACCAGAGGAGTACTATAGAGCATTACCAGAGCAGCACTATAGAGCATTACCAGAGCAGTACTATAGAGCATTACCAGAGCAGTACTATAGAGCATTACCAGAGCAGCACTATAGAGCAGTACTATAGAGCATTACCAGAGCAGCACTATAGAGCATTACCAGAGCAGCACTATAGAGCAGTACTATAGACCATTACCAGAGCAGCACTATAGACGCATTACCAGAGCAGTACTATAGAGCATTACCAGAGCAGCACTATAGAGCATTACCAGAGCAGCACTATAGAGCATTACCAGAGCAGCACTATAGAGAATTATCAGAGCAGTACTATAGAGCATTACCAGAGCAGTACTATAGAGCATTACCAGAGCAGTACTATAGAGCATTACCAGAGCAGTACTATAGAGCATTACTATAGAGCATTACCAGAGCAGTACTATAGAGCATTACCAGAGCAGTACTATAGAGCATTACCAGAGCAGCACTATAGAGCAGTACTATAGAGCATTACCAGAGCAGCACTATAGAGCATTACCAGAGCAGCACTATAGAGCAGTACTATAGAGCATTACCAGAGCAGCACTATAGAGCATTATCAGAGCAGTACTATAGACCATTACCAGAGCAGTACTATAGAGCATTACCAGAGCAGTACTATAGAGCATTACCAGAGCAGACTATAGAGCATTACTATAGAGCATTACCAGAGCTATACCAGAGCAGTACTATAGAGCATTACCAGAGCAGTACTATAGAGCATTACCAGAGCAGTACTATAGAGCAGTACTATAGAGCATTACCAGAGCAGTACTATAGAGCATTACTATAAGAGCATTACAGAGCATACTAGAGCAGTACTATAGAGCATTACCAGAGCAGTACTATAGAGCATTACTATAGAGCATTACCAGAGCAGTACTATAGAGCATTACCAGAGCAGTACTATAGAGCAGTACCTAGAGCATCGAGCAGTACTATAGAGCATTACCAGAGCAGTACTATAGAGCATTACCAGAGCAGTACTATAGAGCATTACCAGAGCAGTACTATAGAGCATTACCAGAGCAGTACTATAGAGCATTACCAGAGCAGTACTATAGAGCATTACCAGAGCAGTACTATAGAGCAGTACTATAGAGCAGTACTATAGAGCATTACCAGAGCAGTACTATAGAGTATTACTATAGAGCATTACCAGAGCAGTACTATAGAGCATTACCAGTACTACACGCATGAACAAAGCGCTTTTTTAAAAATCTGGTATATAATACTTTTAAGGGGAAAGCCATCAAACGTTGAAGACTACTACAAAGAGCATTTTCTTTAAGAAAATTCTTAATCGCATTGATTATGATTTACCGTGTTGTCCCCGATGTTTTCGATGATTTGCCGTGTTGTCTTCGATGTTGTTTTCGATAATTTGCCGTGTTGTCCTCGATGTTGTCTTCGATGTTGTCCTCGATCGATGATTTGCCGTGTTGTCTTCGATGTTGTCCTTGTTGTCTTTGATGATTTGCCGTGTTGTCTTCGATTATTTACCGTGTTGTCCTCGATGATTTGCAGTGTTGTCTTCGATGTTGTCGTCGTCTTTGACAATTTGCCGTGTTGTCTTCGATGTTGTCCTCTATAATTTTCCATGTTGTCCTCTATGATTTTCCGTGTTGTCCTCGATGTTGTCCTCGGATGATCTGAAGTGTTGTCCTCGATATTGTCTACGATAATTTGCCGTGTTATCTTCGATGTTGTCCTCAATGGTTTGCCGTGTTGTCTTCGATGTTGCCTGAATGATTTTCCGTGTTGTCTTCGATGTTGCCTGAATGATTTTCCGTGTTGTCTTCGATGTTGTCCTCGATGGTTTGCAGTGTTGTCTTCAATGTTGTCCTTGATGATTTGCCGTGTTGTCTTCGATGTTGTCCTCAAAGATTTGCTGTGTTGTCTTCGATGTTGTCCTCAAAGATTTGCAGTGTTGTCTTCGATGTTGTCCTCAAAGATTTGCAGTGTTGTCTTCGATGTTGTCCTCGTCATTGATGATTTGCCGTGATGTCTCCGATGTTGTCCTCGATAATTTGAAGTGTTGTCCTCGATGTTGTCATCAAGCTGATGGACTTGCAAAACAGGGGGCACAGAAAGAACAATATGAAAGTAGCCTTACCTTCCATGCAAAGAAGACAATCATCAAATCTATGGCCCGACCTAGAGTAGAGAAGGATGACTACCACCACCTCAAAAGAGAAGATCAAGTCACAATTCTAAGACTCCGCACTGGGCACAACAGGCTAAACCACCATATGTCCACAAAACTGAAACTTGCTCCTTCTCCCCTGTGTGCCTGTGGTAAAGAAAACCAGACAGCCGAGCACATCCTTCAAGGGTGTACGCTATTCAGCGACCTGAAGAAGAAAGTGTGGCCGACAGAGATAACCCTACAGACCAAGCTATATGGCCCGCGAGAGGAGCTGCAAAGGACTTGCCATTATTTTTCCCTGACACATCTGACAGTGTACAGCGAACGAGAAAAGAAGAAGAAAGATGTTGTCATTGAAGATTTACTGCGTTGTCTTCGATGTTGTCCTTGATCATTTGTCGTGTGGCGTCCCTCATGTCCACCCTGACGACCATCTTGGTTATGGGCCTTGCTGATACTGATGCTCTCCCCTTGTAGAAAAGGCAGGTCACTATGGCTGCCCTCACACATTACTGTCAGGTCAGGTTACTGGCCCTTGATTCCAGACCACAGCCCCTGAAAGCACAAGTCATCAGTAAAACTGTGGTGTGTGGTTTGTGTGTGTGTGTGTGTGGGGGGGGGGGGGGGGTGTGGAGTGGTGTGGTGGTGGGTGTGGTGTGTGTGATGGTGGTGGTGGGTGTGTGTGTGTGCGCACTTATGTACATGCTCTTTTAAAAATTCCGTCGTAAGTTTCGAAAGGCATGCTATGGCCTACTCTTCCTAAGGGCAAAACAGGTTTTAACATGTACCCAATATGTTCTGCGTGCGTTTGCAGGTGGGATCTTGGCTTAAGTCTCATCCAAAAGACTTTCTGAAGAGTGGAGTCGGCACTGATGCTAACTCCAGGGGAAAAGAAATCTCGAATGAAAGTCCCCACGGTGGCTCAAACCCGGGCCGTGAGATCCTGAGCTCAACGCTCTGACCACTAGGCCGTCTCTGTTCCCTACAGAAATAGCTAATGCCCAGTGATTACATACTTTTCCAAAGGAAGTTATCAACTACACTATTTCCGCACATCTGTGTATCTGCATAAGTTACAAAAATAAACTTATCCAGTACACACTTTCCGTACAATTTTTTTTCCCGAATAAATTCAAAAACAAAATTATCAAGCACATTTTTACTGCACGTTTCTTTCTGAATGAATTCCAAGCATGGAGGCATTCTTTCAACACAATAAGTAGCAAACAAAAACCAAAAGACAGTCTTAACAATTAAAAAAAAAACCCTCAATGACTCATGTCTTTAACCAGAGGCAAGCTATATTTTACTCAAAGACTTAGTTAAACGCCCCATACCTTAATCATGTATATTAAATCGCTTCACTATAGCTGTACACTTCTTATATACTTACACGTCCCAAGTATTTGATGAAGTCAGTTTTCCACTACAGCTATACACATATACTTACATGTTCTGAGCATTATTTTGATGTCAGCTTTCCAGACGATGGCCTCATTTTTGAGGAGACGGCTCCCAGGTGATTCACATGATGGCTTTCAAGGGGAGACTCTCAGATGACCCACATGATGACTCACCACAGAAGAGGACTCTCAGATGACCCACACGACCACTCACCAGATTAGGACCCGCGTGGAATAAAGAATGGGAAGGAAGGAGCCTAAGGAAATGCTGTGAACATGTGAGAGGTGACAAAGTCCCAATCCCTTGTGACCACTGTCTCAAAGCCTGTGTAGGCGGTGGTGTTTACGGACACCAAGATCAGTGTAGGCGGTGGTGTTTACGGACACCAAGATCAGTGTAGGTGGTGGTGTTTACGGACACCAAGATCAGTGTAGGCGGTGGTGTTTACGGACACCAAGATCAGTGTAGGCGGTGGTGTTTACGGACACCAAGATCAGTGTAGGTGGTGGTGTTTACGGACACCAAGATCAATGTAGGCGGTGGTGTTTACGGACACCAAGATCAGTGTAGGCGGTGGTGTTTACGGACACCAGAATCACTGTCACCTAGATTGCGCTCCTGTCGTCTCTTGCATCAAATTTTAGTTCCTTATTTTTATTTATTTCTATGGTTTAGTTTTTTTATATATAATTTTTAGTCTATCTTTGTACATTATTTCCTTTTCTATGCTTTGTTTAATGAAAATGGTTTAGGTTTTGTGTTATATTATATTTTATTCCCTATTCTATGTTTATTTTTCCATTTTATTCCTCTACTTTTATCATTGAGCAAGGACTGAGGATGCAATCTGAAGTGTGCCCAGTGATTAGCGATCAGCGGTCAGTAGCCTGCCGTCAAACGATCTTTGTTTTATTTTATAATTTATTATATATTTTATATTTTTATATCTTATATTAAAATTTTTTATATATTCTATATATTTTATCTTTTATATAAAATAAAATAAAAATCGTTTGACGGCCGGCTACTGACGGGTCAGACGCTTAACGGCAGCGCAACGCGTTTTCGCTCATAGGACAGAAAAGCGAAGTTGATGTCTGATCTGAGCGTTTGATGAAAAAGATCCGATATTTTCCTGTAGTCCCAGACCTCAGAAAACCTTCAGGGTTTTGCTGTATGCCGAAATGGGATGCGCGGGGCCTGACTTGTCAGGCGCTTAACGGCAGCGCAAGGCATTTTTCGCTCCTATGACAGACAGCCCTAGTTGCTTGTATATGTGTGTGTGTGAGAGAGAGGAGAGAGAGAGAGAGAGAGAGAGAGAGAGAGAGAGAGAGAGAGAGAGAGAGAGAGAGAGAGAGAGGAGAGAGAGAGAGAGAGAAAGAGACAGAGAGAAACGAGAGAGAGAGAGAGAGAGAGAGAGAGAGAGAGAGAGAAGAGAGAGAGAGAGAGAGAGAGAGAGAGAGAGAGAGAGAGAGAGAGAGAGACAGAGGAGAGAGAGAGAGAGAGAGGAGAGAGAGAGAGAGAGAGAGAGAGAGAGAGAGAGAGAGAAAGAGAGAGAGAGAGAGACAGACAGAGAGAGAGAGAGACAGAGACAGAGAGAGACAGAGAGACACACACAGAGAGAGAGAGAGAGAGAGAGAGAGAGAGAGAGAGAGAGAGAGAGAGACACACAGAGAGAGAGAGACAGAGAGACAGAGAGAGAGAGAGAGAGAGAGAGAGAGAGACAGAGACAGAGAGAGAGACAGAGAGAGAGAGAGAGACAGAGAGAGACAGAGAGAGAGAGAGAGAGAGAGAGAGAGAGAGAGAGAGAGAGAGAGAGAGAGAGAGAGAGAGAGAGAGAGAGAGAGAGAGAGAGAGAGAGAGAGAGAGAGTTGGACGAAGCAGAAGTAGAAGCTTCTTTGCATTTCCGTGTCTTCATTCCCTCCCCTTTTATTGACCAACACGGGCCTAACCAGTGAGAGTTATGCGGGTCGTGGATTGTGTGGTGAGGAGGTCAAAGGTTGCTGGGAAGTGTCTGAAAGCAAAGATATATCCCTTATTCAGAATGCAGCTCCCTTCATGGTAGGCAAAAACGGTGGAAACGCAAAAATCTCACCATTAGTGAACCTCGGGGCTCTAGAAGAGGAAGGAAAACAAAACAAAAACAGCAAAAAAACACTATTTCTGAGGAAAAACTACAGAATTATTCAACAATGCATCACTTAGAACAAGAGCCAGTATCAAACTGTATTCTGACCTCAGTCAGATGAATATCATGTTTTTTTTCTGTTTTTTTTGTAGCAAACACTGGCAACGACCAAAGTTTGTGGAAAAACAGTGGGATATGTTGGAAAAGGAACAAATCAAAACGATTCCCCGACCTTGCATTTTTTTCCCACCAGTTTGATAAAAAAAAAAATCGAACTGAATGTCAAAGTCCTTCGGATGAGACTATATAAACCGACGCCCCGTGTGCAAATACACGCGGGACATCTTGCACGTCCGTTAAAAAGCCTGTTCCGCATTTTAGAAGAGCAGACCATTTCGTGCCAGGTAGTAACCGATAAAAATGTCAAACATTGCACAGACACTGTGGTCGTGTTTAGACATCACCCGCCCCCCCACCTCCCCCTCCACCCCCCCTCCCGGAAGTCAGAATACCGCTACCTCAGTGGTCGGGGGAAAACGGTTGCATACGGAAAAATCTCACTTTTACTGAACCTCGCGGCTCTAGCTGAAGATCGAAAAAACCAACAACTTTGGATATGAAATATTGTCACAGAGAGAGAGAGAGAGAGAGAGAGAGAGAGAGAGAGAGAGAGAGAGAGAGAGAGACAGACAGACAGACAGACAGACAGACAGACAGACAGACAGACAGACAGAAACAGAGAGACACAGACAGGCAGACAGAGAGACAGAGAGAGACAGGCAGACAGACAAACAGACAGACAGACATATGGGGGGAGAAGAACGTCTGTAAAATTGCATCTAAAACATGTTACAAGCACACCCCCCCCTCCCCCAAAAAATTAACAAAAGTTAGAATAGGGGGGATTATTAAGCGACAACCGAGAGAGAGAGAGAGAGAGAGAGAGAGAGAGAGAGAGAGAGAGAGAGAGAGAGAGAGAGAGAGAGAGAGAGACAGAGACAGAGAGAGACAGAGAGAGAGAGAGAGAGAGGGGGGAGGGAGAAGAGTGAGGGAGAAAGAGGGGAAAGATAAAAAAAAAAAAGGGGGGGGGGAGGGCCACGGGAAAGGAAGAAGAATATTGTAGCATAATTTAAAAATAAGAGAGAGAGAGGGAGGGAGGGAGGGAGACAGAAAGACTGTGAGAAGGGGGGCAGAGAGAGAGAGAGACAGACAGACAGACAGAGACAGAGACAGAGAGAGACAGAGAGACAGTCAGATAGACAGACAGACAGACATAATACTAAGTATCGAGCGTCTACAAAATATGATAAACTTCATCCTACTCACATTTAGCTGATGGTTGAAGTCCTGCTTTCCTTTGCAGTCCCTCAGTGAACAGACAGCTCAGCCTCTGCAGGTGAATGCAGCAGTATGCTGCAGGTCCTCCAAGTCGCCGTATAGCTTATAGTGGCGGTGGTGGTAGTGGTGGTGGTTGTAGTGGTAGTAGTGGTGGTGGTCTGCTGTTTGTCAGCCATCTTGATGACAAGGCTCCTCTGTGAAGAAAAAACGAAGTTGAAATATTCTAGCACGGATTAGCTAGGAGCATGCTGCCCCCAGAAAGAAAAAAAAAAGCGTAAACTTGCTATTTTACAATAATGCAACATGAACACAGTCATCCTATTTTACTGCTATTGCTATGAGAACCCTTGAATGCAAAATTCTGTATTTAACGATGTGTGTGTGTGTGTGTGTGTGTGTGTGTGTGTGTGTGTGTGTGTGTGTGTGTGTGTGTGTGTGTGTGTGTGAGTGAATATATCGGTTTTATTCTTTTTCTTTTCTTTTTCGCAAAGGTAGTGTAAGTATGTAGAAAATTTTTACTAAAGCACACAGGTCTTGTGTCCAGACATGGCTCACCTGAATGGTGGGTAAAAACGGTGGCATAAGCAAGAATCTCACCATTGGTGAACCTCAGAGCTCTAGCTGAGGAATGACTCCACACCATAGCCCCCCAAACATACACACACACACAAACATACACACACACACACGCACACACGCACGCACACACACACACACACACACACACACACACACACACAGGATAATCTGGTGGTCAGTGATGCGCTCAGTGATCTGCTGACCCGGGTTCAAATCTCGTTTGAGGATTTTTCCTCTGGAGTTAACATCAGCGCTGACTCCACTCTCCCAAAACTCCTTTGATGAGACTATAAACCAAGGTCCCATGAACGAACGCACGCAGAATATCTTACATACACGTTAAAACCCGTTCCGCTTTTCAGAAGAGGAGGCCATTGTGTGCCAGTGGGGAACACTAAATAAAGATCATTGTGACTTTACTTGACACACATAACCCAACCTCCCTCTGAAAGAAGTACCAAAAAAAGTAGCAACTCCAAAAAAAACCCACACCATAATACAACACAACAACCACCATCAGTATTACCTGTAGCCTCAGGTCACAACTGCCCCAACTGGTGACGCTGCAGCAAAGTGATGGTAGTTTAAATTTCTGTGTCTGCAGAGACACGAAGTGGTGTTAGCCCTGGTCCAGTGCAGAGTGAAGTGAAGTGAAGTGAGATGCCCGCCATACGTTGACTGCTCATCTCCTGACGTCATGTGTGGGTGAATACAGTGTAGTCAGTTCAGGTTTCACGTGCATCATGGAAGGAAGCGTGTTGCACTGATAGGAAAACTTGTTGAGCTCTACACTTGAAGCATTTGCTGCTGTTTCTTCCATTCTTGTCCATGTGTTTCTGTTTATCTCTTTTTTAACACTAATTCTTTGATTTTGAGGATAATGGAATAAAGCACCAGTCAATCAAAATCATAATATTGTTTATTGCCCTACCAACCACAAAAGCCATATCAGGGCTGTCACCTCATCCAGTTTCAGTGGCTAAGCACCGGTTTAAGTCCTGTCCTACCCGACTTTTGCACAGTAACAGAGCCCACGGCACCACGAGAGTGCTGTACTGTTTGCATGCACACTTAACTAGCATCTTGACATGTGTGTCAATGTTGTTGTGGCAAAACCACAGCCCTAAAAAGTTAGCCTGACTTGAAATATTATGGCAAGTCTGTCGGAATGAAAGCTGGTACAGTGTGCGCAAAAATAAATAGTATTAAACATAATGATAATAAACAATATGATGCTCTACAGCACAGTGCAGAGCCATTGTGACATGCACATACACACACACACACACACACACACACACACACACACACACACACACACACACACACACACACACACACACACAGGATATCTGTGGATTCAACAACTTTTATTTCTGTAATTATAAACGAAAAACTATGACTAAGTTAAAACAAAAACTTTTTTTCGGAAAGAGAAAAAGTGATCAATGCTTGATTGTCTGCTCACGATCTTTGGTGTATCACTTATTACAGGAATAAAAATCGTTAAAAAAATCGCAAAGACATCTTGGAAAAATTAAATAAAAACCTACTACCAGACACCTGACTGGTACCGGTATAGATAACAAACTCGAAATAAGTTTTGATTAGGTGTAACTGAAAGCCTATGACTGAAACGGAAGGGAAACTGACAAAATAAGCCTGCCAACAGGATTCCGTTAATTCATGAATTTGCTTGAGGATAAAGTCACAATAACTAACACAAGTAAATAAATGTATTGTCATTTACTGGAAACAGATGACACTTGAGAGATAACACCATATGCTCAACAAGATAAAATAAAAGAGGCTGTACTTTTTAGGCCGACTTGTTCAGATTTTATGCATGTATTGGTTTATACCACTGGTTTGAGGAGAGAAACTTGGGGCGTTCACTTTGAGGATTCAAGACACAGCAACAACACGTTGGAAGTGCTGGCACAAATTCTGAGATCTGAGGCTGGTTTCACCGTTCCCATTCCAGCAATCAAAAAGGGGAAAGAAGGGGCCTACAGGCACCTGCCCAAGCTGTTGCGAAAAATACACGATGCGCGTGAGAGTCCATGTAATGCAAATGAATGAATAAGAAACATAACGTTATTGGATAAATTTTGCTTTTATGTGCATGTTGTTCAAAACTTGCCAGCCATATCTGGTGTGACGTCAACATTTCCTGAAAGAATCAAGTTGGGTTTTTCTGGAAATGCTTTGGGTTTGGTGAGCTCCCTTACAGGAAACAGACTGAAGGAGGTCTGGCTATTGCAAAGTAAAGTTCCCCAAACCGACTAGATCTAGACTGTCTTATATCCAGCTAACAACCTCCATGGCACCAGAAATTGACGTTCTTATAAGAGGGGTTTCTTATAAGCAAGATTCTTATACCTGAGCTCTCGTGAGTCATATTAAAGAACACCTCCAACAAACCCATTTTTTTGCTTTCTAATAAGAGAGAGAGAGAGAGAGAGAGAGAGAGAGAGAGAGAGAGAGAGAGACAAGGCAAGGCAAAGGCAAAGTATTTTATTCGAGGATAATAGATAAGCACTTGTGTGCTTTTTTACATCCAGTCCCCGCCCTTTTCAGGGATACATCAAATTGAGAAGATACTAAACAATAAACTTTACGCAATACCAAACAACACCCAAGAATAAGGACACTATATATGAAAAGGTAATTAAAAAAAATGCACTCGATCAGAAAACAAAAATCTGAAGTCACAATAAAAGATTTTGATTATGGAAGAGAAGAAAGCGTTAATGGATGAAGAGCAAACAAGAGAACAAAATGAAATAAACAACTCAAGAAAAAACATCAAACCACCCACCATCTGTCAAAAATTATACATGTGATATAAATCATACATTTGGATAAAGGGGAAAATTAAAAAACTAATATCCTTATTTGAGGGGGGGGGGGGGGGGGAGACATACTACCAATAAAAATATAATTAAAATAAATCAGAATTATTATCATTATTTTTTTTTTACATAGAACATCCTAGATGTTTCAAAATAGGCAAAACATTTTTATCAATCGGATAATGTTCTACATACACTCACACACAGACACACACAGACGCACACACACACACACACACACACACACACACACAGACGCACACACACACACAGACACACACACATAGACACACAGAGACACACACACATTCTCACACACACATATACACAGAAACATACACTCAATCACACACACATACACACACACACTCACACACACGCACACACAAAACACACACACAAACACACACACACATATAGACACACACACACACACACACACACAACACACTCACACACACACACACACACACACACACACACACACACACACACACACACACACACACACATTTTCACTGGTTCTCGCACATTTCATCAAAAAAAACACACTTCATTCTAAGGAAATATATGCCTTGAATTCTGAGTGAAATCATAACCGAACGGAACACAAGAGGAATCTATCCGCTGTAAGGCACATATTTTGGGACATATATACCCTAATATCTTATATCTTATCAATCTTCTGAGCACAATCATAAAATGTATGTTTCTAATTATATTTTATGTGGAAGTGGACAAAATTGTTCAGTGTTATTTTATCCTTTTTTACGATCATTAATGAAAATTTTACATGGAAATCATTACATTCATCACACGTAATTATCAAAAAGGGAGTACAAGATATGAACAAACATTTCTCAATATGGATGGTAAGAGAGAGAGAGAGAGAGAGAGAGAGAGAGAGAGAGAGAGAGGAGAGAGAGAGAGAGAGAGAGAGAGAGAGAGAGAGAGAGAGAGAGAGAGAGAGAGAGAGAGAGAGAGAGAGAGAGAGAATCACTAACTAGTGAGACACAAATCAAATCCAATATAGCTATAAAATGAACATCTACACATCGTAGAAAAAATACACATAGTTTATATATACTGAAATTAAACAATCTCATGAATACCCTATGAAATCAAAAAAAATGAAAACAACACAAAAAATTTTAAAAAAAAACAACAAACCTAAACTTTAAACATTAGAAATTAAAATAACATTTTTTAAAAAAAAACTCAATAAAATCAAATTTCAGATTAAAATTGAAAACATAATTTAATGAAATAAAAGCCTTAAACAAAAATAAAAAAACAGACAGACAGACAACAGACAGAAAGAAAGAGAGAGGAAGAGAGAGAAGAGGGGGAAAGAGGGGAGGGAGGGAGGGGAAAAAGGGGGAGGGGGATATGGTGATATATAAAAAATTTAAAATACAAAATATATTATAAAACATAAACATAATAAATTAAAATATATGTATAAAAATATATATAAACACCATAAAAACACCCCCACCAAAATAAAACCTAAAACCACATAATTGTATATTAATCCAACAGGATGATCTGGTTCAGTATTTTTGATGCACCCAAAGTAAATTAAAAGGTGTTTTTTTGAATTTTTCCCCAAATAAATTGGTGCTTTTTAAAATTGAATGGGGAAGGGAAATTTTCCAAACCAGCACAGGGCCTGAGTATGGGAAAAACCCTAACTTGAACAAGTCCAATTTTTGGGGTTTTGGGGAAAACTTGGCTTTTCATTTATTTCGGAATTTGATTCTTTGGGGAACTTACCCTTTAAAGGGAAATGTGGGAACAGTTTCCTCCCCAAATTTTTTTAAAAAAACATCATTAGGGCCTTTTTGTTTTTTTTAAATTTTTGGGTTGTGGGGGGAAAAAACTTAACTGGGGGAAAATCCACTTCAAGAAAGGGTTGTTTTTCCTTCAAAAAGGATAAGTTTGAGGGGCACGTTTATGTGGGCTTAATAATTTTTTCATATTTTTTGCCAATGGCAGAATCCCAGAGGGTTGAAGCAAAACATTGAGGATTGTATAAAAAAATAAAAAAAATAATTTCTTTAAAATGGTAGTCTAG
>CM060347.1:22756374-22771374 GCA_030674155.1 Stramonita haemastoma | reverse complement strand
TCACGGGGTTGGCAGTCAGGCCCCACTAAGATTTTCGCTGGCCCGCCTGGGGGAGAAGTTCTTTCTCCAACTGCTTTTAAAGACAAGTCACCAAAAGAAACTCCGGGCGGCAGTGGGGAAAACGACTTTCTCAGGCCGGTCTCTAAGGGGTTGGGGGGGGGGGGGGGGGGGTGGAGGGGGGGGGTTGGAGTTGACAGTGGGAACTGAGCTTTTTGAAAATTTTTTTGTCTTTGGAAGGTGGGGGAAAGGGGTTGGTGGGGGGGGGGTGGTTTGGGGGTTTTTGGGTTTTGGTGGGGATAAAGGGGGGAAAATTGTTATTAATGGGGATTGGGGGGACATTTCCCTTATCTATTGGAGTATCGATATGTCAGAGAGGGGAACTTAAAGGGAATTTTGGGGATGGTTTTTGGTTTTTTTTTGGGTTTTGGTCTTTGGAGGGGAAGTGATGATGGTTTTGGGGTGTGGGGGATGGTAGGTTTGATTGTAGTTGATGGTAGGGCTTTTTTTTAATTGACCTGATTTCTTTTTTTAATGTTTTTTTTGGCCATTTCGAAGGCAGAGAGGTTTTTTGGGCTTGATGCAATGTTTTCTGAAATTTGGGGGTGTTTTGCTGAGTAAGGTCAGCAATGGTTGATTCGTATTTTTTCGTGGCTTTTTTTTGGGTTTTTTTTTGTTTGGATGAGTGCTTTGGGGGTGCTGGTGTTGTCCTATCTGGGTGAAATTTTGTTTGTTTCTGTCGAAGCATTGCCTGTGTTTTTGAGGGCTTGTGGGGGGGGAAGTTTTGGGTTTGCGGGACACTGGGGCAGGGGACTTGTGTGGTGGGGGGAGGGCTGAGTGGCCAAGTAGGGGAGACGGGGTGGAGATTTTTTTTGGGGGTATTTGTCAATACAGGGAAGTCAGTAGAGGGGCAGAAGAGAGTGGAGTTGCTGGGGGGGAGATGGTTTCGTGGGGGTGGCATGGGAAGGGGGGGGTTGTGCGTCCCGGGGGTGGGGGTTTTGGGGGGTTGTAATCACAGAGGCATTTGGGGGGGGGAGAGGAAGGGTGGGGTTGCTGGGGGGATGGGTTTAATGGGAAGGGATCAGCTAACACTGGAAAGCGGGCTTGGAAGTGGGGGGGGAAGGAGGGGAAAAATGGGAGGGGGGCAAAAGACAAAAACCCATTGTCTCCTGGGCAACATGGTGGGGGGAAAAATGTCCACCAAAAAGGGGGGAGGGTATTCGGCGAAGGTGCAGGGATGGGTAAAAAGTTCCCGGGACAGAAGTCACAGGGAGGAAGAGGGATCGGTGGGGTTTCCATCCCAGCACAACACAAATACTATTTTCTATTTTTTTAAAAATGCAAAATTCTGTCCCAACCATTCCGGCACGTATTTCCTTGAATCAATATTTTTCCCCCGTCGAGTGAAATATTGTGTTGTCAGTAGTTTTTTTTTTCGTCAAGGAAAAGCGCGGATGTTTTTTAAAAAAGGGGGTGGAGTGTGGTGGTTTAAAAATTATATCTGGTTTATATCTTTTGATTGTGTTGGTCTTGCCAGTGGTTGTTGCAGTGTGGGACTTTTAAAAGGGGTCATATATCTGTTGTGCCCTGTTTCCTGTGGTAGGTGTTTGGGCGCTGCTACGAAATTTTTCTTGACGACTGCTTTTGTGAATTGAATGTTTCTAATGAAAAGAATGTTTGACTTTTGATCTTGTTGTTTGGTCGCATTGGGAAGGTTGGGGTTTGGGAAGTGGTACGAAACACATCACAGATTTTTATAAAAAAAAAAAAAAAAAAAAAAAAAAAAAAAAAATAAAAAAAAAAAAAAAAAAGGCAGAGTAGAAGAAAAAAAAAGAAGTCAGGGGCAGTGCAAGAAGGGGGAGACCAACCCGCCCCATTTTTAGGGAAGGTTTGGGTGGCCCCACAAGATTTAGTTAGCTCACGTTCACATTACCCCCTCTTCCTTTCAATTGATTTCAACCTGTAAAAAAGTATATGATTGTACACGAATTTAAAAGGGAAAGAATCATCAATACTGGGTGCGAACAGCCACTTCATATGACACTTCAAACTTAAACCAAAACACCACTTGCATTCGAAATTTAACACAGGTTAAACCCCAACCACCCAAAAAACATGTTTCCCAACACCTCAGGAACAGTACAGAAGAAAACCCCACATGAAAACCCCTATGCGATGGATGTGAAAGTGAAGATAAAAAAACAAAATTAAGGACAAAAAAAAGCTCAAAAATGATGTGAAAAATACGGGAAAACTGAAGACTGGAAAAAACGGGAACACTGAAAAAAATGAAATAAACGCAAAAGAAAATAAAAAACACAAATGAAGCCTTTGGTGAAAAGTTTTCCGCTTGGCTGCACACGGGGGCCCCTTCGAATCGTCTTGGCATACCGGTCGGGGAGAGAAAAAGAGGAGGGGGGGGGGGGAGGAGGGGGTGGGTGGCAGGCGGGGAGGGCCAGTATGGGAAGGACAGGGCAGGGCAAATGCGCATTAGGCACAGCAGGGGAGGTAGTAGGGGGGCGGCAAGTGGGAGGAGGGGAAGGGAGGGCGAGCCCCAGGCGGGAGGCAGAGGTCCAGAGGGAGGGGGGAGGGGGCAGGGGCGCGGGAGGGGGACGGGAACAGAGAGGGGAGGGAGGGATCCAGGGAGGAGGGCGTCACACAAAAGGAGCCCAGAGGGGAGGGGGGCGCGGGCAGGGGGGGCGGGCAGAGGCGGGGGCAAGGGGGGGGGCAGCAGGGGGGGAGAGGAGAGGAGGGAGGCAAGGGGGGGAAGGAGCATATGGCGGGAGGGGGAGAAGAGGGGAGGGAGGGGACTCCACAGAAGAGGCAGGGCCACGGAGAAGGGGAGGGGGCAGGGAGGCAGGCCAGAGCGAGAGGGGCAGAGGGGCAGGGAGGTGGAGACGAGGGGGAGCAGGGGGGGCGGGAGGGACCAACGGGCAGGGGGGGGGGAGGCAGAGAGGGGGGGGAGCACAGGGGGGAGGGGGGAAGGGTGGGGAGAGCCCGGGGCAGGGGAGGGCAAGGCACGGTGGAGGGTCGTGGAGGGGTGTGCAGCAGGGAGGAGCCAGGGAGGGGTGAGGGGCAGGAAGAGGGCCACAGCAGGGCAGGTGGGGCGGGCAGGGAGGGGCAGGGGGGGAGGGAGCCAGGAGCAGACAGGGGCAGGGGCTAGTGGCAGGAAGGCCAGGTGGTAGGGGAAGGGGAAGAGCAGGGCAGGTGGGGACCAGCAGGCCGGCAGGAGAGACCAACAGGGCGCCAAGGGGGGCGGCCCAGCAGGGCAGAGAGCACCAGGAGACGAGGGGGGGGGCAGGAGAGGGCAGAAGGGCAGGGGCAAGACAGACGGGGGGGCCAGAGTGAGTGCAACGGGCCAGTGGCAGGGGCAGAGGGTGGGCGAGGCCAGAGGCAGCCCGGGAGGGGGGAGGAGGGGGCCCAGCTCCTGGCAGGCGGGAGGGTGGGCAGGAGCAGGGAGGAGCGGGGCGGCAGGGGAGCAGGGAGAGGCAGAGGCCAGGGGGGCCAGCCAGGGGACGGGAGAAGGGGGAGGGGGTAGGCAGGAAGGGGGGGAGTCCAGAAGGGGCCAGGGAGGCAGAACCATGAGCTGGGGTAGGGGGAGGAAGGGAGGGGAGGGTGGCGGGGGGCGGGGGGGGGCAGGCAGGCGTGAGAGGGTAGAAGAGAGGGGGGGAGCGAGGACGCAGGCAGGGAGAGGAGAGGGACCGGGCAAGGGAGTCAGAGCCGCTGAAGAGTGCAGAGAGGGCATCCAAACGGGAGGGACGGGGCAGGCAGAGCGAGGGGGAGGCACAAGACGGGACGGGAAGGAGCAGGGAGAGGGGGGGAAGGAGGAGGGGGGGGGAGGAGGAGGGAGCAGGGGGGGCAGGTGCCAGAGGTGGGAGGGACAAGGAGGAGGGGTGCAGGAGGAGGAGCAGGAGAGGCAGGGGTGGAGATCAGGAGAGGGGGAGCGTAGAGGGAAGGAGAAGGGAGGAGAGAGGAGTAGGGGAGAGGGGGAGAGCCGGGAAGCAGAGGGGAGGGCCATGAGGGACGCGGGAGCCAGGGGGGGGGGAGAGGGGAGCAGGGGAGGAGGAGCGGAGTAGTGGAGGGGAGGGCGCACCCAAAGGGAATGGGGGGGGAGGGGGGTCGGGTGGGCGACCACGCGGGAGGAGGGGAGGGGCGGGCAGGCAGGGGAGGGGAGGCAGAGCGGGGCGGGGGGCCAGAGGGGAGTGGGGCGGGGGAGCGTGGCGCGCGGCAGGGGCACAGTGAGGGCAGGGCATGGCGGTGGGCAGGAGGGAGCAGACAGTGAGGAAGGGAGGGGCCGGTGGGGTAGGGGGGGGAGATCCAAAGGCAGGCAGCAGGGGAGAGCCAGCGGGCAGGGAGCAGAGGGAGGAGGCGCCAGGCACCAGGGGGAGGGGCAGACGGGAGAGCCAGGGGGGAGCGGGGAAGGCGGGGGGAGGCAGAGGGAAGGGGGCGCAGGGGCGGCGCAGATGTCCAGCCAGGGGGGAGGAGGGTCGAAGGCATGGCCAGGAAGGGGGAGGCAGGGGCTCTGGGCCAGCCAGGAGAGCAGGAGGGGAGGGGAGGGGGGGGCGGATAGGGGGGAGGGGGCAGCGCGCGGAGAGGAGAAGGCAGGACCGCGCAGGAGAGCGGCGGGGAGGAGGGCAGGGGCAGGGAGAAAGGGGCAGGAGACAGAAGAGGGGGGGAGGGGGGGGCGGGGGACGAGTGGGGCGCAGCTGGGAGGGTCCAGGGGAGGGAGGGGCGAGAGGAGGGGAGGAGGAGGTCCAGGGAGGGAGGGAGAGTCAGGGCACCCAGGTGCGGGAGAGAGGGAGGCAGGGGGGAGCCAAGTCTGGGGGCAGGGAGAGGGGGGAGTGAGGGGGAGGGGGGAGGTAGAGGAGGCAGGAGGGGAAAGGGAGGGAAGAGAGGGGGGGGGGGCAGGCCAGGGGGGGGGCGGGAGAGGACGAGGAGAGCGAGGGTGGCGCACGCACGCAGCGGGGCAGGCAGCCAGGGCAGGGGAGGGCAGGAAGGGCCAGCGGGAGGGGGGGCCAGGGGGAGAGAGGACGAGGCGAGGGGCAAAAGGGGAGGGGGGGCAGGGGGGAGGGTGGCCAGGCGAGGGGGGGGCAGGCAGGGAGGGAGGAAGCAGGGAGGGAGGACAAAGGGAGACGTGTAAGGAGAGAAGCGGGGGGCCAAGGGGCAAGGAGGGGGTGGTCCCCCCGCCGCCTTTTCAGGGATAACATCAAGTGGAGAAATACTTAAACATAAAACTTTACGCATACCAACAACAACCCAAGAATAAGGACACTATATATAATTAGGTAATAAAAAAATGCACTCGTTCAGAAAGGACAAAATCTGAAGTCATATTAAAGATTTTGATTATGGAAGAAAGATAGCGTTAATAGATAAAGAGCAAACATGAGAAACAAAATGAAATAAACAACTCAAAAAAACATCAATCCACTACCATCTGTCAAAAGTTATACATGTGATATAAATCATACATTTGGATAAAAGGGGAGATTTTAAAAACTAATATCCTTATTGGAGGGGGGGGGAGACATACTACCAATAAAAATATAAATAAAATAAATCAAAATTATTGTTATATATTATTATTTTTTTACATAAACATCCTAGATGTTTCAAAGAATAGGCATAACATTTTTATCAATGGATAATGTTTTACATACACACACTCACACACAGACACACACACACACACACATTCTCACACACACATACACACACAAACATACACTCAATCACACACACACACACACACACACACACACACACACACAAAACACACACACACAACACGACACCACACACACAGCATACACACACACACACACACACACACACACACACACACACACACACACACACACACACACACACACACACACACACACATTTTCACTGGTTCTCGCACATTTCATCAATAAACTTCATTCTAAGGAAATATATGCCTTGAATTCTGAGTGAAATCATAACCGAACGGAACACAAGAGGAATCTATCCGCTGTAAGGCACATATTTTGGGAGAGAGAGAAGAAAGAAGAGAGAGAGAGAGAGAGAGAGAGAGAGAGAGAGAGAGAGAGAGAGAGAGAGAGAGAGAGAGAGAGAGAGATAATATATATAATACTATGTATATAAATACATAATAATTTCTCTGTCTGTGCCTATATATATATATTAATATATTTATATTATTGTTGTTTAGAATAATTTAGTTACCAAAGCTAAAACTAAACAGCAACGTTCGTTATCTATCAATACAATTTGAAAACGCATCTAGCATCTACAGGTTGAATATTAGTCAGCAAAAGAATGCTGCACTTGAGAGGAAAAATCCCTATGTACAAACGAAAATATAATGTCACTTGTCTTCATCACATCGTTTTTCCAAATCAGCACTAAGCCTAGATTTCCTGAAGGCCCCAGCATGAGGCACATGGGCGTTGTCTTTGCAACCTTGTATCTATTTCATAGCAGCCAGAGTCCAAACAAAGCGTCACCTCTGCCCTTGGAAGTTGGCTTTAAGTTTTACCCCTGGAAAACTTTGTTGTCTGCTAGTCCTTGTTCATAATATCCACGCACTCACACGTAATCAAACCTTTCTTTATCTTTCAGAACAAAATCTATCTTTAGTTTATCATTCACCTTAATGAGAATAGCTTTAGATAGACAAGCTTTCACTTTCAAGGATTTTCAAGGAGGAATTCATCACAGGTTGTCTCCTTGATCATTTTCAACAAGACTCAAGGTCTTGGATCTAACATTCTTTTTTTAAAATCCAAAATCGCAAATACAGAATTCCGTGAAAACGAAAGTAGTGGATCGGTGGTCTAGGTGGTAATGTGCCTTGCCTAGAAAGCAAAAAGTCCGGGTCGGAGTGTGTGGTGGTTCGTACCCCCCCCCCCCCCCCCCCCCCCCCCCCCCGGGCCCCGTTTGGACCCAAAACTTTCCCCCCATCCATTAGACCCTGAGTAGTGGTCTGGGCGCTAGTCTTTTGGATGAGACAATAAGCCGAGGTCCAGTGTGTTACACATCATTATTTAGCACACGTAAAAGAACCCACGGCAACAAGGGGGCTGACCCTGGCAAAATTCTGTAGCAAAAAGCCACTCTGATAGGCAAACAAATACAGTTGCATGCAGGAAAAAGAAAAAAAATGGGTAGGCGCTGCACATGTGGCGACGCCCTCTCCCCAGGGAGAGCAGCCCGAATTTGGTAGTATATACTGTGTATGTGTGTGTGTGTGTGTGTGTGTTGTGTGTGTGTGTGTGTGTGTGTGTGTGTGTGTGTGTGTGTGTGTGTGTGTGTGCGTGCATGCGTGCGTGTACACGAGCCCAGCGTGGGCGACCTCATTTTAGACTATCAGCATAGCAGATAAAACAGCACAGGTTTGCTTTGAAATTCAAATTCAGGGAGGGGGGGGGGGGGGGGGGGAGTGGCGGCCCACGCTTATTTTCAAAGCAAGGTGCTGCCTTGCTGTGATTGGTGGCTGAATTTAGGACACAGTTGGGAATGTGACCCCATTCTGTGAAAGAGAAGTTGGAGGCAGTTTGCTTAAGTGTCTGCTAAAGTGGTAAAAATGGGTATAAGTTTGTAGCAGTTTGTGTCTGCAATTCTGTGCATGCATGTGGTCTATCTGCACGAATGAATGTTTGTATGCATATATATGTTTGCTTGAATGAATGAGTTGTATGTGTTTGCATGAATGTCTCCCTTCATGCAAGTGTGCTGTGTGGGTGTATATGTGTATGCCTGTTTGAAAAACAACTGCTGGACAGTTAAAAAAAATATACAAACCAAACATACATACATAAAAAAACTACTGTCTGATGAACTGCAAGAATGTTTAGATTCAATTAAATACACAAGCAGCAACATCTTACCTTCACTACAGGTGTGTAACAAACTTAAATTTCGAGCGCCCCTGTGTGCAGGTGTCTGTTACGTGGAGGATGAAGTGGAGACCTATCCTGCTGCTGCTGTTGATGGTAGCAAGCTACCTGGAGTGGAAACACGACATGGAGAGGAAAAACAAGAAGGGGGGGGGGGGGGTTGTCGATTTCGCGCGCTTTTAGATAGGTTTATATGCTCAGAGTAAAAACACGATAGAGCTTTTATATGAAGCAGCAGTTGTGTGGTGGTAGGGATCTTTCTGATTGGTTGTTATTTCAGTACAACTGCCAACTGCTTCAGGGTGCTTTACTGTTTGAGAAATAAAAACACTAGGCCTACAGCTAAATGAAAATTCTCTCTTTCTCTCTCTCAAGAATGAATGGAAAGGTGGTAAGTGTAGGGGACGAAAAACAAGCATTGCGGGCAAGAATAATGACAGTATACAGCCATGTGATGCACCATGGCAAAGTGGAGGGTCGCCGCCACACGCGCGCACACAAACAAACGCACTGACAAACACCAGCGCGCGCGCGCGTGCGCGCAAGCATACCCACCCCCCTCCGTAAAAAGGTGCTGTTTTGAGCAAAGATGGCCCCAAAGAGCCCGTTTTCAGCCCCGTCGGACCCCCACTTTTGCACGGTAAAAGACCCCACGGCACCACGACAGTATCGTAGTGTATGCATACACTCTCTCCCACCATCTTGCAGGTGTGGCGCCGGATTTGTGGCGACACGGGGGCCCCCGAGAGCTAAGAAAGCTAGTTTGTCGGAAGGAAAGGTGGTAAGTGTAGGGGACGAAAAACAAGCATTGCGGGCAAGAATAATGACAGTATACAGCCATGTGATGCACCATGGCAAAGTGGAGGGTCGCCGCCACACGCGCGCACACAAACAAACGCACTGACAAACACCAGCGCGCGCGCGCGTGCGCGCAAGCATACCCACCCCCCTCCGTAAAAAGGTGCTGTTTTGAGCAAAGATGGCCCCCAAGAGCCGTTTTCAGCCCGTCGGACCCCCACTTTTGCACGGTAAAAGACCCACGGCACCACGCAGTATCGTAGTGTATGCATACACTCTCTCCCACCATCTTGCAGGTGTGGCGCCGGATTTGTGGCGACACGGGGGCCCCGAGAGCTAAGAAAAGCTAGTTTGTCGGAAGGAAAGGTGGTAAGTGTAGGGGACGAAAAACAAGCATTGCGGGCAAGAATAATGACAGTATACAGCCATGTGATGCACCATGGCAAAGTGGAGGGTCGCCGCCACACGCGCGCACACAAACAAACGCACTGACAAACACCAGCGCGCGCGCGCGTGCGCGCAAGCATACCCACCCCCCTCCGTAAAAAGGTGCTGTTTTGAGCAAAGATGGCCCCAAGAGCCTTTTCAGCCCGTCGGACCCCACTTTTGCACGGTAAAAGACCCCACGGCACCACGACAGTATCGTAGTGTATGCATACACTCTCTCCCACCATCTTGCAAGGTGTGGCGCCGGATTTGTGGCGACACGGGGGCCCCCGAGAGCTAAGAAAAGCTAGTTTGTCGGAAGGAAAGGTGGTAAGTGTAGGGGACGAAAAACAAGCATTGCGGGCAAGAATAATGACAGTATACAGCCATGTGATGCACCATGGCAAAGTGGAGGGTCGCCGCCACACGCGCGCACACAAACAAACGCACTGACAAACACACAGCGCGCGCGCGCGTGCGCGCAAGCATACCCACCCCCCTCCGTAAAAAGGTGCTGTTTTGAGCAAAGATGGCCCCCAAAGAGCCGTTTTCAGCCCCGTCGGACCCCCACTTTTGCACGGTAAAAGACCCCACGGCACCACGCAGTATCGTAGTGTATGCATACACTCTCTCCCACCATCTTGCAAGGGTGGCGCCGGATTTGTGGCGACACGGGGGCCCCCGAGAGCTAAGAAAGCTAGTTTGTCGGAAGGAAAGGGTGGTAAGTGTAGGGGACGAAAAACAAGCATTGCGGGCAAGAATAATGACAGTATACAGCCATGTGATGCACCATGGCAAAGTGGAGGGTCGCCGCCACACGCGCGCACACAAACAAACGCACTGACAAACACCAGCGCGCGCGCGCGTGCGCGCAAGCATACCCACCCCCCTCCGTAAAAAGGTGCTGTTTTGAGCAAAGATGGCCCCCAAAGAGCCGTTTTCAGCCCCGTCGGACCCCCACTTTTGCACGGTAAAAGACCCCACGGCACCACGACAGTATCGTAGTGTATGCATACACTCTCTCCCACCATCTTGCGAGGTGTGGCGCCGGATTTGTGGCGACACGGGGGCCCCCGAGAGCTAAGAAAGCTAGTTTGTCGGAAGGAAAGGGGTAAGTGTAGGGGACGAAAAACAAGCATTGCGGGCAAGAATAATGACAGTATACAGCCATGTGATGCACCATGGCAAAGTGGAGGGTCGCCGCCACACGCGCGCACACAAACAAACGCACTGACAAACACCACGCGCGCGCGCGCGTGCGCGCAAGCATACCCACCCCCCTCCGTAAAAAGGTGCTGTTTTGAGCAAAGATGGCCCCCAAAGAGCCGTTTTCAGCCCCGTCGGACCCCCACTTTTGCACGGTAAAAGACCCCACGGCACCACGCAGTATCGTAGTGTATGCATACACTCTCTCCCACCATCTTGCAAGGTGTGGCGCCGGATTTGTGGCGACACGGGGGCCCCCGAGAGCTAAGAAAGCTAGTTTGTCGGAAGGAAAGGTGGTAAGTGTAGGGGACGAAAAACAAGCATTGCGGGCAAGAATAATGACAGTATACAGCCATGTGATGCACCATGGCAAAGTGGAGGGTCGCCGCCACACGCGCGCACACAAACAAACGCACTGACAAACACCAGCGCGCGCGCGCGGTGCGCGCAAGCATACCCACCCCCCTCCGTAAAAGTGCTGTTTAGCAAGAGCCAGAGCTTTCAGCCCTGACCCACTTGCACGGTAAACACCACGCGTACGTGTATGCATCACTCTCCCATTTGCAGGTGCCGATTGCGACACGGGCCCCCGAGAGCAAGAAGCTATTCGAGAAAGGTAAGGTAGGAGAAACAGCATGCGGGCAATAATGCGTTCGCGCCCAGGCAAGGGCCCCCACCCGCACAACAAAGCACTGACAACACCACCGCGCGCGCGTGCGCGCAGCATACCCACCCCTCCGTAAAAAGGCTGTTTTGAGCAAGAGGCCCCAAGAGCTTCAGCCGGGACCCCTTGCACGTAAAAGACCAGGCACACTATGTAGGTATGCATACACTCTCTCCACCACTTGCAGGTGGCGCCGATTTGTGGCGACACGGGCCCCGAGACAAGAAAGCTAGTTGTCGAGAAGGGTAAGTGTAGGAGAAAACAAGCATTGCGGGCAGAATAATGACATATACGCATGATGCACCAGGCAAAGTGGAGGGTCGCCGCCACACGCGCACACAAACAACCACTGACAACACCACGCGCGCGCGCGTGCGCGCAAGCATACCCACCCCTCCGTAAAAAGGTGCTGTTTAGCAGATGGCCCAAGAGCCTTTCGCCCCGGGACCCACTTTTGCACGGTAAAAGACCGCACCGCATACGTAGGTATGCAACACTCTCTCCCACCATCTTGCAGGGGGCGCCGATTGTGGCGACACGGGGCCCGAGAGCTAAAGCTAGTTGGGAGAAAGGGGTAATGTAGGGAGAAAAACAAGCATTGCGGCAGAATAATGACATATACGCTGATGCACCATGCAAAGTGGAGGTCGCCGCCACACGCGCGCACACAAACAAACGCACTGACAAACACCACGCGCGCGCGCGGCGCGAAGCATACCCACCCCCCGTAAAAAGGTGCTGTTAGCAAAGGCCCCAAGAGCCGTTCAGCCCGTGACCCCACTTTGCACGTAAGAAGCACCACACAGTACGTATGTATGCATACACTCTCTCCCACCATCTGCAAGTGTGGCGCCGGATTTGTGGCGACACGGGGCCCCCGAGAGCTAAGAAAGCTAGTTTTCGGAAGGAAAGGTGGTAAGTGTAGGGGACGAAAAACAAGCATTGCGGGCAAGAATAATGACAGTATACAGCCATGTGATGCACCATGGCAAAGTGGAGGGTCGCCGCCACACGCGCGCACACAAACAAACGCACTGACAAACACCAGCGCGCGCGCGCGTGCGCGCAAGCATACCCACCCCCCTCCGTAAAAAGGTGCTGTTTTGAGCAAAGATGGCCCCCAAAGAGCCGTTTTTCAGCCCCGTGGACCCCCACTTTTGCACGGTAAAAGACCCCACGGCACCACGACAGTATCGTAGTGTATGCATACACTCTCTCCCACCATCTTGCATAGGTGTGGCGCCGGATTTGTGGCGACACGGGGGCCCCCGAGAGCTAAGAAAGCTAGTTTGTCGGGAGGAAAGGTGGTAAGTGTAGGGGACGAAAAACAAGCATTGCGGGCGAGAATAATGACACTATACAGCAATATGATGCACCAGGGCAAAGTGGAGGGTCGCCGCCACACGCGCGCACACAAACAAACGCACTGACAAACACCAGCGCGCCGCGCGTGCGCGCAAGCATACCCACCCCCCTCCGTAAAAAGGTGCTGTTTTGAGCCAAGATGGCAGCCCAAGAGCCGTTTTCAGCCCGTGGGACCCCCACTTTTGCACGGTAAAAGACCCACGGCACCACGACAGTATCGTAGTGTATGCATACACTCTCTCCCACCATCTGCATAGGTGTGGCGCCGGATTTGTGGCGACACGGGGGCCCCCGAGAGCTAAGAAAGCTAGTTTGTCGGAGAAAGGTGGTAAGTGTAGGGGACGAAAAACAAGCATTGCGGGCGAGAATAATGACACTATACAGCAATATGATGCACCAGGCAAAGTGGAGGTCGCCGCCACACGCGCGCACACAAACAAACGCACTGACAAACACCAGCGCGCGCGCGCGTGCGCGCAAGCATACCCACCCCCCTCCGTAAAAAGGTGCTGTTTTGAGCCAAGATGGCAGCCCAAGAGCCGTTTTCAGCCCCGTGGGACCCCCACTTTTGCACGGTAAAAGACCCCACGGCACCACACGACAGTATCGTAGTGTATGCATACACTCTCTCCCACCATCTTGCATAGGTTGGCGCCGGATTTGTGGCGACACGGGGGCCCCGAGAGCTAAGAAAGCTAGTTTGTCGGGAGGAAAGGTGGTAAGTGTAGGGACGAAAAACAAGCATTGCGGGCGAGAATAATGACATATACAGCAATATGATGCACCAGGCAAAGTGGAGGGTCGCCGCCACACGCGCGCACACAAACAAACGCACTGACAAACACCAGCGCGCGCGCGCGTGCGCGCAAGCATACCCACCCCCTCCGTAAAAAGGTGCTGTTTTGAGCCAAGATGGCACCCAAGAGCCTTTTCAGCCCGTGGACCCCCACTTTTGCACGGTAAAAGACCCCACGGCACCACGACACGTATCGTAGTGTATGCATACACTCTCTCCCACCATCTTGCAAGGGTGGCGCCGGATTTGTGGCGACACGGGGGCCCCCGAGAGCTAAGAAAGCTAGTTTGTCGGGAGGAAAGGTGGTAATGTAGGGACGAAAAACAAGCATGCGGGCGAGAATAATGACACTATACAGCAATATGATGCACCAGGGCAAAGTGGAGGTCGCCGCACACGCGCGCACACAAACAAACGCACTGACAAACACCAGCGCGCGCGCGCGTGCGCGCAAGCATACCCACCCCCCTCCGTAAAAAGGTGCTGTTTTGAGCCAAGATGGCAGCCCAAAGCCGTTTTCAGCCCGTGGGACCCCCACTTTGCACGGTAAAAGACCCCACGGCACCACGACAGTATCGTAGTGTATGCATACACTCTCTCCCACCATCTTGCAAGGTGTGGCGCCGGATTTGTGGCGACACGGGGGCCCCCGAGAGCTAAGAAAGCTAGTTGTCGGAGGAAAGGTGGTAAGTGTAGGGGACGAAAAACAAGCATTGCGGGCAGAATATGACATATACAGCAATATGATGCACCAGGGCAAGTGGAGGGTCGCCGCCACACGCGCGCACACAAACAAACGCACTGACAAACACCAGCGCGCGCGCGCGTGCGCGCAAGCATACCCACCCCCTCCGTAAAAAGGTGCTGTTTTGAGCCAAGATGGCAGCCAAGAGCCGTTTTCAGCCCGTGGACCCCCACTTTTGCACGGTAAAAGACCCCACGGCACCACGACAGTATCGTAGTGTATGCATACACTCTCTCCCACCATCTTGCATAGGTGTGGCGCCGATTTGTGGCGACACGGGGCCCCCGAGAGCTAAGAAGCTAGTTTGTCGGGAGGAAAGGTGGTAAGTGTAGGGACGAAAAACAAGCATTGCGGGCGAGAATAATGACACTATACAGCATATGATGCACCAGGGCAAAGTGAGGGTCGCCGCCACACGCGCGCACACAAACAAACGCACTGACAAACACCAGCGCGCGCGCGCGTGCGCGCAAGCATACCCCCCCCCTCCGTAAAAAGGTGCTGTTTTGAGCCAAGATGGCAGCCCAAGAGCCGTTTTCAGCCCCGTGGGACCCCCACTTTTGCACGGTAAAAGACCCCACGGCACCACGACAGTATCGTAGTGTATGCATACACTCTCTCCCACCATCTTGCATAGTGTGGCGCCGGATTTGTGGCGACACGGGGGCCCCCGAGAGCTAAGAAAGCTAGTTTGTCGGAGAAAGGTGGTAAGTGTAGGGACGAAAAACAAGCATTGCGGGCAGAATAATGACATATACAGCATATGATGCACCAGGCAAAGTGGAGGGTCGCCCGCCACACGCGCGCACACAAACAAACGCACTGACAAACACCAGCGCGCGCGCGCGTGCGCGCAAGCATACCCACCCCCTCCGTAAAAAGGTGCTGTTTTGAGCCAAGATGGCACCCAAGAGCCGTTTTCAGCCCGTGGACCCCCACTTTGCACGGTAAAAGACCCCACGGCACCACGACAGTATCGTAGTGTATGCATACACTCTCTCCCACCATCTTGCATAGGTGTGGCGCCGGATTTGTGGCGACACGGGGGCCCCCGAGAGCTAAGAAAGCTAGTTTGTCGAGAAAGGTGGTAAGTGTAGGGACGAAAAACAAGCATTGCGGG
>CM060347.1:22753654-22756274 GCA_030674155.1 Stramonita haemastoma | reverse complement strand
CGGCACAGGTAGCCCTGGCCCCCCTGTGACCACTTTTACCACGGTACAAGACCAGGCCCAACGCCACTCGTATCGTGGGATGGATGGGCCCACAACCTCGGGAAGAATGTGCGAGGATGGCGGAGCGTGGAAAGGGAACAACCGGGCTAAGAAAAAAAGTACGCAGTGAAGGTTTAAACAGGTGGCGGACATGCGGAGCCACAAAGCCGAAAAACAGCAAAGCCGGGCAAATCGTTCGCAAGTATCCCCTCGCAACAGGAGTGGCCTGCGCCCCCTGGGCCCACATGCACTGAAGGGCCACCAGAGCAGAACAGGTGTTGTCGCAAGAATACAGCCGGGAAAAAAGGCGGGCCGGAAAAAAGTCGAGCAGGAAAGTGAGGGCGCACGGCGAAAAAAACGCATGAGCCCGCGGGGCGCCACCAACAAGCTCTAAAAGGGCGGAGCCCCCCCCGACATTTGCAGAGCCCAGGCCCAGCCCGGGCCCCTTTCGTATCAGGCCGGATTGAACGCCCTTAGAGGGAGTGCGGATGGGCCCGCAAAAATATTGGAGAGGAGGAGGGAACGCGGAAAAGACACAGGCCGCAGGGGACCACCCAACTGCAAAGCCCCCCCCGGCTTGAGCAAGATCCCAGAGAGCCCTTCAGCCCGTGGACCCACGCGGTAAAAACCCCACGCACACGCCGACGTAGTGTATGCACCCCCCTCTTGAGGCGTGCGCAAAGATGGCCCAGGCCCTTTCGCCCGGACCCCTTTGCCGGAAAGACCACGGCCACGCAGTATCGTAGTGTATGCAACACCTTCCACTCTTGGTAGGCGTGGCGCGATTTGTGGCGACACGGCCCGAAGCTAGAAGCTATTTTCGAAGGAGGTGTAAGTGTAGGGGAAACAGCATGCGCAAATATGACAGTATAAGCATGGAGCCATGGCAAGTGGAGGGTCGCCGCACGCGCGCACAAAACAAACGCATGAAAACACAGCGCGCGGGTGCGCGCAGATACCACCCTCGAAAGGGCGTTGGCAAGAGCCCAGAGAGCCTTTCGCCGGGACCCCTTTTGCACGTAAGACCACGGCACCACGCCATATCGTAGTGACATATCTCCACATTTGCTGCTGCGGGTGTGCGCAGGGCCGAAGAGAAAGAGTTGTGGAGGAAGGTGTAAGTGAGGAGAAAAAAAGCATTGGGCAGAATAATCATATCACATTGATGCATGAAGTGAGTCGCGCACGGACACAACAAACGCAGACAAACACCGGCGCGCGCGCGTGCGCAGACCACCCCTCGTAAAGGTGTGTTGAGAAGAGGCCCAGACTTCAGCCGGACCCACTTTTGCAGGAAAACCACGCACCACGCTATGAGTGTAGATCCCTCCCACTCTTGCGTAGTGCGCCGGATTTTGGACCGGGCCCGAGAGCTAAAAGCAGTTCGAAGAAGTGTAGTGTAGGGAGAAAAAAAGCTTGCGAGAATAATGACAGATACACATGGTGCACATGGCAAGTGGAGGTCCCGCACCGCGCGCCAACAACGCATGCAACCAGCGCGGCCCGTGCGCGCAGATACACCCTCCGTAAAATGCTGTTTTGAGCAAGATGGCCCCAGAGAGCCTTTTCAGCCCCGTGGGACCCCACTTTTGCACGGTAAAAGACCCCACGGCACCACGCAGTATCGTAGTGTATGCATACACTCTCTCCCACATCTGCGTAGGCGTGGCGCCGGATTGTGGCGACACGGGGGCCCCGAGAGCTAAGAAAAGCTAGTTTGTCGGAAGGAAAGGTGGTAAGTGTAGGGGAGGAAAAACAAGCATTGCGGGCAAGAATAATGACAGTATACAGCCATGTGATGCACCATGCAAAGTGGAGGTCGCCGCCACACGCGCGCACACAAACAAACGCACTGACAAACACCAGGCGCGCGCGCGTGCGCGCAAGCATACCCACCCCCTCCGTAAAAAGGTGCTGTTTTGAGCAAAGATGGCCCCCAGAGAGCCCTTTTCAGCCCCGTGGGACCCCCACTTTTGCACGGTAAAAGACCCCACGGCACCACGCCAGTATCGTAGTGTATGCATACACTCTCTCCCACCATCTTGCGTAGGCGTGGCGCCGGATTTGTGGCGACACGGGGGCCCCCGAGAGCTAAGAAAAAGCTAGTTTGTCGGAAGGAAAGGTGGTAAGTGTAGGGGAGGAAAAACAAGCATTGCGGGCAAGAATAATGACAGTATACAGCCATGTGATGCACCATGGCAAAGTGGAGGGTCGCCGCCACACGCGCGCACACAAACAAACGCACTGACAAACACCAGCGCGCGCGCGCGTGCGCGCAAGCATACCACCCCCCTCCGTAAAAAGGTGCTGTTTTGAGCAAAGATGGCCCCCAGAGAGCCCTTTTCAGCCCCGTGGGACCCCCACTTTTGCACGGTAAAAGACCCCACGGCAAAAGACACCTATGCAAGATGGTGGGAGAGAGTGTATGATTACAATACGATACTGTCGTGGTGCCGTGGCGTCTTTTACCGTGCAAAAATGGGGGTCCGACGGTCCTGAAAAGGTCTCTTTGTGTGCCATCTTTGCTGAAAACAGCACCTTTTTACCGAGGGGGCTGGGTAAGCTTGCGCGCACGTGCGCG